>VYZT01004205.1:2887-21509 GCA_013400735.1 Pomatostomus ruficeps | reverse complement strand
CGGCTTCTTCTGGCATCCATGGCTGCTGCGGCTTCTGGCATCTCCCCGCTCCAAGGTTGGCACCTCACCCATGGACTGCAGGTGGCTCTGCATTTCTCATGGACCCCATGGACTGCAGGGGCACAGCTGCTTTACCATGGGCTCACCATGGCCTGCAGAGGAATCTCAGCTCCAGCACCTGGAGCACTTCCTCCCCTTCCTTCTCCACTGACCTTGGTGTCTCCATGTTGTTTTCCCTCACATGTTCTCACATCCTCCTCCTTCTCTAACTAAAGGAAGCTGCGTGCACACTTTGTTTTGATTTTTCCTTAAATTTGTCATCACAGAGGCGTAACCAACCTTTCTAATTGGCCCAGACATGGCCAGTGGCATGTCCATCATCTTCAGAGCCATCCGAAATTGGCTCTGCTGGAAATGGTGAAGAATTCCAGAAGCTTCTCACAGGAGCCATCTTTATGGCCCCCTCCCCACTACTAAAACCACAACAAAGTGATATACAGAAAATCCTGGGTTACCTATAGGATTTTTTTTGAGCAATCCTCAGGACTTTCAGAGGATCAAGGTTGTATCCATACATTCTTGAAATTCTCCCTGCAGTGGTTTTTTGCAGTCATAAGTGGAAAATGAATTGCAATAGATTTTATAGGAGCATGTGGGTTAAAACTGGCTGAAAGACTATAAACAAAAGATTACGATAGTGACTAGGGGAAAAAATATATAGTAGGGTAATGAAGGGTGCAGATTCAGGATTGTTCCTATTTAACATCTTCATTAGCAATCTGGAAGAAAGAATAAACAGCATGTTAATGAAATGCACAAATGATACTAAATTAGAAAGAGTCACAAATACTCGTGAGGACAGAAACATAATGTAAAAGCCCTAGGGAGAAATGCAGGCAGGAAATAACAAAGCAAACCACTACTCACAGAAAGCACACTAATACATTAAATCTGCAGCTGTGTGAATCAGTGAGGGAAAAACCACAGAAGTAGTAACATTGGAAGAGATTCTGTGAGCAACATATTAACTATGCGGTGCAATGTGACATGCTGGCAATAAAAGCCAATATATTCAGTGCCACATATACAACGGCATAAAGTCATGGATCAAAGAGGCTCCTCTGAATGTCTCTCTGCTAACAGAAAATGGAATATTCTGTTCTGGGAACACAACAGTCTTGATACTGTTCCAGCATGCTTGATACTTGAAGAAGACCCCCAAGTCAGCATAGCTATGCTCACTTGTAATAGTGTTTTGGTTAAAAATTTCCGCAAGAAAGAACAGGGAAGAAGTGATATATAAATATATGGGAAGTCACAGATAAGGATGAAGTGGAAGATGGGTTAATGTCAGGAAAAGTAACTGGCTATACTCTGAAAAGTTTTTCTTAACTTCTATTCAAATCAATCACATTTTCTTCCGTAATGAAAGCTAGTGGATGACAAGCTGGCACGTAACTTGCAAAAGGAAAATCATGCACACTTTCCTATTGGTAAAATATTTTTCACCACCCAGCGCCTACATATAAATTGAATAAAAGGAATCTATTGTGAAAAAATTGGGATCAATGCAGTTCCTCATGTGTGGTAACACAGACTCTTTCCTATGGGAATTTTTCTCTTCTTCTTCTTGTGTTTTATAAATAAAGATAAAGTTTAGATGTTATTGAAGCGGTTTCTGGAGAGATGGGCTGTTCTAACCTGGCCAATCGGCCTGGGGGGAGGTTTTGAATTGACCCAATCTAGACAACATTTGAAAAGTCTATATAAGTTTTAGAATTAAATAATAAATTCAGATTCACGCCACATTCCATCGGCTTGGTTTCTTCACTCGGCTAGCAGTTCAACAGCGACACTCATGCTATCTTAAACCTATATCTGAAATCCGCAGAAAATTGCTTGATTCATTTGGTTTTTGTTTTGTTTTGGGGTTTTTTTTGAGAGGTAAGCAGGCCTCTCAAAAATGGAGACAAAGAGAGGTTAAAGTTTATCTTCATTTTTCTGGTGAGTTTTTTTTAACAGGACTTAAACCTGTATGTTGCATGAGTAGGCATTTTCTTTTGAACAAGCAAAATGTCCTCTTTTTTTTTGGTAAGATGCAGGGATACAAAGAAAAGGAAGAAAACACAAAACCCAATAATAAAACTAGTTGTGGTATTGATCTAATCCATGCTTTATTTGTGTTTTTGACATTGCATGCATTCTAATTCTATCATAGTTTCTACAGCTCACCCAGAATGTAGTAAAATTGTAACTGAGTATAGTCTGTTAGTTCATTCAGTAAACAGTACAATGGCAATGAAACTATAACTCCTAATAAAGCTCCTTCATCCTGGGAGTGATGTCGCTTCTACAAAAGGAGAGAATGAATAGATTAATATTCCTCAGTTTGTAAAAAATGGGAAGGCATGGTTAACATTTATTTTTATGCACATTCATGTAAATACGCCCATTAATATGAACAATATGGAAGAGTGAATAATCACTCCTCATTCTGTTTCTTCTCACAATAAAGTACGCAAGAGTAGAAAATTAAAAGATCAGCCAGCTGGCATAACCACAGAAAAGTGTTATTCCACAGGATGTGTAATTAAGCCCCAGGACCCATTACCAGAGGATGGGTGCAAAAGAGGTCAGAGAGATCATGAAAGATAAGGATATGGAGGGGCACTGAGAAGGAAGTTTCACATGAAACTTGTCATTCTGAAAGTCTCTAAAGTTCACTTTACTGGGGCTATACATTAAAACCTTAGTGGTCACTCTGTGCATACTCACTGTCTTATGCTCACAGTGAAATACCCTGTGAAGGCACTTTCTTAAAAAAAGTGCAGTGGGGGGAATTTTGGGAACATACACATGTACACATACTACAAGGGTTGGGAAAGCAGCAGAACTAGGAATTATGAACGCTTTTTGGAGGAAGAGCAGTGTTAATTGGGTTCCATCTTATAAACTGCTCTTTTGCCATCAGGGCCAGCTTTAGGGTATAAATATTAAAGTCTCTGAACAGCTAAGAAACAGTTCTGTGCTTTGGAAAATAACCTAAATGCCAAAGTACTTTAAAAATTTAATCTTCAGGGACTTCTCTCCACAGGAGGAAGGTACAGAATATATTGTATAGGATCAATATTAAAATTTTGTGATTAATAAAAAACTTTTATGGGTTTTAAGGGTATTGTACAGTGACACATTTGTTCAGTACACACCAGGTCTAGTCCAGGGTAAAATTAAGCTTGTTTAAAATGGTAATGTGGAACTGGGTTGTACCAAGCCTTAAGTGGTGGGAAGGGCTTTGCTTGGGAAAGATAAAATCCAGCAGATACTCCTGGGTATGCATGATTGCTTCTATAATTTGCTGTGGGTTTGCTCGATTTATGCATCTGTCTAGCTTCCTTAAGGTAGATGGAAGGGAATGTGCCTCTCACACTGTATCCGTGAAAAAACATGATATTGTATCTGAGTGTTAGACTCACTTGCTCAGGTCTTCTTTTCCCATCTCCAACACCCTCCAGATGCTGAAAGCTTTGTTAAAACTGTTAGTTGTTTTTGGTAGGTTAAATACATGTATTTCAGTTCTCTTTGTCAGGTGAGAATAATTTTAGGTTTAGAGGTTTTTATAAGGAAAGAAATAGCAGATATCTAAAAATAGGTAAAAGACTAACTTTATGCACAACATACAGTGTATGGTAAGTGTGATCCCAGAGGGAAGATTAAGAAAGATGTCATAAATTGCAGACTCTATCTTATTAATAATAGGTTAGAGATAATACTGGAACATGAAACAGTTTATTTAATTATTAAACCTATTTGGATTGACAAAACTTATGACATAATGCAATGTATTTAATGCAATGTCAAAGTGTATTAATAAAACATCTGGTTTCTATGAGAAGGTGAACTTTTCTCTTTTATGTGGACTCTCAACTCAGTTGAATTACTTTTTCATAATATTTTCATGATGTATTTCACTAGAGATGTGTAATTATGTTTATTACTCCTGTAAAGGATGAAGAAGAGTATGTGGGAGAAGAATATGTAGTAATTTTGTTATCAGATTTTTTGCAGCTTTTTGAGGAACTATATCCCTACCTCTACCTGCACAAGTGTTTCCTGAAGAATATTGGTCCTTGATCAAGAGTGTATTTCAGATTGCAAGTGTATAATAGTGCTCTTTTTTTTATAGGACGATCCACTCAGTTTGATTCCCATCCCAGAAAAACATCCTCATTAGCTCTGGTTGTGGGCTGGCACTTGTAACAAAGACCTACTAATAGAGAAAAGAGACATAACCAATAAAAAATGGACATATCACTGAAGCCACAGACAGACATGTTTGGGGAACAGAAGATGCTAATTCACATGTGTGTAAATTCACCTGTTAAGTAAATAAAACCAAATAATATTAAAAATCTTTGATTATGAACAAGGATATTTGTGTCAAATTCTTTCGGTTAACTGCTCAGCTTTAAAAATTCATTGAGAGATTTTTAAAAGATTGTCCCACATGGATAATGATGGTCTTCATGGCAAGACATTTCAGCTTGATATTCTTCTACCATTTTGTTTCTGAAACTCATTGCTTTTGTCTCCTTTCCAGTTCTTCTGCTCCAAATGACTGATTCCACTTTCTAGGCTTCATCTGACTCCAGCTGGTTCCTCTGGAAGAGGAGGTGCAGAGATGATGGTGCTTGTCTTCACAGGGACAGTACAAGCCTGGCAGGCTGGTAGTTAATGGTGCTGGGAATGGAGAACTCCGATAACTTCTCTGCTTTCTGAGCCTGAACTGTCGCATCATATTTACCCTGTTCATGGCTGGTAGACAGTTTCAACATGTGACTCAGCTGAAAAGAAGCTCTCTAATATAGTAATTATTTTTTTTCTCTGTGGCTGAGATTGCTGCAACACACAGGTTTCTTTGGCTTAAGCCAAATTATTAATACAGCAATAAAGAATATTTTGTGGTTATCAGTAATTTTAATCTTTTTCTGTATTCAAAGCATGTTTTTTGGCCAAAAAGTCTTGGCACCAGCCATGGGCTGTAGATCATAGTAGGTCCTGATTTCTGAGCTCCCTGAAATGTTAAAGACTTATGCCAAGAATAGATGAATGCTTCTTTATTACATCTCCATGTCCTTTTCCACTCAAGTAAGGAGCAGAAGATGGGCACACTTACATACTCTGTATTTGTCACTGGGTTGTGATTATTGCAGTAGAGTATACCATTTTAACCATAACAGCAGCCACCACTTTTTAATATAATAAATATATCATTAAAATTCCGGAGTAAATCTGTGCGAAACCTAATAGGTAAATAGAAAGAAAAAACCACCCTGGAAATTAACAGTAGAGGACAGAAGACCAAATCAGCTGTATGTTGACTTTTCTTCTGACACTTAATGTTTTGCTATGATTTCTTGGCATTCAGCACAGCTCCCCAGAGTATCCCAAGTGCAATGCTTGATACTTGCCGGGTAAGATCCAAGTGATGCTGAAGTGTGACTATTTGTATGTGGATTTATAGGTCTGTTAAGCTGTCAGTGTAATTATCATATTTATTTAAAACATTTCAACCTGCTTGAGAATTAAAGTTACATAATATAATATAATTTTTACTTACTGTGGTTCACTTTTTTTACATTGCCATGCTTGTGTAAAGTAGCCAAATGTCCACGATAATCCCCTGTTTTGTGCTTTGTGCTGAAATTGAATTTCTGTATTAAGTTTTACAGTAGCAGAAGATTCAAGCCTTCATTTCTTAAGGCTCAATAGAGCAGTTGGGCATTACTTTATATCCCTTTGGTAAACACATATTCAGTACCCTTTATTGTCCTTGGGAATTATGCATAGCTGGGAATGGGAGGACTGATAAGTACAAGTATTAGAAATACATTATCTTGAAGTTTTGCATATGTTTTGGAAATTTATACTCTACTGCACATGTGAAATAATGGATTTGTTTTTAGATAGTTTATCAACAAAAATAAAGTAGTCCATAGATGAAGAATTAATAGTTTTCAAGCATTTTAGTTTCTCTGAAGTGATGACATGACAATATCTCTGAATTTTTAAAACCCCCCTGCCAGGAAGTAGACACACTAAAGTGTTCAGATAACAGCTTCCTATAGCTATATGTTGTAAGTGTATAAGTAAAGAAACACGAGCATGTTTCTATCCCATTGCTGGAATAGAAATACATAATATTGCTACATCGTATGTACATTACTAATCTCAAGGAAAATGATACTAGCAGTTACCAATCGTCAGAACTGGAACAAAACATAAATCACTCTTCTGAATTATATATAGGCACATGCAGTATTTATTGAGATTTAATCAAAATTATCAAAAAATTAGTTCAACAAGCTTTTGGTTTGAGATGATCGGGATTGTTATGTCAGCTGAGTCTGAGTCTGCAAAAGACTCAACTTTGGCTCATTTAGAGGGGAGTACTGAAGCAGACATTGCACTGGCTTCGGAGGATATAAGCACATGCTTTAAAATGCACACATCTGAGCACTGACCAGGGTATCATATTTCCTCTAAAAAGAAATTAAATATTTTAAATCTATTAAGTTATGTAATGCCATTTTAATATATTTCCTGTTTTGTGTATCTAGTTTAATAAATGTAATATAGTGCATACATACAGTTAAAGAAACTGAGATTTGATTTTTTAATATTATGCCAAATTAAATAATAATATATTATAGCAAGAAGTTTAGTTTACCATCTAGCATAGGAATTGTTATGTGAGTGGTCATAAAATGCTATGAAATATCAAAGGACATAAGAATTCATTCTGGCGTTTGTGCATATGAAATAAGATTTCTTGTTTTATATCTCTAGAATGCATAGAAACAAAATTATCTCTCCAGAAAAAAACTTGCTTTTCTTTCACTTGTACAAATTTGGAGTTCAGTTTACAAATACATACTTTTCTGGAAGATAATGTATATACCCTCTGTTTCTAATGGTCTAGTATTATTAAAGACAGTCATTATCAGGACAGAGAGATAACCTCTCTTTGCTGATGTAAATCAGGTATATATCCTGCTTATCCTTTTTGAACAATAAATAATGTAAAACAGGCACTTAGGAAGCATCCGCTGGGTGACATCCCTTCCTACAACTCATTTGATCAAATCCTTTTTTGTAGTAGGAAAAAGCATCTTTCAGTGGTTTAATTAAGAATTACCTATATATTAGAATACAGTCTTCAAATAAGTATGCAGGGAGTTGGAACTAGAAGATCTTTAAGGTCCCTTCCAATCCAAACTATTCTGTGATCTATTCTAAGTACATGAAGAAATTGTCAAATGCATCACCTAAAAGTTGTTTGTTTTGGGTTTTTTTCCAAAGACATCAAAAGAGAAATAAGAAATAGCTACTCACAGGTATTTTCTATGTGAAAAGGCACAAAAAAAATTCCCTGTGTTTGTGATGGACACAGAGGTATCTGTGAAATGTAACCAGATGAATATTAATGTTATTAAATAAAAGTGCAATATGGAGGATTTGCACTAAAAAGAAACTCAGAAAAATAAAAACATGAAGAAGAAGAGGAGAAATCATCACAGACTATTAATAGTGCTTTTTAATTAATTTTGGTACTTGCTGGACCTCAGGTCTCACGAACATTTCTGTCAGTGAATGTAACATTATGCAGTCCTATAAGCTGACAGACAGTTTTGCCTGGCTACTGTTATTCCTGTGAATACGTGTAAATTGGATGAGGAGGACCCAAACTCTACTAAAATCAGTAAGCAGACTCTTGCTGACAGCAAAACTTCTATAGGGAAAGTGAATTAGAAAATCTTCCATATGAAGTCATATCATAAAAATGGAGTAGAGCAGATTGAATTATCTGTAGCACAGCTCTGTAGAGAATTAAAACTCTTTAGAAATACCTTACAATGGTGAGATCCTTAAAGGATAACTTTCAGGCCCTAACAACAAATCCATTTAATAGAAAATGGCACTACAAGATATCACATGATAGCATCTGATGTATTACAATGGGAAATGAATTAAATGGTGATTAATTAATTACACGCATAACAGATTGTAGCAATATCTTTAATCAGAAGTGATTACATTATAGCAAGATCAAATAACAAAGTGAAGATATGTATTTGAATAAATAATACCAGCTAACATTCACCATTTAATTTATCTGCTGAATAAAGCGACACAAAGTAGCTGATGAAATATCCTTTCCTTTTTTTTTTCCCCTGGAGAAATAAGATAAAAATGGGTAAAGGGATATAAGCTAAACATCTGAATTTGATCACAGCTACACTCTTCCTCAGTTGCTCTTATTTTTTGCAGGTTATGTTAAGGTATAAAGCTCTCTTTTTCAGGTCAAAGGTTTTTTTTTAAGTTGTAGTTCAAATTGCTTTTGTACAATTCAAACAGAGAATTTTTTTTCTTTTACTAAAATTTGGCATGCAATAAATACGGGAAGTCATATTTATAGCTACAATTTTCATAGGGAATGAAAACCCCAAGTGAAGGAATTTAATTTTGAGTTTGCAGGTTTTTTAAATCAATATTTATTTGGGGGTTTGTTGTATTCCTTTCCTCTACAAAAATTTTTAAAATTCATTTGGTTGGAAAATCATAAAACAGTGCATCTTTCCTGGTTTAGGTCATTCTCAGTGTCTTGTAATCCCAGATGTTTCCTTGCCTTAGCAGTTCAGCCTAAGTACTGACTTTGGTGCAAGGCTTCTTCTAGAATGTTGCCCCAGATGATATTTATAAGAAATTAGGATTACTTCCAACAGGTACAAATTTCAGAATGTCAGGACTGAGTAAATCCTTAATCCTCCTAATTCATCTTTTCTTAAAAAGATGCAGATAATTACATACAAAAGGCATTTTAAACCTATAAAGATTTGGTGTCTTTAAACAGGCTCAAATTGCACATCCCAGGAGAAACATCTAAAATCACTTTTGAAAAATTTAGGTCAGTATATAATTAGAGCCCCAAGTTACCAGAGAGTATCAAATTTGAGCTGTGTAATGTTAGACGCATGCCTTGACAGTTTGGCTGCATTCAGAGGCAGTTTGAACTTTCAAATGCATGCCTGTGAAAATAGCAGGGAAAATAAACTCCTAAAAATCACAGGAGACTTTCTTTCAGTTTTTTTCTTCCTTTTGTGCATCTACAGCAAAGAGCTATAACCAAATATATTTATAGTAAATTTTGTGATCCTGGTACTTTCATGCCAAAGTAGAAACTTGTCATGGTATTCTCAAAGTGTGAAACTCTAACTGAGAAACTAAAGAGTGGGGTACTTCTCCACTCATATTTCTGTTTAGAATTCACATCACAATATGGAAAAGCAAAAAAACATTAACAAATTCTCTATCAGCCTCTGGAGATAAATTCACTGTTTGTTTCACTGGTGAAGGACTGTTGCAGCATTGGTTTCTCCTACTGCCACCCCTAAAACCCAGGGGCTTTGGGAATTGTCATGTCTGAAAGATAGACACCATTGAAAAATGGCTTTGGTTTGACAGTCTATCTATTCAGCCATCTTACTTTTGTGATCATGCCTCAAGTTCAGGCTCCTTGCATATAGTTAGAAAAACCCTACAGCTTAAACTTCTTATTTTAATCCTACTGGGGATTTCTATGAAGACCTAAGGTACTGCTGCCAAGTTGGTCTAATAGGCATATTGTTAATCTGCAGTCTGAGAGGTGTAATTTCTACTTTTCCTCTGCCACATGATGGGAAAATATGTTTCAGATCCTGTTTTTGCAGGAATGGAAGGCAGAGAAACTTATTTACTCCTCAAACCACTGCAAATTTATCAGTAAGTGTAAAAGAAAACGTTCTGTGACCAGAATGGAGTGTGTTTCCTATGGACATCTGTATTAGAGTGGGGTTTAGTTTTGTCTAACAAGAAGTAAAAGCCAAAAGAAGTTTTATATTACTTAGATGCAGTTATAACATCTCTCTCAAGTGCAAATCAAATCAAGGTTGAATCCATACTTTATCCTTTCCTTAATATGGGCACCAAGAAACTCTCGCCACTATGTAGTTTCTCAATATCTACACCATTGGTAGAAGTGAGTCACCCATGGCACATCTTCCACTCTGGAAAAAAAGTAAAGTAAATCTGGCCAACTTGTTTAAAACTTTCTGGAAGGACTCACATAAACATGTGCGCTTGGTGTATAATCACAGAACTCTCTATTCTGTAAGGAACGGGGAAGAAAAATACAGAGAAAACAGCATCCCTGATATGTAGCCATTGAATCTAAGATACAGAATGGCTGTACAAACCAAGTTATACCATTTTACTGTAAATTTTATGTTGACATTCATTACCTTAGCAAAAAGACCTGAACCCATAATCTCCAGTCCACTTTAAATACATGTATTGCACTGCTGTGTCAGTGTAACATATTTCAGCCATCTTTCCTTCTTGATATCCCTATTCCTTTAGAAAGAAAGGCTTTTACAATTCAGGTGCACTCCAAAGAGTGGCCTCTGAACATGGAGGTTGAGATGTGGTGATAGATCATCTGATAGGCTTCCAAACTGGGCAGGCACAGTAAAAAAAGTTTCCTCTGGTAAAAAGCTTTAGATAGGATAAAATGACGGCTACTTTTAGGTCAGATATACTGGCATTGTCCTGGGCAGGCTAAAGAGGAATCTTCTGCATCAGATGAGCCATCTCTTCAGTAAGTGGTTCCAGTCCTGGTGGATAGCAGTGACCTCTGGCTATCTGTACAAGCACTCTGCTGATAGCATAACTGAAGTGGGTTCTGATATATTCAAAGCTCATCTTTACATTGCCCTTATATGCCAGAATTTACTTTTCCAGTGAGTTTGTATATGTACGCCCACACACATGTGGAAGTGTATCTTGTATGACACAAATGCACATGTGCATTACTAACAGAAAGCAATTGTCTTCTTGTAAGTGATGATCCATTCCCCCCAGTAACGTGACTCTTCTACGGGAAGCTCTCCTAGACACTTTTGACTTCAGATATGATGCAAAAGCCTGTTTAATGCATTCTTGAGGATTCTCCCTTGGCACGGATCTAATCCTGACTTCTCAAATCAACTTTAAGAGCAATTACTAGGTGTAAAATGGTCCACTCTGTGTCCAGACTGTGCCTAGGAAAAGTGCATTCCTTAATTATAAGAATCCTCTGGTAAGCTTCACCATAATGTTCTTTAGAAAGGACATTGAATTCTGTGTAAATTATGTAATAAAATCAATTCAGTGTTATAGTTGAGTTATCCAAACCAAAAATCAATAAGTTAATGAGTTTTAAAACAAGCAGAATAACATACAGCTCTCTGTAATTTTGATATCCTGAAGATCCATTAAAGTATTTTCATAATTTCAGTTCTACTGTTAATTTAGTTTACAACTCTCTCTATAAAACTCTTTCAGAAAGCTGATCAAAGTAAATTCAAAGACCACCACCACTAAATAAGAAAATACTTTGTGTTGCCAAGTTTCTGGGAAAAATAGAAGTGAATGATAGCCAAAGGAATTGGATATTTTTCTTCTAGTTACTAAAGCATATTTAAAACTGCCCTGTGCTAATAATTTCTGCTTGAAATATTTTCCTTTATAACTGGATCTTAGATTCCTTTCTCTTTGTCAATCACTTGGGCTTCAAGTTTAAATATGCAAGAACACAGAGCACAACAAAAGAACACACTAATCTTACTCTGTCAAAAGCAGATACTCTTTCTTATTCCCCAAGGCCAGACAAAACAGAGCTGGGCTAAAACATTAAATACAGTGAAGCAAGCATATATATTTTCTTATCTTTTTGCTAAAATACAGACCTGATATGTAAGAAAAAATACTCCACACAATTTTTTTCCCCCACAGTTTCAGCTGATTGCAAAAACAAACTAGTAAACACATTCCCTTAAAACCACGTGAGCAAATTTTCAAAGGCTTTTCAATGCAGCCTCTAATTTTGCTGGAGTGGGTAGAGCCTCCTGCCATTCTGCTGCACACTTGGCTGGTAATCTGTGCATTGCACAATCTTATGGAAATCTATGAAATGGTGCACTCAGTTGGGAATCTAGTCATGTCCTCCCCTTGGTAAAAGCACTCCTTCAATAAATTGAGGTCCTTTGGACTTTCAGCCCCTTGGCTCACTTGCAAGTATACTCACGTAAACAACTGTAGATGTTTTAAAGGCAAACCACTTTCCTGTTAAATACTGCACATAATACATCTTTTTAAAGATGCTTTTTCTTTTATATATTTACTCCAGTAAAGTATAGCCTTGAACACTGTGGCCTTCTGGACAAATTTCCCAGGAAGTATAACTGAAAAACTGGAGTTCTTAAAAACCTATTATCTGCAAAGAGACACAAGAGTAAAGAAGAAACTAGTCATTACAGCTAAAGCTCTGCAAGCCAGTTATTGTTTCTATTGTACTTTCAGTGTATCAGGTTATCAATGTTTTGGGGTTTTTTCTTTGTTTGTTTGGGTTTTTGTTTGTTTTGTTTTGTTTTGTTTTGTTTTAATTTTAATTATTTTTTTAATGATACAGTTTTGAACTTACACACCAGGAAAATAATACTTCCATTCTACTAAGATAGAAGTGCAAACATATAGTATAATGGATGAGTAATGATAGATGTATTTACTGGTTTTTGTCGGGGGTGGGTGCGGGGGGGTGGAAGTAAACCAGAAGAGTGTGAAACCATGGCAGAACAGCTATCTGATAGCTCATTCTTCAAAATGGAGTTCACTAGGTTCAAGAAAGATCTGTCTGCATTGGAAACCAAATTAGCAGTCCTATTTTGAAGTCGTATTTTGTATGACCGCACCTATCACGAAAATGCTTCTGGTGTACAGGATTAATAAGACTCATTTTTCCTTTATCTGTTACAAAAGAGTAACTTAGTAACTTCAGGCCTCAAGAGTGAGGTGTATATCACACTGCACAGATAGCTCACTGTAAAAGAGTAAACCAGTCTTCCAAATTAGCCACTCAAGGATGTTCTGAGGGGCTTGTATCAGAAATAAGGATGATTTGGAAAGAAATGGACAGATTTATTTGAAATGGTGATTTTTGCTACCATATACATGTATATGCACATACAGCAAAACACATGCATTTGTGCACATACCTAAGTAGGCACATTGGTCTGAGGAGTGTTTCTCACTTTATATAACGTTGCCTCTCAGTAGAAAGCAAAATGAGTCAGTAATATCTACTATTGCTCTCTCTGCATGAATTAAGTAATTTTTCTACCCTGCTTTCCCCTCTTGCCTGAAATATTCAGTGCTGTCAATTCAATACCCAGATGATTACATCCAATGATTAGAAATTACTAAGAAAATTTTTGCCTGAGACACAATGTTTGAGTGATTATCGTATCAAATCTCCAGTTATTATCCAAGTACACACCACCAGTATATTGCTACTCCAAAATAACTCAAAACTGAAAGAGTGTAAAGTGTAAATTTTTTTTTTGGTTGGTTGAAGGAGATAGGGAAAAAGAGCATGCATCAAGCTACAAACAAAATACTACTTTTTTCACAAAACATCTGATGATATGCTGATATCCTCCCAGTTTGTGCATCTTCTTTGATGAAAATGAAAGCAGAAATTTTAAATATTTTTTTCCCAATGCATATCACTGAAAATCTGATGGTGGCCTTGTAATCCTTACAATGGTAAGAACACAGACTGAAAAGATGTCTGAATTTAATTACCTAGAGCAAAAATCCTCTTTTAAATTTTACCAAACAAGATGTTAAGGAAAAAATATTTAAGTGCCTGAGCTTTTTGGAAAAAAGTTTCAAAAATGCATAACATTAATTGCATGCAGATTTAGTCTTATTGGAGATTATTCAATTTTCTACCAGAGAAAATAAATGGCACAGGTTGTTTTGGATAGTCAAGGTGATTAGTTTACACTTGCAAACTAATAAGAGTTGTGGGACTGTGGAATATACTGCAACTGATATCTAAGGAATAAAGATACCTAAAATTCAGATATTCTCAGAACACCTGGTTAAATAGCCTTGGTTCAGGACTCCAGTTAAAATTCATTGAAAGAATTAAACAGAATACCACAACACATTAACAGTGTTACATTCCTCTAGTCTGGAATCTCTTATCAAACTGAGGCCTGAGCCTTTCACCTTTGAAGGTGTTCATGGGTGAATGCATTAAGTGGACATAAACAATTCAACAGATTCTCAACATAATTTCTATAGATTTGTGGACCACGTGTATTTGTCTGGAGGCAAATTAAAATTCTGCTAAAACCTCTAAGATCAAATCAGTAAGCTCTGAAATAATTTGGGGAATTAGAGTTAAAAGGAACTACAGTCCTTGGCTTGTGGTCTGTACACCATTTGATAGTGGTCTGTGGAGAATTCATGGGTCAGATGGCAATCTCTCCTCCTTGGTCCCGGTTCTCTGTAGGGAAGACGTAGTGAGGGAATCAGGTGACAAAGAAGGATGTAGAGGATGCAACAGAGGAACAGAACAGATGGGCGTGGGAGACAAAATGCGGCACAAAAGTGACAGCACAATCATTGCATTCTAGACAACTAAAAATACTCTAATACATTTATATTTGTTTCCCCGGCTGCAGTTGCCAGAAACATGTCGCATAATCACAAGTAAAAGGTGAGGTGGCACATGCAAAGAGAAGTCACGATGAGTGAGATGCATCAGCCGCTTTCTTCTTTAAATGATGCTCCCATCTCTGAAAGCCGAAAGGCCTGTGACTTTGGAATTTTGTGACCCCGTGTAGGAAAATAATTTTTCCAGTTCTTTTATGAGGTTTTAAAAGTGTTGGCAGGGTTGCCTTGGCCAACCTCAGCTGTTATAACATATAGGAAAAAAGAATAATTACTAAGATGTGAGGGCTATTTAAGATCTTCAAGGTGAAATCTTACACATCAGGAATTTTAAAGTAACAAATTAAAAGTTTTAGTTTGTGAATAGAATCTTTGCAAATGCCAAAAACTAAGGCATCTTTATAGCAACATCAATAGTTGTTATTGTAAAACCACTCAGATCCAAAATGCTTTATTTAGTGGTTAAAAAATCAGTCAGATAAATGGGGAATACACCTGTCCTTTCTCTCAATCCTCAGCTATACTTCATATTGAATAAATACAGTCACAGTCTGAAAAGGGCCACAACTTCAATCTGCTCTGAAAGAAATATCATTTTCTTCTAATTCCTCTATAAATAGGGTGGACTAGTCCACCATGGAAAGAACTGAGCATTAGCTGAAATTAATCAAAGGCTACACTCTCCAGTTGCTGAGTATGAACAGAACAAGTTCAAGTAGGCTTCTGTGTTTTGTATTCTCCCTGAATCAGCTCAAAATATTTTCATAGTTTGTATGTTGTACTGTCTGCCTGGAGTTCTCAGTTTAGGATCAAAAGTTCTTTGCCCTTGGTCTATCTTCCCTTTATTTTAAAAGAAAAAAAATAAGGACACTGACAGGAGCAGTGAAAGAATCCATCATAATTTAATGGTAGTTTTATTATAGCTGAGGTGTTTTAAGGACACAAGCAAGATAAGCTCCATAGAAAGAGATAGCATCTTTTACTGGATCAACAAATACAGCTGGAAGGGTATACAGATCTGGAGACAGGAGCGCCCTCCTGCAAGTTTAAAATGGAAACAACCAGCTGATCTGAAATATTTATTTACAAATTGAATACACATATTAAAAAGTATTACATTATAGAAAGTTTGAATTTTAACAAAAGAGTTATATCTTTTTTAAAAATAAAGACAAATATTCTGGATCCCTTGATAGCTAAAGGATACATAATTTCATCTAATTTAAGGAAGTTTAAGACTGTTAGTTTTACTCTGTTTACATAATTCTTGATTTCTGATGTTTCACTCTACAAGTTTAAGCTGCCTCATTTAACTGAAACATATTGGGTCTTCTTTGAGCTACAATATGGCAGAAATAAAAGGGGCATGTGTTAGTCTATAGCTTTTCTCATGGAAAACTTTCTCTCCCAAATGTATTTGGTGAGAAGATCCTATGGCTTTCTTATCATATCACACATTTTTGAGTGCTATATGCTGCTTTCTTTTGGTGTCAAATTAATCAATATTTATTTCCTTTTCCTCAGCCCTCAACATCACAGCCATTTCTTAGGAAAGCATATATGTTTTCCAAGGATTATTATTTACCCAACTTGTGGTAATATCTTGTTTTTTGGCAAGAATGGAGTTTTGCAGAACCCATGAGGGCATGGAGTCTGAAGCCATGGGGGCTTGTCTGGGTAGTTATCCTATACAACCTCAGGTCACTGCTTGGGGGTGGAAGTAAGGGATTCTTCTTCCATGAAGAAGGTGGGGGTGGCTCAAAGTCAGAGAAGAAAGCATGGAGCACAGAGGGTCTGTCCACCACTAGTTTTCATTTTCTAGGGCTTGTGAGCATTTTCGCTTGTAAATTCACCCTCTTATATACACTTTTGTTATCAATATTGTCACCTCTACTGTTTGTTTTTCTTATCTCACTGCTGTTTCCAGTAAATTGTTCGTGCCTCAGCCTGTGGTCTCTGCCTTTAGCCTCTCCCACTGGAGAGGTAGGTAGGGGAGGAGTGGTTTGTGGTTTGAAGTGCTGTTCCTAAACCAGGACAGCCTTCATCGGAGCCCAGCATGGCATTGTTTCCACCCCTGGTGTGGTGGGCTCTGGGTATACTGCACACCCCTCCTGGTGAAACCACAAGGTATCTAAAAATGGGTCAGACACAATCTAAATGCAGAAGATATAATCTCCTCTCTCAAGAGACAACAAGCAACTGTAGCCCAAGTAAACGTGATTTTTGCCATGACTAGCAAAAAAGTTGCAGACCTTTTGTTGCCTTGGTATTCTTGCTCATCTAGCTTTGCTGTGGCTGCAACTAGCTTCAGGCTGGTTTGACAGCTGCCAAAAGGGATAGTACCTGTGGAGTCTCCAGTTTTAGCTTTTCTTATGATTCCTAGTGGCACTGTCCTGGCCAAGGCAGGAGTCTGCAGGTGAAACAGCAGCCTGGGTGGAGAGCTGAGGCTGGGGGAGGCCTTTGTGCCTCTCTGTGGCTTTAGATGAAAGCCAAGGGAAACGGGAGCTATGAGAAAAAAAACCCCAACCAAACAAAAGTAGCCCTAAATGGAAAAACAAAGAGAAAAACTCCCTGTCATGATCTTCATACTGCTTCCAGCAAAGACCTCAGTGTACTTATTGCTATCCCTTCCTATTCTCCCCTACTTCCTCTAGGAAGGCTGAAACCATCACCCTCAGGATGGAAAGGGATACAAGAAGAGCGAGCACCTAACCACCAAAATAAACATGAGGAAAGGTGAGGATTTTGTTGCTTTGGTTTGTTTGTGTTTTTATGGGTTTTTGCTTGTTTGATTTTTGTTTGGTTTTTGTTTTATTTTTTTTTGTGTGTGTGGAGCAATTTAAATGGTATTATTAGAATTTTCTATGGTAATTAAATAAGTTATGTTGTTAAGTCTGCTAAAACAGATTATTCTGATTGAACACTAACATTTTAACCTATGTATGTTTTGTTCTCTTTTGCACATAGCAAGATTTTGACCCTTAAAAAAAAGCAGATTCAAATATACAATAGAACAAAACACTGCTTTTGCATTCGGCATAATTAGAAAATAATTCCTTGATTTATCAAAATAGATATTTAAAGAGGAGAAGGTAGAAAAAGGTTCCTCAATAGCACTTAAGAACTAAATATTGTTGTGGAAGATCAGTAGGCTGGGCCCTTATTTGGCCCTTCACCAGACATCAGCTGTACCTCAGTTTTCTGGGTATTTGATTATAGCACATATACTTCAGTTCTCAACTTTTTAGGTACAATCCAGCACAATAGATTTTTTGTTTTCCATAAAGATAAGAGTAATAATCAACCTTGTAATTGGGATGAAGTAAATGCATGCTGTTCTGTTTTGCTGGTGTTTTTTTCCAGTTCAGGAAATATTTTTCCATTGAATTTCAATAGCTATGGTGGAGAAGAAACTTATAGGCAAAAATTAGAATATAAAAAGGATTAAATTATTAAGGCATTGTTAAGATTGCAGTATTTGTAAAGTATCATCTTGCACACTCCCAAAATGTGAGGACAATCTTGATTTTTGTGTGTGGTACTTTAACGTGTTTAAAGGCAAATACTTGCAGACTGTGCTGACAAGCTGGGAAATTTTAGCCTGGCAAACAACTTTGAAATGAATTTGAATGTTCACAGTGGATAATGAGCTAAATGTGAGGTCCCAAAAGAGAGAGTTAGGAGTATAAAGTGGGAAATCTTGTTTAAAATTAGGGGGCAGTTTGATCTTACTATAGGTGCAAACACCCATATGGAATGCAGTGCTCTTGGTGGTAGTTGAAATTGGAGAAAATTTGTAGAAAATACAGGAGCATGATTAAAAGATTTGGAAACAGGTCCCCTTGAGGGTTTTAATCTGTTTGTCAAAGACATAAAAGGGATAAATTTAAGCAGGATGGTGTACATGCTTGCATATGTGGGTGAATGACTGTCGTGCATCCTGGAAGTATATCCTGGCAAACAAAACTTTGATCAAGGGTTCTCTAATATAGCAGACAAAAGTGTAACAAAATTCAATGGCTGGAAG
>VYZT01004202.1:118661-147862 GCA_013400735.1 Pomatostomus ruficeps | reverse complement strand
TCAATGACCTTAAATTTTATGAATGACAGTAAGCAGAAAATGTTAATGGATGGAAGAAAAAGAAGAAAGTTTAAATTTATTCTTCATTTAAAGACCATTTAAGATACCTTATTTTACCCTCAAATTAGTCAAAAGTGCCCAGTAGGCACATGAAATTGAAGGATAGTACTTCACACGTGATACGCAGTATAACTGTACAAAAAAGCATTTCTATTAGATCCACCCATGGTGACATCTTTGTGAACAACTGAATTTTAATGCTCCAAAACAAAACCAAGAAAACAAATTTGAGTTTTCAAGAGAGACTCAGGCATTCTGTGCAAGCACTATTTAAGTGAATGCAGTCAATACAGAAGCAGAATTTCACTCACATTTTTCAGAATTTCCATGTATGTTCTCCGAAACCAAAAGAAACAGACATAACACAAAAAGCACACATACTCAAATATACTGGTACCAAATGCTACTTATTACTGCAGGTTTATAAGAGATATGTATGATAGTTTAAGCTTATGCATGAGCTATACAATTCCCATGGGAAAAAAAATGAAACTTTTTTTAAAGATATATATATAGAGAGAGAGAGAAAGACCAAGATAGACATCTAATCAATTAATGCAAACAGAATCTTGTCCACAGACAGCAGGACAGAAATGAAGGAATTTTTTTTCAGTTTGATGTTTGACTGCCTTGAAAAGTTATTAGGAGTTTTCTTCCAGCAGATGTATTTGTGTAGAACCATAAACTAACAATGCTTTTATCTGTGCAGACATATTTTAGACATAGTCACAACAGACTAGAAACATGAATGTGAACGTGTGAGGTATGTTAACAATATGTTATACTTTATGGTTTAGTATCCTTATATTTATCATACATTTTACAGTAGTTTTTCCACTAACAGATACGCTACAGCTTGCTACATACAGACTTACTACAGCTGTCTACAAAACAAAGTGTTCACTAAAATGCTCAAACTGAAAGCAACTGTATTTCTAGAATGTCTGGCCAGATGCATCTAAAAAGAGACTGACTCCACATACACACAAGTTTGTTTCATTAACTTCCATTAGTAAATTAAATAAGTCAGTTTTTGGAAGTTGTTCTCATGAAAACTTGCTTACCGTTTACTTATAAACAAGCCCATATGTGACTTGAGAAACTATTTCTGGTTTATTCTTTTCAACATTACGGGCTGAAGATGAACTAGTAGCAAAAGTTTAGATCATGATGACATGCAATTAAACTGTAAATCATTTCTCTGTTGATTTGCTCATTATAGAAGAATCACTTCAGGAAGAATACTTAATCATTATTTAAAAGTAATCACTGTAGAAGAAACTGGAAACCACAAATCAAATCCAGAAAATCTCAGAAAAAGAAGGATGAAGCTTACCACCCTTGACAACCCTAAGTATTACACTACCTTTACAATTCCAGCAAAGGTATAGATACTAGATTTGTATAGTAGTAGTTTCTGCTGGGCACTGTTTAACCTAAAACAGAACGGGATCTGGTACTAGACTTATAGTTAACATTTTAAAATAGTCTTTTTCATCCTTCAGCAACAATTTTAAATACAAAAGAAATTGAGATTTCACATAGTGGTTATGGAAATTAATGGAAAGTATAATAAAAATACATTTGGTTATAAGTCACTCTACACTTTCAGTTCCCTTAAACACATTTTGAGTATAGCTAATACAGTCATACAACATTAGATGTAGTGGTCCTTGCTTCCATGTAAAGGTCGTGCATATTTACTTTGGATTCAAAATATGTGGAGTACAATCAATTCACTCGTGCCACAAGTGCCCATCAATAGAACTCCCTCCTTGCACTTACCCCATACTTTAGGTTCTGTATAGTCTGATAGCAATAAACCTAATTTAACAGGGCAGGATGCATGGGCTCTTAAAAATTCTACTACAGAACTTGTGCCCATACAGAACTTCAGAATCTCGTAGTAATAATTTCAGCATATATGACCATATTTGCAGATTAAAGGTGGGTGCCAAAGCAAGACACAGCCACCAAGAGGTAACTTGAAGCTCAGTTCCACAGGAGTTTACAGGTCAAAAGGAGCAACTTTAAATAAACACAGATTCTGAATAGCAACAGCATAAACGAGCTCCAGCTAGAGCTGCTGTACACTCCCCCCTCTGTCTGGTACCAGTCAGGCTCCTTGAAGCTGGCTTTGTACCAGCTGTACTGTGTTAATAATGCATGCAAAAAGACCAGCATAAGGGACACTGGTGTAGACTAAACACGACAAATCAGAAGGTGTTAACAAAGGTCTCTCCAACAGCAACAAGACAAGGGTGTACTCTGGCAATTCCTCCCTAGTAGCATTGGGTTCATTAGAAATATGAAAACAAAGTGGAAACTGTATTTTAGAACTGGAAGAATGCGGTAAGAGAAATCTAAGAGATTATAGGCTGGTAGCTGCAGCTGATGCATCAGCCTAACAAGCAGTAAGTGCTACTTTATTTTTTATTGTCATAGAGCTCGGACTATACTGCAACTGTCTTCTGCAGCTGTCAGAATTTTTTTGCATGCCTCTCTGTGATCAAGATTCCACATGCCCGTCACAGTCAATGATGAAATTTACTGCATTTCCATACAAGCCTTTTAAAAATAAACGTCTCAGCCTCCAAAAAGTCTTTTCCTATCTCATGGTAGCAAGCCGACATTTACCATTAGGTGGCAGCGTAAGATCATCGGTTTCCTTCTCCCAGATGAACTGTTTTGGAAGCTGGCGTGGGAAGAGGGAAGCATCTGTATTGAGTGGGTGGATACAGAAGTATGTGGAATGTACTTAGCATGTCAGCCGCTGCTTTCATGTACGAGATGGATCCACCAGAGTGACCTCTGCTACATGCAAAACAACAAACACTATTCTAAAATTTTCTAACCACCACTAGGTCTGACTGATGTTACTGTTTTGCAGAGAATGAATTTTCTTAGTCTGACAGAGTAGTTGGAGGAGTCAGGGAACCCTTGGCTAAACAAGGACTTGTCATGCAGCAGGGGGAAGTATGTGGTACATTGGAACAAGCAATTCATTCACAAATCTCACGCAGGTCTAAATTTTCCATCAACATATTTCACCCGGTGTCTACAAGACAAAGACTCTCCCAGAACTGTACAAAATTCTGAATGATCTTGTGGTACCAACCTGCTTTTGTAACAACTCAAAACTGCTAAAACCAACCCAAGTACTGCCACACTGCTGCTAAGGTCAGAATTTTCACACCAAGCTCCACATTTCTCAGACTGAGACAACTACTCTGCACACTCTTTCTTCCTGCAACCTATTTAAGACTTCTCCTGGAGAAGCTGGCGGCCCAACACGTGGACAGGTGTACTCCTTGCTGGATTGAAAACCGGATGGCCATGTCTAGAGAGTGGTGGTAAACAGAATAACCTCCAGCTGTTGCATGGTCACTACTGGGATACCCCAAGGGTCAGTACTGGGGCCAGTGCTGTTCAATATCTTTATCAATTATCTGGACAAGGGGATCAAGTGCACTCTAAATAAGTTTGAAGGTGACACCAAGTTGGACAGGAGTACTGATCTGCTGGAGGGTAGAGAGGCTCTGCAGAGGGATCTGGACAGGCTGGATTGATGGGCTGAAGCCAGCTGTATGAGGTTCAACAAGGCTGAATCCTGCTTGTGTCACAAAAACCCCAGGCAGAGCTACAGGCTTGGGGCAGAGTGGCTGTAAAGCTGTCTGGCAGAAAAGGACCTGGGGGTGCTGGTTGACAGCAGCTGAACATGTGCCAACGTGTGCCCACGTGGGCAAGAAGGCCAAGGGCATCCTGGCCTGGATCAGCCAGAGTGTGGCCAGCAGGAGCAGGGCAGCCATTGTCCCCTGTACTCATCAGTGATGAGGCCACATCTTGAGTGCTGGGTCCAGTTCTGGACCCCTCAATTCAGGAAGAAGATTGAGGTGGTGGAGCAAGTCCAAAGAAGGACAATGGAGCTGATGAAGGGTCTAGAGAGTTAAGTTTCGTGAGGAGTGGCTGAGGGAGCTGGGGCTGCTTAGCCTGGAGAAAAGGAGCCTCAGGGGTGACCTTATCACTCTCTACAGCTGCCTGGAAGTAGCCAGGTGGGGGATGGCCTCTTCTCCCAAGCAATCAGCGACAGAACAAGAGGACACAGCCTCAAGCTGTGCCAGGTGAGGTTCAGGTTGAAGATCATCAGGAAGAATTTCTCCACTGAAAGGGTTGTCAGGCATTGGAACAGGCTGCCCAGGGAGGTGGTGGAGTCACTGTCCCTGGAAGTGTTCAAGAAATGGCTGAATGTGGCACTTGGGGATATGGTTCACTTGACAAGGTGGGGATTGGTCAAAGGTTGGACTTGATGACTTGGAAACATCTTCAGCTGTAACACTTCTATGATTCTATTCTATGATTCAATGTTTCTGTAAGGGTTCCTGGCTACATCTGCATAACACCACAGCCAGGAATACTCCCTTGGAGGAAGGTGGCACAGACCTGCTTTGCACTGAAAGTCAGCATAAAAGATGGCAATAGGACGCTAAAACTTTTGTATCAGTCTTTACTCCATACTGAAAATGAAAAACTAGAACTCAAAGATTAAATACTTTAAATAACTATTTTCTAGTGGGAATTGAATACCTCATAGCATACACACAACAGGCACTAAGTTATAGCAATGCCAAAAATCCCTTATCTGATTGGATCAACTCTGTGTTTTAGAAGATGAATGAACAACTTTCAGGAAGGCAGGAGAACAAACGTGTGCAAACACTCTTCTATAAACACATTTGTGACTTCAAGGGTTACCACCACTGAAACACAAGAACCAGAAGTTCAAGTTTCATTACAATATAAGTGATTTTTTTTAGTAGCAAGTGAGATTCATAGTTATATGACACAAGAACTACTATTAATTTTTGGAAAATATGAAGAACTCATCAGCCAGCAATTATGTACACTTACTACTTGCTAAACTTGAGGCTGAAAGATCATGGCCTGATCATTATGTATACATGTAACATTTAAAATACCTTGACTATGTAAAAGAACAGCCAGGATGATGACTGTATATACATAGGTGCTTTTTTTGCATCATTGCAACATTTGAATATGAAAAGACAATTCCAGTGCATATTTTGAGTATATATATGTTACTCCTACAATATATCTATAGGCAGTATTCTAACTATTAACAGAACGTCAGACCCACTACTGCATATTTCTCTTAATTCACAGTTCAAACCTTTCGTTCACTAAATCTCAGTCACTCCCAATTAAATTCCAATCTTCTATCTAGTGAGTTTGAATCTTTTTTTTTTGTCCCTGTGTGTGCCTAGTAATTTAACAAAATGCTGTAAGTAATGTACAAAATGTTCATTACTAACAAGGTCTTTTTTCTAATATTTCAAGGTCTCATTTGCAGGACCTTGAAAGCATCGACCTGAATCATTCAAAAGCTACAATTAATTTTTAAACACATTTTAATTGGACAAAGTACCATAAAAATATTTTTAAAAGCCACAAAATGAACTTTTAAAACCAAGCATAACCCATATTAAACAAACAAACAAACAAACAAACAAAAACCCAACTAACTCATTCCCATGCTGCAGCTTGTCTTTTCTGTATCATTTGCTAATGCCTGATGACCACTTTTTACAGGGAGGGCTTCTTTCTCTCTCAGTCTGCAGTGTAACCACCTTCCTCTGCCTTCTCTTCAGTGTGCTCCTATGTAGTTTATTCCTGTTCCATTTTATCACATGTATTTTTCACTGCTTTTCTCCCTGAGCTTCTCGATTAATGTTTCTTTTGTTTACTGCTATTTGCATAACCAATACAAGGCACTCCTTTCCCTTCCTTGTCCTCGATCAGGCTACAAGGGTTGTGAATCGCACCAAGTCAGACCAGTGCCAAATGCTTCAGCTTCAAAATTAAAATACATCCCAATCTGCACATGTTTAAAGAAAAAGTTTGAAGAAGCCAAAGGTGTGAATAAAAGAGAGATCCATAATGTTGCAGAGTCCCATCTGCATACACAACAGTATTTTTAGGACCATATTAGGATGTCTTTTATTTTAAAACATCCTAACAATTTTTATCACTTCCAGTGACAAATTATTCCTGTATCTAGTAATGGTTATTGCTAATTTCTTGCTTAGTCACTCTCTTTCTTAGTTTACAATTGCCTTTTTTCACTACCTTGTACAACTTCTCAATACTCACCCATCCCATACATATTTGAGAACATGTGAGTTTAGTTAAACTATATGGTATTACACATTATTTTATAGGAGTAAACATATCATTGCTCTAATTTATCAAGAAAATTATGGAAGATTTTTCATTGAGAAGGCACTCTCTAATTAAACCCAGAATGTTAATCTATAGTCACAACTATTAACACCATTCTGTCAACCACAGCATGAGGCCAGAATAGACTTTTCCTCTCTTTCCCCTCTCCAAAATGTAACCCAGTATCAAACCATGACACCCCTCAGTTTCTGCACAGAACTACTTGCTATCCTGGTCAGTGTTCCATCTCTCAAACTGTTGCTTGCTATAATCTTCCTGCTTCCTCTGCAATGAACCTGAGAGATCAAGAAACAATGAACTAGGCTTGATATGCTTGCCCAAAAATTTCCTAATTCCCTTCCTCTCCGAAAGGTTATTTCCTAGCTGTATTTACACGTTCCTGATTTATTTCTTTTCACACAAAACCTGTGGTTTCCGTAACATGCTTTTTAATGCCTTCAGAAAAAACATTTAAAATATAACATGGTTGGTTTTCTATTTAACAAACATTCAAATAGATAACTCTAAGCAAATCCTAAACTAATTCAGTTTCTATATGATAATTCTTAATTATCATATTGACAATGTCTTAACTATATGAAATACTAATTTTGGTTCTGAAGTCAAATACTATATTAGAAGTTTTGTTAAAATCAGAACAAATTAAAAGTAACTGTGCCATAACCTTTGTATTTATAGAAAGACATATGATGAGAAGACTATGGATTGAGGACTATACAACAGAGAAAATTATCTTGACTTAGATGACATATTGCAAAACCTGTTGCAGGGTTCAAGAAATAGAGAATTAAAGCAGAGAAAATTAGTTTTAATGTCAGCCGGTCACAACTACTTCTTACAATGTCTAAGAACATATTATATGAATTTTGAGATTAAGTGCTTCATTGAAAAAAGTAATAAGACAAAATTAACATACCATCATTAGCATATCATTTCAAAGGAGACTTACTACAATAAGATTAATTAAAACTTACTTTTATGCAACAGAATACACCAAATGGATTAAAGAACTAATTACAAAAAAAAAAAAAACCAGAACCCAAACCAAATCTATGGAGAAGCAAACATGAAAACATTTGTAGGTAAAGTTTTACCAGAGTCCAAATTACTCTTGGATTAGTATTTGTATCATCACCAATAATAGCTTTATCACAAGTAATTTTTTATAAATAGTTGACAAAAACACTAGGAAGAAAGACTGTCATCTGGAATAAGAAGACAGACTTGTCAAGGAAGCAACAAACAGAGAAATATGGGCAAATGCAAAAAGATACGGCTATAATAAAGGAATCCAGGCCATGCCTACAGAACAACGAGCAACCATGCCAGCAGCCAAGGCAGCAACTCAAGAGAATCAGCTAACAAAGCACTCACCTCTAGTTGCCTGTGCAGCACAGTGGTAAAAAGGATTATTATGGGGTTTTTAATTTACAAACAGGGGAGGGAGAGTGGAGGACAGAAAGTGTTCTAGTAACACACTGGAATACTGCT
This sequence comes from Pomatostomus ruficeps, assembly GCA_013400735.1. Classification (NCBI taxonomy): domain Eukaryota; kingdom Metazoa; phylum Chordata; class Aves; order Passeriformes; family Timaliidae; genus Pomatostomus; species Pomatostomus ruficeps. The sequence continues at coordinate 140,053 of VYZT01004202.1, read as the reverse complement.
CATAGTACAAAGGTTCACATTTTGTCAGGGACTAGAAAACCAGGGAATATGAAAGAATTACCTGTCAGAAAATACACCAAAGGTTAAAGGAAAATACTTAAAGAGATAAAATCTCCATCTTATTACAAAAAATTGGGTTAGTACTTTGAAAACAAAAGAAATATATATATTCAAGCTAGGAAAGAAATGCACAGCCAGAGGCTGGAAGGTGATGTGGATCCACTGGAAATCCCATACAGATTTTGGGAAAGTGCAGTTTTCTCATCAAAACAAGGTTACAATGGACACTGCAGATTTTTTCCAATGAACTCCCCATCACAAACAAGAGTATTCAGCAGATGAGACCTTCGTAATGTTTTGGTTTTAAATAGCCTTTGTTTTGGTAGAGCTGGTGTCTTGTTTGAGAGAAGTATTCCTAACACTATTTCTAAGAGTTGGGCAGGTTTAAAGAGTGTCCCATTTAAAGACCCCTAATTCCGTTTATCACTCACTATAAAGTTTCTATTTCAGAAAAAAAAGTCATAAATTCCACCATACTTAAGAACTAAAGTAAAGAAGACTGTGGGCTGGAAAACAGTATTAGCATTTCAATAAAATAAACTAGCTGATGTGGCATAATAAATCACATTTTACAGTGCAATTTTGGCAACAGATAGCAATCTAACATCCTTAAAAGCCCCGTGAAACGCAAATGCAACAGTAGGTATTCCGTAACTACAATGTATAAATCTGAAGCCTTAGGTTATTTACCATCCTCAAAATCTAAACATCACTAGGGTTCAATATATCAGGCTTTTTGACTATCTACAGTTCTAATTGATGATCCAAAACAGAGGATTATGAAGCAGGATACAAGGTGCACTAACAACTCTGACTACTAAACAGAATACTAGCAGCTAATAGATGTATGTGTTTTTAAATCTTTCCCTGCCCTGCATTAAACTTTCCTGGATTTCACAAAGACACATATAGAGAAAACCACTAAAAAAGTGGATTAAAGGCATTTGGTACTCACTTGTCTATCTCAATACCAAGCGGATTAGCTGGACGCAGGGACAAGGGGGGAATCCCTTTGTTCCTGTCAGTGCGCATGTCATAATAGTTCATTTCATCCACCCAGACAGCAGACTGATCCAAGATACCTAGAGAAAACAAAGCACAGATCCTTAAAACAACAAGGGCAGTCCAGCACCATCAACTTCTAACATACTGAATTAATTTGAAAAATCCTGATGAATATAAAATGCATGCCTAGGTAATATATTGAAAGATACATAGCAAAACAACCTGGATGCAATTATGCTAAATTATTTTATTATAGCTGCTGAAAAGGTATTCATGGCTGGGCATCAAACATTACCCTCTTGCACAGTTTCACGTACATTAGGAGCATTTTCCTGACCACAAAGTATTAGTATTTTCATTCCTGCACGCATTTTGGTATCTGTCCAAACCTTGTTATCTGCTGCTTTCAAAAGAGCAATTAATTGAAAGTCTTCTCATTTGCATATCTAGGGAAGATTCCTTTTCTGTCCCATTTGCTATCCAAAAGGTAACTGAACTTTGGCCACATGCCAAGATAAATGACTTTAAGGACACAGAACTGACTTTGCTTCCAATGCCTTAGCACAGACAATACATAAAGGTGAGGCACCATACGTCCTGGAATCTCAGCTGAAAATGGAGCCAGTCGTACCCTTGGCCTTGCCCTCCTTTAACATACCCATCAGATACTCAACACCCGAAATTACTCAATCCCCACACTTCCACATACTTTTAAACATGAATTCTCCTCTCTCATCACCAAGAGCTTCACTGTATAACATTTGCACTTACACATTTCACCTTTCTATTATTAAGATATTAGTGCAGTTTGGAAGAAATTACATGTTATTTAACTGTCACTGAAGGGCTGAGAATAAAAGCCTAAAACAGTTCTTGTGGGAACTCCTGCATTAGAAAACATAACTATCCAACTTCATCAATGAGGGGTTCTGAGAGAAACATTTTCAATCCACAGGGTATTTAGACTGGATTCTAGGTTAAGCAGAGGTCCTAGACTGCTTGGCAAAATAATTTCAATGGCTAAGTATCTCATGAGAAATACTTAAGACTTTTTGTCTTGCAGGATGGTTTGAATTACAAATAAGAAATGGCACTGAGGACTCAACTTTCTTTATAGGATTAATTGTCAGCTCAGGATTTAGGTGTAAAGCTCCTGAGTTGGTTCAGATATTGTATTTATCTAGTACACTTAAGAATAATTACTGGATCTGTTATTAAGTTTTAAAATTTTAGAAGTTTAGAGCTATTCCTTAAAGAAAAATAAAGGGCTACTTTTCATTCACCACTGAGTGTTTTATCAAGATATTGAGAAAGGACTGATTTTATATACACCCTGAATTTCTTTCTCTCTGTGTATAAATATATATACATACGTATTTGCACATTTTATTGATATACTCTCCATTTTCTAAACAACTGAAAATTGTCCTGAGGGGAATCAATTTCAAATGTACATTTTATATAAACAGCCATTCAGTCACATATTTGCTTAGCAAAGAAAATAGATGTGGATTTGAACAAGAAATATACCTATTTTTTCAGGTTTAAGCAGTTTGAAGGAAACAGTTGAAGTTCCTTTGCCACCAGACTTTGTAGTAACAATAATGTCTCCCTTGTCATTTTTAGCCTGTCCAACTCGACACACAATTTTACTGGCAGACATCCATTCTGCAGTGAGGAGACAGTTGTGCCCACATATTGTTAAACCTGGGAAAGAGAAAAAAAAAAAAGAGATATACGACTGAATAGAAATATCTTATGAAATTCTGTAATGCAAATCCATTTGTGATCCATCACGTGTTTTACATAAATATATACCCCTTCACCAGTCCCCTACAGTCAATTACAGTCAAGGAGTCACAAATACATTTTTCAGAGGTCTTCTAGATGACCTCAGGTATTTTGTTCCAGCAACAATTCATGAGACACAAACAGTGCTGTTTGAAACTTATTTTAATCTCTTCCACCACTTTTGGGCTACTCTGACTTTTACTTCATGTAGTACAATAGATTTTCTGTCTGCAAGACACTAGAGAACTGCTGTTCAGCATTGTATTTCTATGAAACTTCCTTTAAAAGCTGCATGCAGCAAATCTCTCACAAGTTCAGTCTACATGACTTTGCACAGAAAAAAAAGAAGACACTCTAAAACATTCACAATGAACAATGCTTCCTCAACGTTATTTGTTTAGCAGTACTTTTGTGGACACAGAAGGCTGTTTAGGTGGAAGTAGTATTAATAGACAAATATTCTGTCCCAGTCTCTTCTGTACAAAATCCACAGTGCAAGACTGATTCTGATGAATAAACTGCCCTTGTTATATGAAAGAATAATCATGTAATGCTCAGCTATTCCCTCTTCTACACTTTCTCACAAGAAGCATGACAAACTATGAAATACAGGAAAGTCTTTTCTCACAGGTAGAGACTGCGATGTATTAAAATATGTCAAGCTTTAGCGTTCAAGAACACCTCTTACAACTTAAGAGTCAAGGTGCACCTTAATGTAAGGTCCAAGGCTTCCCGAGATTTCACGTCAAATTGGTCTGATCAATCCAACCACTCACCAACCAGCTGATTGGTTCTGGCCAGACCAGGACTCCGGATGCTGGAATAGATGGATTGTTTTCTCAGATCTAGAACAACAATTTCCATATTCCTAGCAAGAGTTTTGCTGTCCTGAAAAACTGGCAAGATCCTAACTGCTCTACGGAGAAAAACTTCACTGGGTTCTTCTTAAATAACAGCCTTAGGTAGAAACATTCTGCCTTATGTCCAAAAGGACAAGGCTGTACTGGTGTGTTGGCTGTACTGGAGTATAAATTAGTCAGGCAGAGCAGTTCCTCCCCTGCTGGCTTGACTTTTGTTTTTCATTTCTAGAAAGCTCTGACCAATTTAGAAAATACTTAGAGACAGAAAAGGGTCAGCATATGTGGCTCAGTACCAAAGCTTCACACTTATTTTTTCTCACAATTTAAGTCTCTGACATGACACAGCAGACAAATTTGGCAGTTTTCATGGCTGTCAGACATAAAAATGCATTACTCCCTGCCAAAAACTATCTTGAAAATGAAATCCAAAAAATAAAAAAATGGAAAGGCACTGAATCTTATTACAACTGAAACTAATTTTACTTGAGAAAGGACAGTATATTTGTTTCTTAAATATTCTTTCTGAATAAAAGGGGGAAGTGAGATGAAACAGGATATACACACAGAAAGACTTAAAATAAAAGAAATATTTTGGTTATTTATTCATAAAATTTTAACCTGGTCAGGTTTTAGTTTCAAGAGAGAAAGGAAAAAACCCATACATTTTGATGCATATTACATATGTGCAATAATATAACCTTATGTTATATTGTTATATTATTACACCTCTTACAGTTTTATGCTAGCATATTCTCTAAAGGAAAAAAGATTGTCATAGGAACTAAGACTAACTGAAATACTTTGCCGAAATGATTCATAAAGATGTTTTCACCCCAGATTTTCTGAATTCATGGTTAAATTAAGCAATACTTTAAAATCAAGAATTAAGCTATAGTAATGTAGTAGGGTAAAAATTTTTGAACAACTGTTTGAAAATCCTTGTATCAATTATTGTCTACTCATCAGAGCTTCCAAAAGCTCTCAAGAGAACAAGACCACAAGGTCCAATACTTTTAAAATGGCTGGAAATGTTCTTTGCCCATATCTTAAAAATGCAAAAGAAAGTTAAGTCTCTATCAACATTTAATATACCACATGAAACATAGTAATGGCACAACACAATTTCTAAAACAAATGAAGGCGTGCTGGGGGAGACGCTTTGATAGCACAGTTACCACATTTCTTTCTCCAGAACAGGAAACTTCCCTTTAAATAAAATTTAATTTGACTCTGTTGCATGGTAGAAAGACCTCTGAGAACATCATTCTGAGCTTCTAGTTTTTATGTGCTTTTCTATAAATAGGCATAAGTAACACTCTTATTGAGACCTTCCGATTTTGGTTAAGCTTATATATGGACAATTTTACAATGTCTACAAAATACAGCTGCAAATGTCTGTAAAGACAAACTAAACCTTGAAAACACGAATGTTACAGGTATCTCCTGGATTTGACATTTTGTACCATGAGCTATAGAGTTACAAATAAAAAGTTTATGTGGTTTCAAAGATACAAAGAGATTACTAGAAGGCTCTCTCTTAAATGAAACCAAAAGAATGTTCTTCTATTATGTGATACTCTGTTTATATATAGAAAAAAAACTTTCTTGCTTTTCATTTTACACTAATGCATCTCAAACTTTATAAACTTTATAAAGACCTCACTCAAACTCGCTTAACTCTCATGCCTACAAAGCCTCACTTTTGCAAGTATTTCCTTTCAAGTCACAGGGAATATTTACATGTCTAATTTAACCATTAAAAGAAATCTTTACATATCTGGGGCCTTAGTCACTTACTGGAGAAAGCCGACAACTGAGCTAAGGAAAAAAATAAGGCAATGCATTATTTATTTTTACCTCAAAGCATAAAATTATTAGCAGCTGTATGTTGCAAATGTTACTCAGAAAGAAATATAAGAAGAAATATTAGCAGTTGGTCAGCTGTAATACTGAGGTGCAGTTCAGGACATGTCTTCCTTTCAAGAATGTAGCTCTGATCATTTCTAAGAGGACTATACCAATGAACTAATGAGCCTATTGAAGCACATCAGCCACACAAATACACAGAAATATACTCACCCCTAAAATCATCAGTTATTTGAGGATTTCTCAAGGAAGATTCTTTAGTGTACCACAACCTCATCTAGCAGCTTGGGAAAATACTACTTCCCCTTTTGAGAGATAGCAAACTGAAGTGCAGCAGAAAACTGTGGTAGCTTATGCTTGGCCATAAAGCTCATTGTGGTGGCCATGAATGGAATTTGTGAATCTTGGTTTACAGCCATGAAGTGAAATATTTTTCCTAGCAAAGCCAAACAAAATTCCAGTGACCTTCAGAGGAGTCATGATTCCACAACAAATTAGACAAATCGTCTGTAACATGACTACTGAAGTACACACATGCATAACTTGCAAAAGAAATAAGGGAAATTCCAGTAGTTATAGTTAACTTGGATTTCCAGAAGATTTTACAGAGTCCTTCTCGAAAGGCTTAAGAAAGTGAAGCAGCTATAGGATACGAACCTCCAAAGGATAAACAGCTCAGCAAGATAGAGAGTTACAGTAAATTACATGTTTTGACTGAGGAAAGTTTCCACAGGGTATATGCTGGGATCACTTATGTTCTGTACATTTATAAATGACAAGATAAAGAGGTTACAAAGTCCGCTGATGATATTCATTTATTCAGAGCATGAAGACCATAAACCCCAGAAAAATGCAAGGCAGAACTTATTAGACTAAGAGGATGCACTATAAAGTAGATGCTATAATACAACAGCTGAAATTCAGTGAACAAAGACAAGACGCATGTGTGCAAAACCTTAAATTCACAGATGACAGGCTCAAACTGACTACTAACCCTCATGCATTTAATCACGGAGCTAGAGTAGGCAGAACAACAAAAACATTAGTTTGATTCTTAGTAGGAGTTATACAGAAAACAGGGTTCTACAGTTGAAATACAAAACAAAAGCGAAAGTACAGTGTTATGCCACAGGGCATTCACATCCTGAACACTGTACACAACCAAGATGTGTCACCCACGACTGGCAGTGAAACTAAAAGAGATTTGCTGAAGAGCAAGCAGGAAGGCCAAGGATACATGCAGAAAACTTAAATAAGCCAAGACATTTCAGCCTGAGAAGGAAGCAACAGAGCAGTAATGAACAAGCTCTGTGACCCGGAGAATCAGTGAAAATGTCTTGTCCCCTCCTTCAGCACACGAGCTATGACGATTCAAATGAAATTACCATTCAGCAATGGTAAAAACAGCAATGAAGAGGGTTCTTCACATAGTGTGTAGCTAAATCACTGAACCTGCTTTGTCCTGACAGCTACAGATACACAAACTGACTTTGCACTAATTCAAGGAATAGCAAACCCCAGCGACTTTCTGAATACACTGAAAACACTTCTGACATGAAAATTTCAACGCAGAAATTCTCAGTTCCTGAGAAAGTAACAAAGGAGCACCTCATTACGTCTACCCTCTCCTAGTACACTGCAATAAGCATTCACTCCTCGTGTTCACATTCAGCACAGGACGCTGAGTCAGATTAAGGGGTCATCTAAAAAGGTACAGTCAGTCTGATTAGTTACACATCGGGCACCACCCCTGAATTTATGGATTCAAGTGCATATTTGTGTAAAGGATGTTCCTCATAACATCCAACACAGATTCTACCATGCAAAAAATTCATCTCTAATCATATCCAAAATATTACCTTCTGCAGTACCAAAAGGGTGTTTTTCCAACTTACCTATGAGATCTGTAGGCCCAGTCCCCAAGTTTTCTCCTCTAATTGTCACTTTTGTCCATGAGATGCCTTCATTGGGAGAGATGCCCGTTACAAGTGGGGGCTGCCGTGCTCGAGACATAATGACTGTTCAGTTGCTGCAATCTGAGCTGCTTTTATCTGTTCATCAAGAAATAATAAATAAAAAATCCACTTATTATATTATATGAAAGAATTATTAGAACCATTTCAATCCGTTCTTCTAAAATGGTAGGGAAATATAAATGTAAATATGGAACACCACTCTGAAAGCCTTTTTTGACAGACAGTCATAAAATAATAGAGTCATTACACCTTCTTTGCATGTTTTAAAAATTAGAGATAGCTTTCTAAAAGAAAGTATATTCAGAAAAATATTAAGCCTTCAAAATGCTTATTGAAGCTATACACACAGACTTCAAATGAGTCTATTCCAACTTCTATTTGAAAGTTATTATTGTATTCCTTAGACATTTCAGAACTTTTAACCTAAGAAAAGTAATAGACTATGATTATATTTTTAGGTAACTTCTCCATCAAAATAGGACTTACTGGCATAGACAGTCCCATGTGAAGAAGCCCTCAGCACTTATTTATATAAAGCATCAATGTTAACATACACTGAGAAAATTAGAACATGATTTGCAAACACTACGCTAGCAGAGATCATCAACAAAACAAACAATATCCCAACATATCAACAAAAATGTACATAAAATTATTGAAGAAGCATTTTCAGAAGAGTATTCCTCTGTGCCTGAAATTGAGTCAACTCAGATCAGTTTAATTAGCTCTGTCATTAACACGCTCTGTAGCTCAAACACAGATATGGTACCCATGTTATATGGTTGACATTTAGTTTACTACACAACTGATCACAAATTCCTGTTTTTATTAGCAGTTTCCTTTGTGCAACTTCGCAGCTATAAACAGCTATAAGAAGCTGAGTATATATATATATGAGATGATATACATATGATGAGTATAACCTGAAGCATGTCCCACAAACTTCTCCATGTTTACACCACTTACTAAATACCATCACCATTCCAAAACCTCAGTTACACATATAGAACACTTTAGCATAAACAATTTTGGAAGTTCAGGCAGGTAAAAAATATGTGGAAAATATGCAAAGCTCCATAAGGCTCCTCTTAGCTATAGTTTTCTGAATCGAGATGTATTTTCTATGTTTACTTGCAAATGGTCAAGTCCATGAAACCCAGAAGCTCTGTAAACAACAATAAATTGCAGCAAAACTGCAGTTTCCAAGGACCTGCAGTTAAGAAATACTAGATTTAAGACATATTTCAGCTGCTGCATATAAAAAATACATTCATTGTACCAACATACCCCACGCTTCTACACAGCCTCCCCACATTTTTCAGTGGTACTAGCTAGATCTGACAAGAGAATCAAAGAAGCTCCCACTGACTGGTTTCTTTCCTCACATTCCAAAGTTGGAACACATACTGCAAATGAAGATGGAAATAGAAAAGGCAGGAACTGGGAGGAAGATCTCACGCTGAAAGTAAAAAAAAATACTGCCCTCAGAACAGGATGTCTTATCTCTGTCCATACCATAGTTGCATAGTAGGTCACTTATAACAAAAATTTGCCTTTTTTTCTGATCCAACCTCAGAGCCCACAGCCACACCTGAAGTCAGTGTGAAATGCATCGTGAATACAGGGAATACTGCACAGTGCTCTGAAATATTGAGGTCCTAAACAACCACCTCAGTTCTCTAAATACATCAGATTTTAAATGTCTGTTTCTTAGTTTCACATATTTAAATAGGAATGCTATAATCCCAAAAGCTATTTTTGAAAACAAATTCATTAACACAGAAAAGGCACTTAGATACTCTGAACACAACAGAAGTATTAATATCTTCAGAGAACTTTTCAGTCTGAAAAGTGTGCAATTAGTAAGAGATGTAAATTCATGTTGAACAAGCAAGAGCATAGTAAGTTGCCGTCTGTGAGCCATGTCCAGTGTGTGAAGGAAGCCTGGTGAGGGCCCGTGATAAAACACACAGTGTGTATCTAGTTTAGCTTTATATCTTTACCTGGCAAACCTCACAATATTTCTTGACTGGTTGCCTTCACAACATTAAAAACTACATAATGTGTTTAATAAAACATTGGTTTCTCTGTGTTTTTTTTGCAAACAACAAACTGATAAAAAAGGAATTAAGTTATATAGTATTATACGGGTGCTCTTAATAGTCTTATATGCAAAATACTGGAACCTTTTACATGAACCCAACTTGAGGCTGAAGAAGCAAGCAGTCCACACATGCAGCCTGTAACCATGTGGATAGAACAGCACTGAAGGAAAGAACTGTATCAGCAGATTACAAAGAAATCAGCTGACAGTCATCTGCAGCTATGGAAGAGAAAGTTGTGCCCTGTGCTTGTGCCCTATTCCTATTCTTTTCACAGAATTGGCTTCTCCTCCTCCTCACACAGAGACAGTCCCTGCCTCACTTCAAAACTGAGGCAGGTCCCCATCCTGCAGACAAACTGTTTCCTGGCCCTATCCCCTCGATTGGCCCTCTGACTTTTCACCCCTAAGTTCGAGCAGGGAGGGAGAGGGATGTTACTATTCCATCCTCCTTTCAAATCCAGACACCTTGGTAATTCCTCTTCCTTCCCTCCCATTCCCTACTCCAAGCCTTCTTGTCCAGATACCCCATCTGCACTACTATTGATCCACTTCCTTGCCACAGGTGAGAATTATAGACTGTGTCTTCTGTCAACATCCCTAATCCTGGAGTCATAAGGCTTGCCCAGCTTTTCTCTGGTCTGTGCTGCATTCCAAACTACATCACCACACCACTGCCCAACAGTAGAGTGGGTAGCACAATAGAAATAAGCTTCCCAGCTCTCCCTGCCAAACCTAATAGTGCCTGGAGGAATCAGAACACAAAATTACAAGTCTTGTTTATTCCTACACAAGATGCACACACACAGAAGTTCACACCTTTCAGAATTTGAAGTTTCCTCTGGAGTCCTGGGCAAAAATGATTCTAGAGAAGAATCAGCTCCCTAATTTCATCAAGAGGGAGGAGAACAAACTGCATCTGTTCCTCATAATCTTATTTACGTAGTCTTTGCAGCTTTTCTCACAGATCCTCAGCAGAGCTCAAAGATACACAACAACTGTAAAGGAACAGTGGTGTTACATCCTCCCATGCACACAACCACCCTCTGCAGGAAGCAACATGTGTCTAGATACCAGTTAGCCAACATAAATCACCTCTTTTACTTCTCAGAATTTTTTAATAAATATTTATGTGAAATGTTAATCAGTAACACTGATGAAAAAAGCCATCTTCAGGAACATCAGGTAATATGGAGAGGAAAAAAACTTGAGAAAAACAAGTAAAATAGAAGCTCTGTGGTATTATTTCTGTGGTATTATCTGGTTGATTCTTCCCCGCAATAATGTTATAGTTCCCTTGCATCGCAGCTATTGTTGCTTTCAAAATACCTAGGCACACAGGTAATTGGCTTGTTTCAATACCAAAACTCAAAAGTAATATTACAACGTATTTTTCTGGATTTCAGAAATTGGCACTAGATCCCCCTTCATGACGAGCTAAATAAATGTAATAAAAATGCTGAGCCCCCTGAGATCTAGTATTTCTTCTAAAGTATTTCCATACTTACTGCAGAATTGCTTTGAAATACCTCACCAGAATGAGAATACCACAGTAAATCTCAACACATTACAAAGCACTACAGCACTGAGATGCTCTATTATTATTATTTTAAAACAGCAATTGCTTTCATTTATTTCAAAGAGTGGAACTCTTTGTAATATGTCATTACTATAAATATCAAGCAAATGCTTAGGAGCCTTCAATTCATTTATAATATTTCCTCTCCTTCTTATGACATGTCAATAGCTAACACCATTGAGTTGCTCAGTGGGAAGCCTAGCCACTCCACTGCTGTGGCAACTTTCTAAATTTATTTTAAAAATATTTAAGGCAAAACTGACAAAAAAATTACTTTTTCATTTCACAAAACAAGACAATCACCTAATTAAGAGGTTTTTTGTTGCAATTCTGCACACTCCTAAAGATAAAATCTATTCTTTACAAAATATGTATTACACATAAAATAGTATTTTTTTAAGAGCAACCTTTTTCCTGAAAGACTGATTCTCACACAGACAAGGAGAGATTGCAGAAAGACAGTTTTCTATACAAGATCTTTCCTCTGTGGAGCCAGGCTCATTGAAGAGGTTTCAACCAGCCATTTTTTTTATAATGGACAATCTTCTACATTAGCAGAGGTTTCTTTCTCTCTTTATTTCTCTCTACCCTTTTTTTAAACTTAATTTCCTCACAGTATCTCCCCAACAATTTAATGTGGATATCAGATTGACTGCTTCCATGATCTTGCCCATACTACTATATTATTCTGTCATAATTCTTGTCATAAGAGCACAAGGAGTTTGAAAACCTCTGCAAAGACCACCTACCACAAAGCCCTCTTGAAAAATGCCTTTCATAAATAACACCTTTGTCTTTACACCAGCTTCTCAAATAAACTGTCCTCTCACAAAGGTTTGGTTAGAAAAAATTTCCAGACAATTCTGAGCATTACAAGCTTGCAAAAGAGAGAATATCTTCCCTCTTTATCCTAAGATATGCCACCTAAAAATAAAACATGAAGCAACAAAATATGGCCCAGCACAAGGGAAAGCACAAGTCTATTTGGTTTTGGGTTTTTTTTTTTTTTAGTTTTGTAAGCCTTCAGTTTAAATTTGGTTTGAAATGAGAGTTTTTACATAGGTGTCCTCATTCAATTTTCAATGGCAAACAGAGGAGAAACCCGAAGTAAAATGCCAATAGCTACCATACCTATTCTGTAAAGCAAAGTACTACTTTCTACAACTATAGTGTTACTATACTCTGGAAGTACCACTAAAATATGAAATACATGAACAACCAAAGTTCAGGACTGAAGGATATTAAATTGGCTGGTAATTTCAAATCTCAAAGGAAAACTACAAACATCATGAAGGCATGGAACTTCAGAAGACAAGCAACAATATGCTGTCACCTTACAAATTTCACCAGTGGGAAAAATTAGCAGTTGAAGCGTTTTAAAATAGAGTTCTGACTTCTAAAACAAAATAACAAGATGGTTCCAGTGACTGAAAATTCAGTTTAATTAAAGTTTTCAGTGGTACTTTGTCACAGACACTGAACTTAAAAGATTTTCTTGGAGGAAGGCAGACTCAAGGTCAATGTAAGTGCCATGGTCATCTAGCAAAGGGAATGAAAGCTGTCAAGAAGGGAGGGAAGAAAAACCCAATTTGTCATCACTGAGAAAGTCTAAGTTACAAGCAAACATTTAAGCCTTCAGGTATCAACTATTTATTTGTTCTCACTCATATATATGTGACAAAATACAATTTAAAACATGTTGAGGCAGGAACAGCAAAGCATTACCCATGTGCAAATCACAGTATGTCTAAGATATTGTCGTTTACTTAAAAAAACCCACAAGAAAACCAACCTGAAAACAATAGGTGAGTTACACTAACATCACATCATTACATGTTTCCCAGATTAAAAGATTTATGACATGCCTTTTTAAACAAGCAATAAATACTCAGATTCCAGAATGTAGGTGATGGCCTTTTCACCTTATACTACACAAACTTGTGCTTCTAGTACATAAATCTAATAATTTGTTTTCACTAGAAAACCCAGAGTCCCCTGAGTACAACACACTATGACAGAGTCAGTGAAGGGACACAGCAAATGACCCCAAGAAGAACGACAAAGCAAAATGTTTCCTAGATGTTTGTACTCAAAACCATTAAAAAATGATGAAAAACACCATTACAACCTTTTCTGTGCTTTATCTTCCCAACAATATAAATTCAGACAGACAATCTACATAAACCAAGAATTAAAAGCATCCAAAAAGCAGCACTGTGAAAATAACTGACATTTATTAACCCCTCTGGAGATCTTCAGTGCCCTAGAATTTCCACAGCCTTCAACACTGCATTAATAATATAAAGTCCATTCCAGCAAGCCTGCCAGAAAAGACTGGGAAGTGAATAAGCTAAACAATGCTGAAATTCCAAGTGATATTAAGAATCTATGCATGTTTATTTAAATAATAAAAGAAGACTTGTCAATTTAAACAAGAAGTGCTCATGAATCTTACATTTAGGGGGAAAGAAACTCTTCATAACACCACTAAGCTACTTATAATGAAAAGATGAACAAACATAAAAAAAGTGGGTAATTTCACCATCACACAGAAAAAAACAAAGCCTCATTTGTCTTGCCCTGTCATATCCGGCGTGTTGATTCAAGCCAATATTAACACTGACAAACATGTTAACCTACAGGACAACATTACATGCCAAAAATCAGTTCCAATTTGGGAAGATGTGCAAGTTTTGTGACAGAGAGGGCAAACAACAAAAGAAAAAAGACTTGGAGTATTAAATGACATAACGTGATACCCTGTGCTTTTTCAAAAGGCTCCTGAATATTCCAATCCGCCGCAAAGGGCACACCAGAGAATTTAGTTTTAGGGTGGCCAAGGATGGAGTGCAGCAGTTTTGCTTTCACAACAGCCGTCCTCGCACATTCCCTTCAGTATCTCAGAGGTCCCGCTTTCCTTAACCCAGCAAGGTACATCTTCATGGCGATGTATCGTGACAGAGTGAAAGCAAAATAATCACAGCACTCAGCGATGCCATTAACATTTCTGAGTCACAGGGGATTAAAAGGCTTGGACCCGGGGCAGATGCTGGGAGAGCCCTGGGCAGAGGAGTTCAGCGCCCGCCGCATCCTGGGCTGCAGCTGCGAGGGATTGACACCGCTGACGGTGGAACCCGGCTCGGGAGAAACTCCGGGCACAGTTCCGGCATCCGAAATAAATTAAAGTAAACAGTGTTGCTCTCTCTCATCCACCCTGTTAGCAGCCTCTCGGCTGAGCTGGAGACCACACACCCAGACCACACAGCACCAGCTGAACTCACTCGCACGCAACATCTAGAAGCTGTCACTCTGCTGAGGTATGAGGAGGAAAGAGGGGGGCCGGAGTGCGAGAGAGTGTGTGTGTGTTTAGAAAAGCTGCTTGCTCTCTCCTCCTATCATTACAGCTGGTTATGTTTTGTGTGGTTGGGAAGGAGGGAAAGGAGGGAGGGATAAGAAAAGACCTATAAACCTCACTAAGAAAACATACTGGACTTGGCCTTTAGTAGTAATGATCTGCACTCCTCCTGTACGAGTTTGTAGCTGATGAAGGGCTAACAAAGCATCCATTTAACATCAATTAACCTTCTATCTATCACACGTCAAAAAAAAAAAAAATCTAGAGTAGTATAAATCCATTTCCTTGTACATTTTAAATGACAGCATCCTGTTAGTTACAATGTGAAAAATACCTATATATTGATCTATTTTTAAATCAGGAGTTCTGAGATGTTATTTATTTGGAGAGGGGAGAGATTCCCCACAAAGAACAATCAACCACACAGATGCCATTATGACATCAAAACGCTGAATTTTCTCCAAAAACATTCCATTGTAAAATGAAGTTTTGTTCATTAGCATCGTACACTACAAACAACCTGAAGGAAGTTAATGAGCCAACATATAACATTGACTTTGTAACTCATCAGCAAGAAGTAAAAATAGCAAGACACTAAAAAAAGATTAAAATCAACAATAACCTGTAATACAGATGAATTGAAACTTTTAAAATGGGGGGGAGTTCTTTGTTTCTTTTAGCTCAGAAAACCATTTCATCTGCCAATTATGTCACCTGTTCAAACAGAGAAAGCTGAATAAAACGTTTGAAGACTCATAAAATCTATTTCAGTGAGTCTACTTTAAAAAAAGATTTCCTTCCCTCTGCTCTGCTACCATGAACACCCTCCTCCATCAAGCTCACCAGCACACAAATTTAATTTAATACATACACATCTGGACAGCCCAGAACCACAGTCACATTTTCACCTCAGTTCAAAATCTTTTTACCTAAGTGACGATGACAATCTCCAAGTGCCACTATTAAACAAAACCATCAAAACGACAATAATCCAAATGTCACTAACAGTCTTATAAACTTGGATAAATATATTTTTGTTTGTGAAAACGTTGAGGAAAAAAATTCCCCCAAAATTTCAACTTATAAAATACATTTTTTAAAAAAGTTAGCTTCAAAGTTCCATAGCTTCACACTACAAATAATTTATTCCCCCAATTTATTAATTAGGTCAACATGCTGGTTTATACCAGTTCTTGAACGTACACTTTTGCCTATATATTCAATGTTACAGCACCTATTCATCACCAAAACTCAAGTCAAATCAATTAAAGTTTTTCTGAATGTCTCTTTTGGTCATATGGACTTGCCTAGAAGAGGACAATAGCATAGAAGAAAATATAATTAAAGAAAGTTTGAACACAGATGTTGCTCCCCAAAATTTCTGCTACTTTCATTACAAATTACTTTGCAACTCCCCAGAAATTAATTAATCTACTGGTTAAAAGCTTCTGTATTTATTACATGACACATCACTATAATCTAGCAACATTGTAAAGAAAAGTCCTAAACATCTATATATAAACATATACATAAAAAAGTCAACTCAGCTTTATACAAAACCATATCACAGATGGCCATAAATCTCCCATTAATTTCTAAATTCCCCCAAAGCACATCTTCCTACATCTGCTTCTACCTCCAACATTCAGCAATGTTTGCTTCATCCAGAAGTCATTATCCTACTCTCCACCAGTTAAGCCATTCATCCATCTTTTGTTCTAAAGTTATGATTAATTTTTTGTACATCATTTTAGTTAATAGGAAAATGGTAAAAAATCTTAATACCTTATTATCCCTTGATCTTATGTTATTCACAGGCAGAAATTTGAAAACAATACTTCAAGCATCAAAAACTTTCAAATATATTTATGCAAATGCATTCAGAAAGATACAGAAGTTCAGAAAAATAAACTAAATGAATCCCAAAGGGATGAAATCTTTTTTTTCTAGAGAAAGGAAACAAGACACCACAGATTTTTTTTCTAAGCCCTGTAACTATACACAATATTCTTTATAAAAACCACTATATAACCACTGTAATTACACAGTTCACATGGCTGAAGTTTTAACTTGGATGCTTTTAGGTAGGACTGCAACACTAACATTTACTGTGACTTTTTCGGCAGTTCCTTTTGTTTCAAAAATATTTAAAAGATGAGACATTTTTGTTACTGAGATTTTTGTATTTTTCATGTTCTCTCCCCAACACCTCTTTTTGGCCTACGGCATTTTTCACAATTCACCAACATGCACTCAAGTACTTCCCTGACAGACTGTGTGCACAGGTATTTTTCTAACAAAAGCCTGTCTTTGTCTTACACACTCTAAGTCTTCATTTCCACTCATCCGCCTAAAATCCCCTCTCCTGTATGGAGCTATCATACATCACAGCTATACATCACAGAGTAGTGAGGCTGTCTTGTGAAAAACACAATCTCCTCTGCCTTCTCTGCTAAGGAAACATGAGAAGAACTCATCTGCTATACATATAGCTTCTTAATTTTTTGCCAAAAATCTAATGTGCAGTTTTCCTGCAAGAAGCAAAGTATACCTGTTAAAATCGAAACGTCACAAGACTCACAGAATTCTTAAGTAGAAAACTGAAAGTAATTGCTTTTTAAATTGAGACATTTTATGAGTATCCCAAAAAAATCAGTTTAGTTTGTCCTCAATACAAAAGTAGCTATTTAAAAAGGAACTTTTACTTAGCATAGCCTTAACTCTTTAACTAATGCAGGCTTTCTGATGAACTTCCAAATATGCAGTACATCGCTCTTGGCTTATCAACAATGTCAAAGGAAAAAAAACCCAAGTCTAAATGTACCTAAAAATTCTTGATTTATACTGTAATCTGATCCACAGACACTTTTACACTGCCAGAGACACCACTGGTTTCTGCACAATATAGCCTAAGCTCTGCCTTTGAGAATAAAACTGAAAATCTGGGAATCTGCAGTTCCGTTAAGGTCAAGGGAAAACCAGACCCATTAAGGACTTGGTGTCTCAGAAACTTTGTTTTCCTTAAAAAAAAGGAAACAAAATTAGAAAGGAAACATGGGTTTTCACACTCACCAACAGGCTTTCACACTCATCACCAGATGCAATCACAGTATTTTCTAATGAAAATGCTGAACATACTTTCTGCAGATTAATAACGTCTGTAGTCAAGAAAAGGCTACACAGACCAAGTTGGTTTTGGAGAAAAAGCACTAAATACTTCCAAAGTAATACAAAAAGTACAATTACAAAGAATTACTCCAGAGGAGTGAGGTGTATGACTTGGTGTTGTTTAAAATACTAAATACATAGTTTACCTTTCCCTATGCAAAGCCCCTAACATGGCAATTGCACAATTAATAGTTATCTGCAGGCATTTCTGTCATTACTTGGTTTTTAGGGAAGTTGCTTCATGGAGTTTTTGAGGGGGAGTTTTTTCCCTCCAGAATATCACAAAAATTATTTTTTTTCTCTCTGCTGCCTTTCCATTCTCCTTATAACTTTTGACACTGGGAGAATAATCCAAGTGCTTTTGAACTGAAATGCTGATTGAAATGCCCTAAAATAATTTTCAGGGTAAGGTACAAAAATTTTTAACAGCTGGATTTTTGAACTCCTACTTTGCAAGCTGCAAACACAGACCTTTGCCTTCATGTTCAGCACAAAGATGAAACATGAATCTGACGTGACTGTGCTGTGCATGTGCTGTCTCATCATCCCTCATCCTCCAAGCACCTTTACAAACAAGATTCCCTCCATTACCAAACACCATATTTCTCCCCTGGGAAAAGTAATTTGAAAGACAATGTTGCACAGCCCAGATTTACAGAATGTAGGTGGTCTAAGACAGAAGGTCAAAGTTAAGCTGAAGAGCTAACATCTGACTTCTGCTAAAAGATACTAATTCAGCTGTTTTCGGATTTTGAACCTTCAGCTGGCTTTTAAGTACGGCAGTAGGTTCCACTCTGTCTGAAAAATTCACATAGAAAATAAATCCACTGTAACATGCACAGTCTTCTGAGTACTATTTTCCAGTCCATGACAGTAAAATGAAGTACTTCTGCCTTCTCCTGCAGAAGGTTTTCTTTGCCTGTTTGCATAAATAAATAGTGACTTACAGGCATTGAAAATACATGCAGATAGTGTCTGTATGTGCTTCACAGGCTTTTGTCTTAGTGTACAAAACTCTAACTGTATATTATTTCACGGATACTTTCCATAGTTGTCAGAATCTGTGTTTTTGAAAACACCTTTTATATTCAGTCGTCTGTCATCATCCTATCGAGATAAATACTTTCTTCATTCTTGGTTGTGTTTTAATTTTTTTAAAGAGAAATCGGAAAGCTGAAAAGCACAGAATAAACAGAATTAAAATAACTCAAAACTGATGTTTAGTTTCAAGTACAGTGATTAAGACTTACTGAATTTACAGCTAAACATACCACTACATGGAACGAAATTGATTAAGTATGGTTTAACATATCTAAAAGTTTGGATTAATAAAAGAGGTCAGTGGCCTCTGCCTTTCTAGCCAACCCACTTATTTTGCTTCAGTCTGGCTTCTCAGGGATGAGCAGCATAATAAAGAATGGACTGTATCAGTGGATACAGTTTCTTTCTAATAGGACCTCAGGAAAACGATTGGTGAATTACAGATTTTCATGCCTTTATTGTCCCGTTTTGCCTCAAATGCCCTCAACAGCTAGCATAAAACCCTTGCTTATACTCAGAAGAAATCCTACAATTTTAATTTTTTTTTTTTACTATTCATGACTTAGAAGTTTCTTTTTTTCTTAATTCATTTGGAATTTCATTAATCTAGATTGCTACTCAACTCTAAAATATGAAGACGCAATTATAACATTAAAAAAACCCCAACTATCAAGTCTGTAAAAATATTTTCATTTATTGAATGAAGACCACAAAAACACAAGACAACTTTACATTAAAAAAAAAGTCAGTGTAAGTTTGATGGATAACAAGCTTTTAATTAAATTGCTTCATCTCTGACACATCCTAAAAATTACGTTTTCCATAAAGAAAACTTCCCTTACCATTAGAATTTAAAATAATTTTCACTAAGATAAGTACAACCAGTATAATGAAAATAACCGCATCTGTTTTAAATGATATTGCAGACAACAGAAATCCCATCTAAGTAAAAAACACTGTCGTCCAAGGAGTGGGCATAAACCACAAGAACTGTAAATTAAGCTATCCATAGGAAAGAAATCGGCAATACCACATGCTTCTTGCTGGGTCAGTGCAAGCTGTGATAAGGAACTATAAAAACAGGGAAGTAAGAATTATAGCGCGTTCCTTCTCCAGGTGAGCAAAATGCAAAGGAAGAAAACAGACCTGTTTTTCTAAGCCACAAGTTTGTTTATTTGCAGTCCTTTAACTGTTCAGACAGCTTCATTATAACTAAAAACAAATTATCAAAAGCAAAAACAAAACAAAGTTTATAGTAAAGAAATGCAGAGAAATCACTAAAGAAGACAAGAGACTGTTTACTTGTTATAAGAACAATCAAAAAACCTGGGAAACTGAAGTGAGATTATGATTTTAACTACAAATGAAATAATGAATATTTTGAGTTTAGATATAAACTGATGTCCTGTCAGAGCTAAAATGGCATAATATTTTACTGGATTGTGACTCAAAGCTTTTGAGTTTACAGCTAGAAGCTGTTAACCCGCAATAAGTGAGGAAAGTGCAGAAGGAAGACTATTTCAAAAAACACTAAAACTGGACAGAATGGGAAACTCCCTTTTGGAAACGAGAACCTTCCAAATTTCAGACATCTACCCCTTGCTAAGAGATAATTTTCAGGTTCCTAATTAGAATTTTGAAGAGGCAAGGAGAGGAGGTTTGGTTACCCAGCTCATGGACACTTCTGGACTGCAAGGCAGTCCAAAGGAGGCAGAAATGTAGAACTGGGTAGGAAGTTAAAAAAAAAATTAAGTCTCAGAGAAGTGTAATACTTCCAGATAGATATGAATGAAAGCAACCATCTCTCAACCAGCGTGTTATTACAATTCTTGTCACATTCCTTAACTCTGTTATTTTCTTCTTGCACTTGCCTAGCACCCAGTGATTTTGGGGAGTTGTACCTGAAACTTGAGGGCACTACAAAATGCGAAGTTAAAAAGAAAAAAGCTAAAAAAGACCTAATCAGTCCTGCAAGTAACCAGCTTTTACTCACCTCTCTACACTGTTTATTTCCTCTCTCCCCCACCCAGCACACCCACACTTCACTGAGCCGAACGACTCCATCATTTCACACAGGTCGGACTGGACGCTATCACAAGTCTCTTCCAACCTAATTGACTCGGGGACTTCGCACAGCTCTGGCCCAGCCCGTGCAGCCCAGCGGGCCCCGGAGCTCCCGCAGGCCCCTGTCAGACACGTGAGACAGAGCCAAGGCCACGGAGCTGCTGCTGCCGGGCCCCGGCTCGCAGGGACGGCGCCTCCAGCGCCGGGAAGGGCTCCCCGGCCCGGGCCCGACCTCGCACGGGGCCGTCCCCCAGCAGGACGCCGTGTGCCCCCGGGGGAAGCCGCAGGTGGCAGGAACCCCCTGCCCCGCCGCAGCGCCCCGCCTCCTGGCAGGGGGCTGGGGAGGAGGAAAAGCTGCCGCAGCCGGGAAGTCGCCGGGGCGGGGGGGGGAGACGGTCGGAGCCCAGCGACGCCTCCTGCGCCCCGCGAGCCATCGCCGACAGCTCCGTCCCCATGGGGCCGGGGCGGGGACGCGACGCTCGACCCCGCCCGGGCAGCGGAAGGCGGGGGGAAGCCGAAGGGAGGG
>VYZT01004202.1:60663-118547 GCA_013400735.1 Pomatostomus ruficeps | reverse complement strand
CCCACAGGGGCCCCGCCCCTTTCCCTCCCCTCCCTCCGTCCCTCCGTCCCTCCGTCCCTTTTTCCGTCCTTCCCAACGTTAAGCGCGAGGTCTTAAAGGCGTAGGGAAAACCGGGAGTGGGTCCCTCCCCGCCGTGGATGAGAGCAAGGGACAAAATAAAAACATAATAATAGGAGCAACAGCGTTGACAACAGCAAGGACAACAACGACAGGACCCGAAGGAACGGCCCGAAGTTGTGCCAGGGGAGGTTTAAGTTGGGTATTAGGAGAAGTTTCCTCACCCAGCGGGTGGCTGGGCACTGGAACAGGTTCCCAGGGAAGTGGTCACGGCACCAAGCCTGACAGAACTCAAGGCGCGTTTGGACACTGCTCTCGGGCACACGGTGTGACTCTTGTGGATGAGGCTGTGCAGGGCCAGGAGTTGGACTCGATGACCCTTGTGGGTCCCTTCCAACTCTGCAGATTGTCTGATTCTGTGAACAGTAATAATGATAATAAAACCACTCCCGAGCTCTCCTCACCCAGCAGCAGTGTGGGGACCCCCAGCCTGGGATTGCGAGGGTGACTGCCGAGGAAGGTCATAGAGTGTCCCTCCCCGGAGACATTCCAAACCCACCTGGACACGTTCCAGTGTCACCTGCTCCAGGTGACCCTGCCTTGGCAGAGGGGTGGGACTGGATAGTCTCCAGAGGTGCCTTCCAATCCCAACCATTCTGTGATTCTGTGAGGGGAGGTGCAGAAGGACGGGTGATGGACAAAAGCCCAGGCACAAATACTCAGGCAGTGCTGTCAGCCCTGAGTAACGCAAATCCGTCCTCCTTTCACAATAAACCAGTAAAAATGTTTCTTACCAAACCTGTTGTCTGCCTGTGGGGGGCTCTGAACACAGGTTCTTCTCCTTGTGAAAATCTCTTTTTTTGCTTTTTGCTGGTATTATTCGATATTTGGTTGCAAAAGCCAAATTCAGACAAAATCTTACTGGGAAGGAGAAGAAAAGCAATGAGAGAAACAAAACAGAGAAGGAAGAATCCATTCCTCAGTTTTGCCATCACAGCCCAAAGCAGGATGTTAATGGGAAAACAAATTACCTTGCATAAAACCTCAAAGAACTTAAAAATCATGCTCAAACCTCAGAATTTTCCTCATTTTTTTTCATAGGTTAAAGCCACTCACGTTAAATTAGTAGACTGAAATATATCATCACATAAATAAGCAATACTATTGTGACTCTTTTCTCTATAAAACATTACACAGTATCTTTCTGGGGAAAACCAAAAGCAGATGGTACCTATCTTTTCTCTGATTATTTCCAAAGTTCTAACTAGTATCTGCAGTTTTCTGCTGAGATTCAATGCAGAAAATGAGCTCCTCGGTTCTCCAAGAAAAGTAAAGTTGGCATGAGATTCAAAAGAAGTGCAACTATTTGCCACCCATTTCAAAATTCTGGTTTTCCTCCATGACAGCTTGTTTGAATTTTCTCATTGAACTCCTGTCATTAGATGTGCCAAATAAAACCACTCTTTGAGAGTTTTGGTGGATGCAGAAGGTCCCACCTAGCACACTACATACCTGGGTCCCAGCCCAGTGCCCTCCGAGGGTGGATACCCATGCCCAAAAAGCCCACTGACTTTTGTGGGAGTCCGTAAAAGGAACTGTCTACCCAGAAGGTTTCATAATAAACAACCGTGAGTTTAGATTTAGTTCAAGTGACAAATTTCAGTGCCCAACTGACGTTCAGTTGCTGATTTGATTGAATATTCACCTCTGTTGTAAGTGAAAAGATCCTAAATAAGTGAACCAATAAGAAGAGAGAACCTGAACTTGAAGAGAGTCAACCTTGCCAATGTTAACCCCCTCAAGTGAGGACAAGCTGACAGATCTTTTGCTTGTGAAAATGCCACTTAGCCTTTAGAGATTTTAAGCTGCTGTTTCTAAAAGGCTGCTCAGCAGTGTTTTTATGCAGATCGTGGTCCTTGGGAATTTGTCAGAACAGCACAACCAGGCTAAACTCTGCAAGAACAGAAGCTTTATAAAAGGTGTATGTAGTTTCTTCACAGGCATCCACACGGGCAAATCCTCCTATTTCCACAAGCAGTATCCAGGAATCTTATGAAGAACTTCCTGTGTGGTGCACTTTGTTGAATCTGCCGTGGGTGGTTTCCCCAGCTGATGTTCAGTGACCATCACCTACCCCCTCAGTGACTCCAGAACAAAGCTGACAGTGACTGACTGCAGATGTGACCCTCTGGAGAAAAGAAACACCACCCTACATATCTCTTTAGAACAAAAGGAGGAAAACTAGTGCAGGTAAAAAAAATATATATATATCTGTCACATATATATAACTTATGCTGTATATACCATAATATATAGTATATATTTGCTGTCATATATAATGCTGCTAATATAAATATATTACTCTATGGAACTCCAGATGCTGTTAAAGAGATTAATCTATGCAGTTAAAACTGAGGAAAGAAGTGACAATTTGTAATGTAATGACCTGGTAAATAGTAAGTGTTATACCTCATAGAGGTCACAAGAGTAATTGCTCATTCATGCCTTTTTCTAATCCATTTATGCAGATTTGACAGTGATCTGTAAACATTACATCTCTCTACAAAGTCGGGTAAACAGATTTGAAAGCCAGAGAGATTATTATGATAATCTTGTCTAACCTGAATATTGAAAGCTGTAGAATTTCCTCCAGCCATTCCCACACCATGGTCTTTCTGTAGCTGTTTTTTAAAAAGACATCTTCATTTTATTTCAAAGAATAAAATTTATTATTTATAATTATTTATTTTGGAGAAATGGCAAATCCATCATGGCACTTTTGAAGATTTCTCAGTGGTTACCCTAACACATACCACACTACCTTAATGTCTAAAAAATAACTGATAGAAATATAAATGTTGTTTGAAAAGGTAAATTCATCTCACTGCAGCATCTGTCCATTGCAAGCCTGCTTCTTGTTAACAGAAATACCTTCCTTTTGAAGATGTTTGTAAAATGCAGCAGATTTAGTCCTTCACCTTCTCTTGACAAACTGTATGGATTAACTTTGATTCTGCACTGTATAAGTGCCTTTCCAGAACTGTTTTCTGAATGCCTTCAAGTTTACAGCTATTGCCTAAATTTTTCTGACATGTGGACATCCAAACCAGACCTCTTCCTACTTCTGTTTAAATTTGCAGGGTGAATGTTATAACCAGGAAAATCTGAGGAACAGAAAAAAACTAAGAAGCATAAGGTTGAAAATGACCTTAAGAAATCACCCCTTCTAGTCCTTTTCCTTGCCCCAAGACAGGATCAACTACTCTTTTGTTGTAGCATAACTGTTTTTTCAATCTTATTCTTAAAGACTTCCCAGTATGGTGCTTTTGCTATCTCCTCAGGCAATCTTTCCCAGTGTTTCTCTACCCTTATCACTAGAGGTCTTTTCTTCTAATGTATGCTCTGAATATATCCCCTACTTAGTCCATTAGAGAAAAGTCTGTCCTTGCTGGCCTGGAGAACACACTCTTTGCTTCCTCCCTGTAGCAGTCTTTTCCATATTTAAAGGCCTTGTATCTTCTTTTCCTCATTATTCCAAACACCCATTAATATCCTGATATTTAATGTTTTCTGGACTGGTAATCGAGCTTGAACTCCCCTGCACTCTTCTGCAGACACCCAACGTCATTCTGAAAACACAATTCCCCAAGCCAAACATGATTCAGGTGAAAAACTTAAAAAAAAAACCCCCAAAAACCAAAAAACCTCAAACATTAAAATTTAATCTGTACCATGAGGTAGCAGAGCAAAATAATTGCTTTGTCTGTTCTTCAGGCTGTTTTCCTGTTTCTACCCCATTTGTTTGGCATTTTCCTTTTTACAACAACATAACAGTGATGACTCGTGCTTAGCCTCTGATTCACTCTACATTTTTTCTAGGCAACTGTAATCCTGTTTACTTTTCCCCTTCCTGTACTGGGGAACTGATGATGCTATGTCTATTGCACCTATTGAATACCATCTTTTGTGTTTTCCTTAAAAAAACCCCCATCATCAGTTTGACAAATTCTCTCCGAATTCTAATTCTGTTCTCTAACACTTTTATATTCTCTCTTCTACATGTCCTCTTCAAATACATCAAGCTTAGTCTCTACTCTGTTCTTTGGATATTTTATAAGGAGTATCAGATATAGGGTAGACCCTTGAGAAACCTTTTTTCAATACATCTCTCCATTGGATAATGGCCCCATTTTGCTAAATTTTCCTCAGCCATGTCTTTTTTCTGACACCCTGGGATTTTCAAATTTGACCATAATGTCTTTGCTTATTCACAAGAAACGTTGGCTAAAGCTTTACTAAAATGAAAATACATGACTATTTAATACTCCTCTCATTTGTATATAATCTATTACCTTATTGTAAAAGGAGGTCTTATTGGTTTGATAGGATTTGTTCTTGACAAATCCACGTTCATCATTATTTGTCTATCTTGTAATGCATACAGATGGTTTGCTTCCTAATTTCCACAAACTGAACCAACCTGATCTATAACCACCGGCTCCTCCTTTTTTGCTATGTGTACGTAACCTTAAGCCTGTTTGAAATTAAGAGGGCTGCTTCCATGACCATGTTGTGTCTTTTGAACTGGAGATCAGTAACCTGCCAAAGCCATGGTAGTAGAACCAGGCACAGATCTAAGAAGCTCAACACATCCTTTCCTGCTCTAACAAATCTATAACTGCACAACCTTTCTTCACCTCATTGGTTCCACTTCCCTTTATTTTCTTGATCCATCAATGGAACATCCCTGTAGATGCTGGTTTATAGCAGTTGCCATAGATTTTATGAAAAATTCATACAGATACTTCAATTTCCAAGCAGATTTTCTGCATTATATTTTGCTCCCAAGACCAGCTGCTTTCTGCTTCCTCATAAATTGAAACTCACCTGGGTCTGTGTTGCCAAACCAACATCTAGGAACTGATCTACTTAAGTCTTATGGTTCTATTACTGTTTTTTAATACATAGGTACAGAAATAAATTCTTTGACCTTGGCAGCATTTTGACCATTATCTGGGAGCTTAAGCCAGAAACTTTCATTCTGAAGTGAAATATATTTATCTTCACCGAAAGGCGAGAGAGAAAGAAACAAGTTACTGATCAGTGTTTTCTCCCAGAGGATTTCTGGTATGCTTCAAGAGAAACAACATATAAATTAATGCACACAATATTTTGAGTTTTCTTCCAGAACACGTACAGTCACTTTTTCCACATCAAACAAAAAATATAGTCTTTGCACTTTCAACCATTTCCAACAGTACACAAAATTCTCTCACTCTTTTACTTTCTTGGCTAACACCACCCTAATTCTTCCCTTTCAAGACTTATCCAAGGAATCTGTGCACTACTGACCCAGAGGCATTGTTTCTCTAAACAGCACCAATGAAACAAATTACTAAATTACTTTGTGCAGCTAAAAATACTGAATGCTGTATACCACAGCTCTGTCAAGGGTGTCACTACTAAGTTGCATCAGTTAAAATACTTCTTGGGACCAACCTTTCTGTATCGTGTGCATTTTAAAACAATAAATGGGGAGAAGTTGTAATATAAACCAACTTAAAATTTTGCCACATTCCTTTCTTAAAGGAAAGAAAGGCTATTTGGCAGGTTTTGTTCCTCAGATTCCAGGTGAGATTCTGTTTCTCTTTTCCACAAGGACAAAGTCTGGCACAACTGCTTTAATTTCCATACTTTTGGGAATAAGCAGGGAAAAGCTGTTCATCAGATATTTTTTCAGACTTCTGAAATCATGTTGAGTGAGGGCAGAGATCTGTTCTGAACTGAACTGTACCCATGGGAAAGTTCATTGCTGCCTGAGCACCCCAGTTCCCCTCCACTGTAAGGGAGTGTATCTCTGCTCCAGTAGCAGCCAATACTTCCTAAAGTGTCCTAGTGAAAATCAACTGGAGTAACAAAGAACTATTATTTAATTATCAGTTGGGCACATTTTGATGAAACCAAGTTGTTTCCCTCACTTGCCCCATTCAGTGTCTCAGCAAAACTGTATTTATTTTAAAGGAAATGATACAGGAATTCTTGTGTTTAATATTACAAATAAAGATCTCATCTATTACTAAATACCTTCTTATTTTCCTTTTTTCCCCCCTCTTTCTTCATAATTTTCCCTATTTGTCTCTCTCTTCTTCTCTCCTCTTTTCTTGCTCCTAACCAACTGATCTCTCTCTTAGGGAGAAAAAGAAAAGGAGAATTTCAAAATAAGGCTCGGAAAAAGGGGACAAGAATAGTAAGAAGCAGATAGATAAACTATGCAATCTGGGCTAAGTTTAATTGGTTTTTCAAAACTTAACTTTGTAGATAATTTACATTCAAATTAGCGTCACAACTATGCTGTTAGCAAGAGGTTGTGTTTTACATCAATTAGATATAATTATGAAGTTCCTTTCAGAGACAAATGTATTTTAGTATCTCAGACAAGCAATTAACATTAAAATGTGAATCTTGATCTGTACCTTAAATATATTATCAAAGGTACTAGATCAGACAGCTTCATCTGAAACCTGTTAAACACAAGACAATATTTGATTTTAATGAACTACATTTCTGGTCTTTAGTGTTTCTTAGTGACATTTATTCTTAGTAAGTCTTAAGAGGTGTTTGGCCTTGACTTCAGATCTTCAGCAATTTCCACAGAAATTTCTGAGAAGAATGTTAGCCAGTGTTTTAAAACACAGAGGCCTAAATTTAGACTGTTAAATCTGTATTTAGCCTTGCAGTGTGCTGAACTCTTGGGCTATGATCCAAGAAAGCACTTACGAGTTCCCATTAACTTGAAAATACTTTCAGGTCTATTATTCACTTTACCAAAAGTACTGAACTCAAATACTTAAAATTATGCATGCACATTAAGTAGTGTGTTGGACTTAGCCTTATACAGTCCCCTGTTCAGTTCGGCTCTTATCTGAGACCCTGACTCACTTTATTCTTTGAGACACACATTTTAAAATATGGTCAATATCTGAATACATTTATAATTAATATTTTGTCCTATTTCTACATTACTATTACATAACAACAACAATAATGATGATAATAATACTAGTAGTAGTGTTTTGCACACCCAAATCCTGCTTGTGGGAAATACTCAACCACTTCTGAAAGCCTGATAAAAGTTGCACCACAGTGGTTAAGAGTCAGTTTTCCATGTCTGGGAGTGAAAGGATGATGAATAGGAGACACTATCAAAGGCATTAGGAAGAACTGTAACACTGAAGACAATGAAATATTGGTATAGATTGTTTAGGGAATCCATTGAACCTTGTTCACTGGAAGCCTTTAAGAAGTGGCTAAAGCACCTCCAGGAACAATGCTATTCCTGGAGCTATAGTCAGGCTTTCCTTAAGAGGCAGGATGTACTAGGCACATTCAGAAGGTGCCTTATAGCTCTGTGCAAATTTTAGGTTTTGACATCAGGCTTGTGTTTGCTCTTGCTATGTACTGGCTAGCCTTCTATGCTGATATCCTTACATTTGCCCACTTAGGACCTGTGCCATGATTCAGTTATGAGCAAGCAGCAGGATTAAACAATTTTTTTTTTATTGTGTAAGTATTTCTAGCTCCAGAAAAAAAAGATGGCATGTGAAAACTGGCTAGAATAATTTCCATTCCATTTGTCCATTTCCCAAAGCTATCAGCTGCAGTGAAAGACATCAGCTATGATCTGACAGAAATCCTGGTGTTTTCTGTAAAGGCATTTGCAGAAAAAAAATACGAAATCAGAATTAGAGCAGTTAGTAGTGGTCATTTGTGAGTGTGACAATTGCTAGTTATTGTTCAGCATTGTAAGAGATATAACCTCTATGTGCAGCAAACCCACTTCTACAAGTGCCCTATATGCCTACCATAAGATCCCTCCTGTTCTCTGCTGTGTCTCAGTTGTGCCAAATGCCAAGCTGATGGTGTGACTGTGTCCTCAACAAGGTAGAGAAACCCTCATGGAGGAGAAACAGGGCTGGAGGAGCACTGCCTTCATCCATTTCAACCCATCTTTCCCAAATGATTACTGCTCTCGTTGATAAGGCAAAATTAACCAGCTGTAAATAAAAAGCAAAGTGATCAATTACTCACTTGTGTTACCCTTCATAGAATCATGGAATGATTAGAGTTGGAAGGGACCTGAAATATCACCTAGTTTCAACTCTCATTCTGAGGCCAGGTACATCTTCAACTAGACCTTGTTGCACAGAGCCGCATCCAATCAGGCCTTGAACACTTCCAGGGATGGGGCATCCACAACTTCCCTGGGCAACCTGTTCCAGTGCCTCACCAATCCTATGACAAAGAATCTTTTCCTGACATCTAATCTAAACCTTTTAACTTGAACCCATTCCCTGTTGTCCTGTCACTACATGCTCTTGCACAGAGCGTTGCCACATCTTTCCTGTAAGTTCACTTCGGATACTGGAAGGCTGCAATCTGCAATTAGGTCGCCCCGAAGCCTTCTTTTTTCCAGGCAGAACAATCCGAATTCTCTCAGCCTTTCACCTCAGGGAATTTGTAATATCCAGCTGAACCAAAACTCGCTGTTAATTTGTAATGAGGCACAATATGTGCATGTGAGATACACTTTGATCGATTGCTACACAACCCTTAGCTTGGGGCACTTTTTAACTGCCAAAATCAACTTTCTCGCTGGGAAATGTATCATGAGGGAGTTTGGAAACAGGATTCAGAACAGGCTGGAAAGGTCCAGTTAAAATCTGAACTTCACTGGTGGGGAGATTGTGAGTTTTCAAAGAAGGAATTGGAAATATGGAGGAATGCTTGGGCTGACATTTTGGTTTGAGATTGCATCTGTTAAAAAACAAAACCCCCCTAAAGCCCCAACAACAATAAAACAAACAACAAAACCCCGAAATAAAACCCTGCAGCAAAACCCCACAACCAACTAACCAAACAAAAATCCCACCCTGCTTATTTTGTTACTTCACTAAATTACAAGGAATGTTTGATGCTTGACTGAAAAGTCTCCAAGTGTCATAGTTATATATAAAACCCCAAAATGGCATCCTGAACACTCAGAAATAGGGGTGACGTGTTTATTCAAATTTCCTTTGCTTTCAGCATGCAGTTTTATCTCCATTCTGAAACACCTATAAATTCAAATAGTTGGGTAATCCTAAAGATGTGCGCCTCTAGGGTAAAACAGACTCCATCTTCACTCTTCCTCCAAATAATTTTTGAGATACAGATCAGAGCCTTAACTGCATATTTATTGCTAAACATTTCCTTATGCCTGAATTCTGGGAACAAAACATAATTCCCAAAACACTTCAATAGTTGCACTTAGCATATTAGGAAAAAAATGAACAGGATTGTGCCAACCTTTAATCTTTGCACACACAATAAAAGATCAACACAAAGCAAAATAATTAGGCACGAAGAGAGAAGAATTATGTAGAATTGAATATTTTTCAAGGGATTGGTGAATTTTTAAAATCAAAACTTGAAATCTAACAGAGGTACTCATGCCCAAGAACATGCATGTCCAAGCATGGAGGTAACAGTGACATACTAACCCTGTTTGCTATGGAATTACATTCCTGAAGAAATCCAGGGAGGCAAAGCACGATGCTAGTGCCAATGGCACATCCAGACATAGTTGGAATTTTCCTAGAGAGTGCAGGGGGGCTGTTTCTCTTTTCCTTCCACACACATTATGTAGCTATTGAACTCTGCAAGACTTGCAAAGAACACACTTTATATTATCTTTTCATTTCCATGGCATCTGTACATTTAAAGTTTCATGCCTCATTGTGTCTGCATGTGATCATCTTGTACACGCATTTAAATTGCTTCTCTTGCTTCTGATCTTGAAAGACAAAAGCAACATTGAATTCTTTTTCCATTATATATTTTTACAAAAGAACTACTGTAAAAATTAATCAAAGATATGCTGCTTTTTATTGTTATTTTTTTAATTTTGGGGGTTACTTTTCCTCATATTGCAGTGGTTTTGAAATTGAAACGTTGCACTGCTGAGAAAGTGCCATGAAAATATAACCCACTACATTCCAGGAAAATAAATAAGCAAGGCCACCCAAATTTTCAATTAGTGCTAGTGCAGTATGCAGGAAATGGCTGGAGAACCGTCAAAGGCAGCCTTAGGCTGGGTCGTGGATACGGAACAGTGACAGGAAGGTTTGAAGCAGGAATACAGGCTCAGTGTGAAGATGGCTCTTCTCCAAGGAAAACTGCATACTAATAGGTTAATACTGATTTCCTGAAACATACAGCCTGGGTATTACATGCTGGAATTTACATTCTGACAAAGGCAATTGCTGAGCCTCAAGACTTTGCTTTTTTGGTGATGAAATAACACTAGAAAGTTCAAACTGCATTATATATTTCATGTTTTAAGCTTATTAAACATTCAAAGTACAAACTGTGCACATATTTTTAAGCCACCTGAAATAGCAACAGCCTCACTAGTTTGGGAAACTAGTATGAGAAACATTACATTTCAACAGGTCAAGCTTGTTTGGAGTAATCCCAGCAAAAGATACCAACCAAGGTGGAGTGATGCCACTTTTAGAAAAAAAATCTGCACACAATCCAGAATTACTGTCCAATCAAGCAGATACACACAGTGTCAGGAATCACTTTTCCTTTAGCACCGCCTTTGTGGGCAAAGTGCTATTTGGAAGGTATCTGGAGACTGAGTTGAACAAAGCACTTCAGAAAATAAAGAACTGAAATTCACAAATGAAGACACTACCTCTCTTTCTGCAAGTCAGAGGAAGGGCTCCATTGGTGACAGAAGATGCTGTGCCAGACCTTCATCCTGCAAGTAAGCGTCTAAAACAAGAACAAAATTAATAATGCAAAGAAACTTAACGAGAAAGACCAGACCAGCTAAAGAATCCAGCCAACCTTTCCCTACAAGTGTCCTTCCATTTCACTCTATCCAACTGATGTTTCGAGTGTCAGCTGAGGGTGGCACTGCAGCATCACAGGAGACCCTCGTCCCCTCAGCCAGACCCGTGTACTACCTCTGCTGTCTTTACAGAGGGTGGCTGGCACAGGAGCACAAAAACACGTGCAGCCACGGTTGGGGAAGAGATGGAGGGTTTTTCACTGGCATCTGTGCGGCCTAGATTTTTCTGTTTATCCACCTTAATACCAGCAGGTATGTTTTTACCATAATACTAAGTGCAGGCATGATCCCATGGCACAACAAGCAGCCAGTGGTGACCAGCTGTGTTGCGCTGACCCCGGGCACTCACTTAAATCACAGGCTGTGCCTCTAGTGGTTGATCATATTTATTTATTAGGTACACACGATTTTCATTGTCTTTCACTGTTCAGAGAACTGGAAGCCATCCTGTAAGTCTTTTTAACAGTTTTAATTGCACCAAAGTCACTGGGAAATCTGCCCAGATAGAGCCTGGAAAAACTGGGCCACAAAAAGAGACCATAATTATTTGCAGTAGGAGGCAGAAACAATCTCCTTTCAGTCCTGGGCTCTCCCTAGGAAATGTTCTGTGGGATTGAATTTGCTGAAAACTGCTTGGGGTCCATTGAGTGATGCACTTTCCACTTCTTCTCAGGGAAGCTGTTTTAAATAAGCTGTATAAAAGTTTTAATCAGCACATAGTATTTTAAGTTCTGAGTACCATCCCCACCCTGGAACCTTTTTAGTGTAAAGTCAGTAATTGTGTCACTTGCTTAGGAAAAAGAAATTAACAGAGCAAGAGAGGAAGTGGAGGGAATTCGGGGAGTTTACATTTGTGTTCACACATAATGGTACATTTTTTGGTCGTATGTGATAATTATTTAATCAAATGGAATTTGCCCTGTGGTGCTTTACATGACACTGCTGCCAATCACCCCAAAGCAAATAAATCTTTCAGGTGGTGAAGGGAGCGTTTCCTCGCCTGTCTTCTGGAGAGCTGCATGCTGTGAATGCTGAATGGCACATCTAATATTGCTGAAGTGATCCATGGGCAGCTATGTGGAATAGGCAACAATTCAGGGCAGCCTTTATGCATTTAGGGGAGTCTAGACAACTTTTACAGAAACTTGGATATCTCTGTAAGTCTGGATATATTCTCAATAATTATCCTGAACAAGATGCTCTGCTGAACTGAGGACACAGATTTTATGAAAAGGTACTTCTTCCCTATAGGAGAAAGTGCCTCATTTTTTTTCCACATGAACACTCAATCCATGATAAATGTTTATAAAGTTCCCCTTCACCAAGTTTCTTAACTGCTGAAGAATAAATATTTAAAGAATCACAAATGCTTTAATCAAAACCACGTAAGATGCTACAAGAGTGTTCCCTTTTGTATGAAAAAACAGAAGAGCTCAAGCTTGCAGAAAACTTCATTTGCCTGGTTTGAAAACTGATACACTGTACAATACAGCATGTATTATCTTTGTGCAGTATTTTTATAACAATACCTTAAATGCCATTGGCTTAATTCTTACCATATTACTATAACAAATGTATGGAGCTCCGCAGAAGACCAGTGGAGAGGAGGCTTGGGGTTCGCATCTGCAAGGTACTGAGGTCTTTAGCCTCTGTTTGCTGAAGTCCTGGGGATGAGACCCATGTTTGAAATTAAGGACATGCCTAAGTGCCTTGCTGGATAGGAACTTGCAGGACTGAGCCCTTTGCTGGCACTCAGGACAAAGACTTTCCACACTGAATAAATTCTGTAGGTGGAATAAGTTATTATTAATAAAATTAAGTTTAAAAAACCCCCAAACCCACGTTTCCTAATTGTAATAGGTAAGTAATACCTGTAACACCCTGAGAAGAAGGGGGCCACCTGATGGAATCTACCAACTGATTTCAGAAATATAATTATATACATAAAGTAGAACAACAAGACTTTTAGTTAAGTCATTTGGGTAAAAATCCTGGTTCCATGGAACTAAATGGGATCATTGTCATTTTTGACATGGGGCCAGGATTTTATGCATCCCTTTTACGAGACATAGGCTGATTTGGAGCCTTCTTCTGACTCTGAATTTGACTCTAATATTAAGTTAAAGGGCAATTTCCTATGGCCAGTGACCAAATTATCCAATAATGTCTGCTTTATACAATCAAAATAAAAAAGGTGTAAGTCATGTTATTTTAATGCGACTGATTTCTTTCCTGAATTTTAATCAAATGGGACAGAAGGATCAAGGTAGTCATCCAAAAATTTACAGTAATTTAGAGGTATTTTGAAAACAACCACAGACCTTTGCCCACGTAGAAGTTTTTGAATTCTATGTCTTCATTTCTTCTTTCCTTTTCTACAGGTATTGGGGGGGTGGGGGGCGGGGAAAGGGAAGAAAAGCTTTTTTATTTAGGAAGGCAGGAAAATCTAAAGGAAGTATAACCACAATACCTCCTGAAGATCAAAGGTAGTTTCCTGCTTTCCTGTCCAGACCATCATACAATTGCTCTGGGGGGAAAAAACCGTTTAGATAATAAAAGTTGAGGGGACTGACCCAGAGACATTCCTGTGCTCCAGCAGTCAGTAGGCTGCCCACACGCTCCTGCAGCAGATGCACAACCAGCACCTGAGCATCCCAGCTGCAGAGTTTGGGCCACAGTCCCATGCATACACCTGCACTGAAATCCTAGCCTGCTGGCAGGCTGCTGCAAACCAGCGCTGACTTTGGCAGAAGCAGAGCATGATCAGAAGCAGTTTTCACCTTGCGTGTTCGGTATGTTTGTAATTAACAGTGCATTAATGCGGAACATTTCTGTACGAGTTCTCTTTTCATCAGCAAGAGGCATACCCATGTATTTGAGCCTGGGGAGAAAGAGAAACCTGTTGTTGAGGTCAATGTTTTGTTATTTTTGTTTCCCTTTCAGCCTCCAGGCATAAATGCTACATTGAGAAAATAAAAATTTGAGAGTGGGGTCTGACTCTGAATTTATGGTATCCTTAATTTTCACAGTAGCCATCAAGAATGAAATAATTTACCCATATTTTTTCCACAGTAAATAGCTATGGATTAATTTCAAATCCACTGCAGGAGCTGAATAACTAGTAGGAGAAATAGATGAAAAACTAACAGACACATGCAGGTTTTGTTTGTGAAACCATTAATGAAAGCACAGCCCCTTAGCTGAATTACCTACTTTGTTGCTCTCAGATACATCTATGCCTTTCTCCTCTCTCAAGATAAATCCCCATAATAAAAGACCCCTATAAAAAAACTATCTCAAAAATAAGTGTGGGAAAAGATAGAGGAGGAATTAGGCATGCAATCTTCTGCAAATTATAACAACTTATTTTGCACCAAACTATTGTTTATTTGATTTATGCTCTGTTCAAGTGATCTGGTTTTCAAAAACCACCAGAGGGAGCCCCAAACCTCTCACAAATACAAAGTAAAGGGGTATTGGAGTCGGCAATGAAAAAAAAAATGGAATAAGAATTAAGCTGTCTTTGGGTTTCAAAGAAATATACTAATTGCTTATTTACCAAGATCCACATAGAGGCAAAAGTTCTGGACAGTAATGGGTGAATCACATAAAACTATAGTAGAAGAGTATTTTAAATCTGGTCCTGACAATTAAAAATACAACCCAGAATAGTCTGAGTGTGCCAAAAGATATACATTAGAGATGAGGATGAAATTATGTAGGCAGACATTTACCATACAATACATAATCATTTAGGAATATACTTTTGAGCTCCACTTCTGCATCTGTTTAACACTATCAGGTGCATAAACCCTAAGTCAAATTATTTATGAGGTGGCCTCAGGGCTGCTTTTCATTACTGCCACCATTTACTCCTGCATAAGTGCTGATGGCTAAGGTAATCACTGGGGAAAAGCTGACTCTTTGGATAAAAGGGTGAGGAGCACAGTGTCTTGACGCACTGATTGCATAACTACCACAGAGAAGCATTTCAAAACCTGGACTGACATACTGTATGACTTGCTTCTGATTTGGCACTCCATCAGCTGATCACTGATTGATCCAGCTGTTACCCTGACTAGAAAACAAATTAAGTAAGGAACTATGTGGATGGTCCAAATGGACTTAGCAGACCTCTCTTATCAGAGAAAGCTAAAAATGCCTCGTATAAGTTGTGATTTCTTGCGACAATTACCTTATATAAAGGTTCTTCCAGAAGGTTCAATAGCATCTGATTAAAACAAAAGTAGATCCTAGGAAAAACCCAGGAAGTTTGGCATGATGATACAGAAAATGGCATATAATTTGTTTCCTCTTTCCAGGTCAATATTTTCAGGATGCATGTCCTAGTTTTAAAGATATGGGGGAAAATTTAAAAGTTTAAGTTGCAGAAAAGCCTAAGAGGAAGATGCACAAAAGATAAGATCTGATAGCAGGACCTGACACACGGAAACACTGTTTCTTTTAACAACCAAGTAAAATTAATGAAGAGTAGATGAGCTCCATTTGCTGTAGCTAAGAACTGGTTCTTTTAGCTCTCAGGAAAAGCTCTACAACACACTCCTTTTAGCTCTGGACATAGAAGAAAAACCATCTTTGAGCACCCTGGTCTAGTGGAAGGTGTCCCTGCCTATGGCAGCGGTGTTGAGACAAGATGATTTTTAAAGTCCGTTCCAAGTCAAACCATGCTATGATTCTGCAATACTGTATACATTTTTCCCTTGATGAATAGTCACAGGTTTTAATTGCAACATTTTTCAAACCAAACCTCAACCCTGGTTCTGGAGGTGCACATGAATGTAATTGACTACAGCATTTACAGATGTAACTGTAAGGTGTTATTTTCATCTTTTACTGCAAATCTTACCACTTGTTTCACTCCTGTGACGTCGGCAAGGGAGGAAATAGAATTTTCCCAGCTCTTACTCTGTAGTGCTCTGTGGAAGAAGTTGCTTTAAACAATTCCTGAAGTGCTTGACTAATATGCAGTCCTGTTTACATACATATTACAAATAGACTGGTCAATGCCACAAAGCAAAAGCCAGTAAAACTCGGATTGGTAATATTCCTCCAATGCACATCTTAACTACAACAGTGAGTTCTGTAACGCTACTGATCTCAACAAGAAAAGGGTCTAATTCAACAGTAGAATGAGCACTCTATCTGATCTACCTTACTTGGTCCATAAGATAACTCATTAAAGATACTTAAATAAAAAATAAATAAAAGGAACAAAAGGTAACATCATGTTATCTCTGGCTCACTTCCTTTTAGGAGACACAGCACAGAATTGCAGCCAGTTTATTATTTGAGTACTCTGCACAAGCGATCAAGTAGAGATCAGTTAATTAAAAAAAAGAGGATATTATTAGAACATCATCATTAAGGAGGGAAATTGTTTGAAAGCCAGGAAATTCCTCGTTTAGTGTTCACAAAGTCCTGACCGCTAGAGCTTCCTCATTAGGAGAGAAAACTCACTCTGCCAAAGGGCACACAGATTACAAGGTGCCGAAGACGATGAAGGAAATATGCTCATGCCTGAATCAGGTATAAAAGGGCATCCCATCGGTGGAGATTAAGTCCACCCTGACAAAGTTTTCTGCAAGGTACCAGTGCAAAACCCCCAAACATGACTCTTGTGTCACATCTCTGATGAAACCCCATAAAACCCAATCCACATCTGCTCTAACTGCTTTAATGTGACAAAAGATAGCTATCTGCAAAATGGAAAAACAGGGGAAATGTCTCATGTTCTTCACCCAAGTTGCAGACACCCTTCCTGCCCTCAGACCATCCCCGGAAGGGCTGCATCCAGGGCTGGTATGCCATGGTAGGTGGTTGTGTGCCCATGCAGGTGGGGAAAGCAGTGTGGCCACACCAGGGGCTATAGGGTGGGCATGCCAGGGGCTACAGGCACGGTGGCTGGCACCCTGTGGGGCCCAACAGGGCTCTCCTGTCTGGGACAACAGCTGGAGTCACCTCCAAGGCACAGGCATAGTGCAGCCAGGCACATCAGTAAGCCTGAGAGCCAGCTGTGGTGGGATGCATTAAAAATCCTATGCCCAGGAGGTAAGCGTAGGACTCTAGCTGTTCCTGAAACTCAGCTTCCCCAGCCTTAGGCTCCTTCCTCACCCACATTCCCACGACTCAGCACAGTTGGGGATCGTTTCTGTTGCCTCAACCGGCTGTCACTCCCTGCCCATCTCTCTTTGAGCCCATGAGTCACTTCCTCTCCTCAGATCCCACCTTTCAAAACTTCCTTTTTCCTTTTTGGGGGTATGTGTCTGAAAGCCTTTTCTGAAAGAGGGCATTGGGCTTACCATGAACAAAAGCACCTCTGGGAAGCAGCGTGTTCTCCTGTCTGATGCCACACAGCCAAGACCTTGCAGTCACATTTGTGTGGTCCCCGTGATGCTGGCACGCAGGACTCCACACTGACCTCTGCCAGTCCCCTGCCCTGACACACTGCAGCTGTGGGGGGCTGGGAGGGGCTTCTTGCCCCATACCCTACCTGCAGGTGTGGGTAGACAGAAGGAAGAGGAGAAACGAGAGACCCAGCTCACCCCAGTTTCCCTTGTTGACTCCAGCTGCTGTCTCTTGTTCAGGGAGCAGCAGCCCTGGGGTTCAGTCACAGCTGAAGAGAAAACAAGAAAGTAAAACAAAAAAAAAAGGGTCTTAAAAAACTGAGTTCCTTTATTTTATCCTTTTTTTTTAAAGCTATTGGGAATTCAGGCTTAATGTTTCTATCTATACTCATGAAGGTTAGAGACCTGTTTCTTGGAGAGAAACAGTGAACCCTCCTGAAACCAGCGACAGTGTCAGGAGTTCCTCTACCAAGCCAGTAGTGCCATACTCTTGGAAGCTCCCAGGTCTTTGTGATGCTCCCTTGTGTGAGATACAGAGTTCATGTATTACTGCCCCTCACAGGCAATGAGTACCAGGAAAGTCATAGGGGGAGGAGAGTGTGGATGTGAGTGGAGGGGTGTGTGGGGGAACCTGTCAGGGTTTGTGTGGTGGTTCTTACACAGCTTGTTCCCTGGGAGATTTCTGGGCTATCAGCAAGAAAATCATATTGGCTAACAACTTAACCTGCAGGTACAGGGGCCAAATCCGCCTGCGGTCAGCAACTCAGAATGAAACGGTTAGTTTACTATCCTATTTGTCACTGTATTTTCAGGATTATGCTGTTGGATGAGGGTGCTTTGACTTCTTTAGCCTTCAAACTATTTGAAAGGATGTTTTTTTTGCTCCAGGACCTCTGAGGCCTGACGTTTTGCTTACCTGTGAGGCTGTTATTGCTTCTTTACTGTGTGGCACTATTAGGATAGGAAGCTAAGTAAAGTTATTTGGGCCAGATTCTCAGCTGGTGTAAAGCCACATCTGGAATAGAGAGCTATGCAGGTTCTTGCTGGCTGAGAACTTAAGCTCATTTATAACAAGTATTTGCTGTGGAAGACATCCTATGTTTGAGTTGCTTTACAGCAGGGACTTGCAGTTTTCATACTGATTTCTTGCCATGCTAATTAAGTCACTGGGCAGACAAATGCAGTATTTAAATTAAGCATGAAAATGGATGTGGTGTTGAAAGATGCTGTTTCGTTAGTATCTTCCATTCTCAAACACTGTGATGTTTTTCATGGCCAAATATACCCACACAACTGAGAAGGAACATGAAGAAAATAAACTGTGTGTATAGATTCCCAAGTGTTGCCATACTGGTGTTACAGAGCTGCATCACTTCTGGTCAGTGGGTTTTGACCCCGGCCAGTCTGCACCAATGTCTGCCCCAACCTGGCACTGTGACTGAGGACTCAGTGGGCCTTTCTAGGCAGGAATAAAAAAGTAGGAATAACCAGTGCTTTTTACTAGCATTGGGTGGGCAACACTAATATAGGCAGGAGAAAAGTTTTCCAGGAGAAGTGTCAGTTTTACATAGAAAGATTAATAAATGACCATAAAGTCAAAATAGGAACACAGCCCCTTCACCAACACTTCTAAAATATTTTTACATTCACAAGGATTTTAAAAGACAAAACCCACAAAACTCATCTTAGTCCTAAGTCTAAATAAACATTTCTTTTCAGATGCAATTTTTCCCCAACACTGTGTTGCTGTAAATTCCTTATCAAGAAGTAAGAAAGAAATGGATTTCTCTTTTCAGATCAAGAGAGTAACTTTGGTAATGCCTGTATTCATTCATCTTTCCATTCCAAACATCATCCATCATGCCTTACACTGGACTGCAGAAAACATACCACAAATTCTACTTGGAATAGCAATGCATCTTGAACAAAGCTGACTAAACTCAAAATTAAGTTTTCAACAACTGCATGTTAAAATGAAAATCAGTGAAAGAAAAACAGCGAGCTCTACTGAACAAACATCCCAGAGTTAAAAAAAATATGTTTTGATTGATGAAGGAAAAAGCCATGACATTTTAGGTGGTTTAAAAGAAAATTCAAAGATCATATTAAAAGAAGGTTGGCATTCTATTAAAATATAGTTATCCCAAGAGATAACAGGAATATACTGGGAAATAAGGAAATAGTCTGGCTTTTCCCACTTCTCAAAGCAGTTTGTTAAATTTTCCTTTCTTCATCTCATGTCCCCAGTTGGGGGAGTTTACCTTCAGGATCATCAACTTTCTTGGTTGTGAAGCAGCTCTAATCCACTTATTTGATCCTCCTGCAATCCATTAATGCCATGCTAATCCTGTGCTGGCCAGGCCCAACGTGGAAAACTAAATGTATCATATTATCTACCAGAAAAGTATTCAGGAATCTAGATCTGAATCCAAGACACTTTTACCTCTGCAGAAAGGTCAGGATGAAACACTCAGTAAGATTTACGGCATCTACAAAAGCAGCAAGGTAGGCTCTAAGGAGAACTAATATCTTCCATCAGATCAACTGATCCAGCTGGAAAAGGCAGACAACATTTCAGGCACTGAGACCCAGTGCAATTATGAACAACATCTGAAATTTAGCCCTTCAGTGAAAATAAGCTTTTTAGCACTGGACATTTACACAAATAACCATTACTAAGATAATTTTTTTATACTCTTTACGAAAAACATTTTCATGGTGTAATTAGAAATAAATTTTCAGCTTTTATTTTTATTAGAGCAACACCCCTGATATTTCCCTAGGAATTTGTGTGCTAGAACTAATAATACAGATGCATTTGTCAAAATAAGTTGTGTTTGTAGTATTGGAAGCCTCTACCCAGTCTCACTGATTTTTAAACTGAGTACGTTCATTCCAGAGGGTTGATGGTCCTTTTCCAACAACTTAATTTCTATTCTTACAGACAGTATGAATCACATTCTTTAATGAGAACATGTAGGTCAATGGAATTACTATGGAAAATGCACTTTCCTTTTGAGTGAACTTGCCCAAGTGAACATCTTCACTTACAGTACTTTGGGTGCTACTCTAAGGACATCCTTGCAAAGCAGTGCCTCTTTGGGAGAAGCAACCTGCTGCTATTCTTTCTTGTATGTGCCTGAGCTTGTTTATCTGCTTCCAGTCCATTAGGCAGGCAACAAGATGGCACAAGTGGAACCATGGGAATATGGTTCTGGTGTATGTCATTCTCCCTGAAATTTGTCCTGAATTTTCACTACTCCTGTGCATCATCAGTGGGATTCTTGAATATTTATGCAATCCTAGCAAACCCATGGCAAGTCCTCCTCTGTGTATATTAGCTACCATTGCTGTACTCTATCCTATTTTATTTCTCTTTCAGATAAAGAGAAAGAGGAGTGCTGTGTAAAATCGTGGAGACAAAAATGAAAGAAAAAGCTGCCATAAAAACACTGAGCAGCTCAATGCAATGGTATTGTTCTATTCATGGACAGCCTTGCTAGCACAAAGGAAGTGAGGTGTACTCACAATGAAAAGAAACAGACCCCTTCTGCATGGCCAGGGCCCCAAGGCTTCTGCTCGTGAGGTTGCTGGTGCTCATGGCTTGGGCTCTGGAAGAAAACTGCTGGGACCTTCTTGTCTTACCTCCCTCCTGGGCAAGCGCAGCTTCCTCCTCTCTGGGTGGTCTTTCGAGCAATGGAGGTCTTGTCCTTCTGCTCTGGTGTGACCCAGGAGTGAACTGAGCTCATTAAATGTACTTGCCTTTCCTTTGAAAAAAGAAAGGGTGGAAATAGATAGATCTAAGTTATGACGATAATGCATTTATATTAAAAAAATAAAGACAGTGCACTTGTTTGTAGAAATCAACAGTATTTCACCTCTGTGATACTTCTTTCTTGAGAACCTGCAATTGTCAGATCAAGCATTTCAAGACACGTCATTTCCAGAAGAGAGGAGTTAGACACACTCTTGATCGTGTGCTTCTGTTTATTCTGTGTAAGGGATCTAGGACACCTGTGTTAGTTTTAAAGCTACTACATGTACAGCACTTGACTGCCATATTTTGGCAAGTCCCAGCTGTTATTTCACATGTGTGAACTAAGAAAATACCCAAGGTAAACACAGACTTAGAAGAAGTACCAAAAACATTTACAATAAAGTGCAAGTATAGCCCAGTATGTTAACCTGCTAATATATACAGTGTGCTGGCCCTGATCTATTTCCCTTTAGGGAGGCAAAGGGAAAGAGATGTAGCAAAGCCTGTACGAAGCACCACAACTGGTTACCAGTTATTTCTCCTAAAGCAGCAGCACCAATAGGAATTGCTTTTCTCTTATTTTTCTTTACTTACAGTTGTTACCAACCAAGCTTACCCAAATGTGGGCAATGCAGAATAGAAACATTTTTTTCCTGTTCATTTTGTGCATCTGACAGCATTTAATTTAAAAATCAGTTTAAATCCAGATTACTTACATGTGTGCACATGGTCACACTCCCCCTCTACATACACAATGTTAAAAGGACATTATTGATGATCATTTATTTTTCTCTGCTCTTGCTGAATTTCATAATATCCCTTCTCTCTTGAAATACTGCCAGAGAAGATTGTCTTTAATAGACATCAATGGTGTCAAAAGAACCTCAGGAAATGAGGATTGAGGTGAACCTAAGGTCCACTGTGTGCCACTAGGACTCTGATTATACATACTGCTTTGTACAGGAGGCAAAGATCTGCACCCCTGATGTCTTGCCTCCAAAATCCAATATTCAGTCCACTTTCTGTCTCCTCTAATTAAAGCCAATTATTTTGACCTGCTTAGTTTCTTCTCCAGAAGTGATGTTCTTTTACAACCTTCTCTTGCTCACACTCAGTTTTGAGTTATGTCTCAGAAACTCTTAGATTTCATTAGAAATCAGTTTTACTAGAAAAACAGGGCTACTTTATCTCCATGATTTCCTGTATATGGGTCACATCCTTTTAAGTACAATCATCAGTTCTGTAAATACTATCCTTAGAGGTAACCTTTCCAGCTGCCTCCTGACATGTCGTGATGTAATCACCCTGTAGTCTGTGAGCCAAATCTTCTATGGGGCAAACAAATAAAAAAATGAGCTGTTGATTCAACTTAATTGAGTCAAACAAGGAATTTCCAGGCAGCAACCTGAATCCAGAGTAATGTTTCCTGAGGTATTTCAGACAGGAGCCTAGCAGGTATGAGAAGCTG
Source organism: Pomatostomus ruficeps (assembly GCA_013400735.1). NCBI lineage: Eukaryota > Metazoa > Chordata > Aves > Passeriformes > Timaliidae > Pomatostomus > Pomatostomus ruficeps. The sequence continues at coordinate 96,003 of VYZT01004202.1, read as the reverse complement.
TAGTAAAAAAGGTTAACTCTTCATTAGTGACAAGACTAAAATTTTTTAAAGTGATTGCAGCATTTTGTGTATCCAGGGTCAGCTCAAGATCCAAAGGAACATTTCCCAGTGTTTTAGCTCTCACTTGCTAAATTAATTCCTGATGTAAATGAGACCTGTCCTGATGAAGTTATGCAAGCTTGCTGTGTAATAACCACATGCCATTTTGTGATTACCTAATTTGTTGCTCAAAAGCTTTCAGGAGTAAAAGACAAGTATTGTATTTGTCCCATGTTTGACATGACAACTTTCAATTGAAATATCATGTCACTCTAATTATAGGTGCTTCAAACTCAGTAATGTTTTGCTTACATCAGTCACTGATCATTCACTACTTCCATTCATCGTAATCCAGGATTGCTCTAGTTCACTTAACAGTAATTCTAGCTGGCTTTCATCATTCCCGTGGAAAACATATACGAACAATTAAATCTCTCAGGAGAAGGAATCAACCTCATCTGGAGATTTATGAAAGCATTGCAGAAAAAAAACCATGTATATCGTTATGTGAGCAATAGCAATGAATAATTATGTAAATACCTAATAACAATATGGCTTATTTTGTCAATGGTGAAATACTAATTTGATTTGATTCTTGAGAACTTCCTGGATAACCTGAAAAGAGATGGGGAAAAGACAAGGAAAAGGCATATGTGGTTATCTATGGAAGTTCATAGAAAGACCCCTATGCAGTGCAATCTAGAAAACATTCATTTACTGTAGTGATATAACGATGAAATAGTTAAATATAACATTTAGAAACAATGAAGTACATCCCGTTATTTTAAGGCAAGGAGAGCAGGTGCCCAAGCCAGAGAAAATTTTATCTCACTCATTTCTTACCCTTGCAGGTCTGTACATGCTGACCTCTGATCAGAAATCTGCACTGTCCATTCTGTTCCCTCTGCTCTGATGACTTGTTTGAAGCCCTGTAGAACTTCTGTGTGAGGGCAGGCAATGAAGAAAGGTCTTTCTGCCCCATGCTGTAACCATGAGACCACCCTTCTATGTCAGAGCCTGAAGACATCACAATATCACATGAAAGGCACTTTTATAGCTTTCCACATATTTCAGTGAACATAGCTTTGCAATACTAGAGAACAAGCAGTAAGCATAATGTTTGAGGGCTGATAGCTCTTCATGAAATATTTACCTCAGGTTGATATTGGCTTGATGTTGTCTTTACAAGCTCCCAATATGATAATTTATGTTCTTCCAAGCCTTGAAAGAAAGAAATGAGGCTTAGTATTAGCTTCCTAAAGACTATAGTTCTGTTTCTATAAAGAAGGAACATAACTGGTGGATAGCTGTCTGCGTGTAGATAATATTAGTAATAAAGAATTGTGGTATTCATTTTGTATATGCATATATAATAAAAGGAACAAGAAAAAGGAAGAGATGCAAAGCCACAGAAAGACACTGGTTTGGTTTCAAGATGTAAAAAAACCACTCTACAATACAGAGCATACACAATAAAACAGCAAAACAGGATCTGATGAAGCTAGTGCACAGGCCACCATCCCATAGACTGCCATACAAAGCCAGTCCTTGTGATGTAGATTCCCCTCGTGGTGGAAACTTTTATATCTCACCAGCAAAAGACACTTTGATGTAAAAAGATGATACTTAGAGTCATGGAATGATTTGAACCTTTGGATAGGGATAATGTTAGGTCAGATTTAATGTTCATGTTTGAAGTTCCTAAACCAAAGAACACATGTTTGTTTTAATTCTATCCTTAGATAATCACTCAGTACTTCAACTACAGCATATACAAAACAACTGAAAATGGATAAACAGCTTAGCCCTCTTTGGACTCCCAGTGGTCCTTCCATTGACTTCCAGGATTGTGAATCATTTGCTCTTTCTAACACTAAAATGTTCATACAGTTAATGATATATCATCCATGCCTTGATCCTTCTAGCTCACAGACATAACGGCTGAGAGAAGGGAATCAACTTTAATTTTCTGCTTTGCATGACATGACAAAAAGATTCTTTCAAGAACAAGTAGGTACTAAGAGAAAGATGTTTTGGAGACACAAAGCCTTGTAAGGAATGAGATCCATGCAGAACTATCAGTGTTATGAGAGATTAGTACTGAATAGAGCAGAGCAGGGATTACGAGTTAGGAAAAGAAAGTGCGACGTCTTAAAAGAAACAATCTATCTTTATTGCCTTCTAAATCAATTAGGCATCAGACCACCAGCATTTCTACGTCCTGCTTTTGCTCATGGTACTCATAGATTATAAAAATGTTGACATTTCACTTGCACTTGATAAGTTGTTGGGTTTTTTTTAAAAAAAGACATTATTTTTTAGATGCATTGTTTTTCATAAGTAGTCTTGTAGCTATGATGGTCTAAGGGTATAACCAAGGGCAGATGTGTAGAGAGAGGTATTGTCTTTTATTAGAGTAACTAAAATAGGTGAAAAAATAGTCAAGATTTAGAACATATCATCACTCTTCAGGTAAAAGGAATAAAGCATCTTCAATTGCGTCAAGCTAAATTGTGGAAAGAGATGAACTACAAGGTGACAGTCAATGACCTTGTTTTTCAGGCTTACTGGGAGAAAGAGGCATGAAATCTGTCTGTCATCTTCACTGTTCAAGAGTAGTCCCCCTTTATGATTCCTGATTCAGAATGAGTTTCGGGATTGCTGTCCCCAGAGACTGTAAGGACTGTTTTCCTCTTTTCTGAGCCTCATGCATGACAGGCTGCTTTTGATGGTACTTCTATACCTGCAGTGGGAAGTTAGGACACAGACAGACGTCTTGCTGGTTGATGCATGCATTCAGGATGGATTTAAGTCTTTGAAGAAAGGAGACCTGGAAAAACAGAATCATCATCTTTATAAAGCCTGCAGATGGTATTGCTCAAGCAAGCATATTTGAATTCTGCATGAAAAGAAAAATATATCTGAATAAAAACCATCCAAGGAAAAAAAAGCCCCTAACAGTTGGTGTCTTCTACTTTCTAGTATATTTTGCCTTGGATTCAGCTACACTTAGTAACTGTATATAAAACAAAGCTTTGTGTCCTGAAACCTAACTTTGTATGCTTGCTCTGTAAAAGTCAATAAATAAATAACAACACTAATAAAATGTTGTTAGAATTTGGATGAGGAAGCAGGAATTTCATAAACGGTACTTAAGTACAGTCTTAAAAATAAATGCTCACGGTTTGGAGACTATTCTGTTCCCATTCTAGTGTGATTAACAGAGATGTGATCACAAATATTTCACAAGGACACTAATCCAGCCAGGCAATAGAAACAGTGGGCCAGCAAAAATGACTGGAAAAGAAGGTAATGGCAAATGCTGTGCATTAGAAATCAATGCACGAATACTGCAAAGTTCTGCAAAATTACAAGCCAACTGTGATCAGCCTGGAAATGTGTGGACAAAAAGGGCTAAAACTACAGAGAAATTAATAATTTCAAAATTTTCTCATGAATTAATATAGTGCTAATTTTCTGGAATGCCTACCATCAGAAAAGATGGCATTTTACAGATGATGAAAATATTGATTATTAGCTTTTAACATTTTTTAGCATTTGTCTCTTGATAGACAGGCATGTGGGCAGACAACTGCAGAGTATCCAGCTTCAGGATGAGAGATGAGCACAGACACTCCCCTCTGGTTCTGGGACCCATCCCATGAGAAGCAATCAAAATTATAATATACACCTGTGGTTCTCCATACAGTGAATGAGAAAGAGTGAACAGCGCTTGGGAAGGGCTCCTTTGGGAACTCTGGCAGGCTCTTTGTCAGATTTGTTTCAGATCCTGACAAATGTCTTCATTCTCCTTTGGCTCATCAGATAGCTGCTCAGCAATGATTAGGCTCGTTAAAAAGTTCTTGAGAACTTCTTTAAATTCAAATAAGATCATCTCCACAAAAAATCAGACGTCTACATTTGATCCAGAGAGTTGAAAATGCTCAGAAACAACAATGATTTTTTTTCTCAAGTTTTACACGTAGGTAATTAACTTTTTTTTTCTTTAAACCTGTCTAGGTAGATAATATTAGCAAGATTTTTCTGTTTATCTTTCTGTAAAATATACACACATATCTATAGCATGTGTATATTTGTGTATTTATGCATATAATTATAATTTATAAAAATATAAATGTGATTATACTACTGTAATTGTTAAAATGTTTAATAATGATATGCAGTGTTAAATTATCCCCAGCATTTCATATTCCTCTAAGAGAAAAAAAAAAATGGACGAACAGCCAACATGTCAGGCTTGTTACTATTGGTGGTAACTTGAGACAAATTTTGCTATTTCTGATACTGAGGCCCTTTCCAGAAGCCAGGAGACTCACACTGAGCCCGCCAGGGCACCCAGTAACCACTGCAAAAGCTCATCTGCCCCATTCACCTCTCTGCCCCGGGGGCCCCCAGCCTCAGGTGAAACCATACAACCCTGAAAGGGGATGCGGAGCAGCACAGTGAGTGATGGAGGCAGGATTCAGTCCTCACTGGCTGCTACTTTTCTATGGAATCCTTTTCCCTGGGTCATTTCTGTTAGCCTTTAGTGATGTATTGTAATGCCAGTATATAAAAATCACTACAGAATAAACCATAACCCTTTGGCATCCTGATCCTGATAAGGACCAGGTTTAAACTCCACCCATTCACATACCTGAAATAATGTGGGCATTTGGTTGCCTGCAATGCAAGTTTTGTCCTTATTTGCAAGAAACCCTTGCAGTGAAAACACAAATGCGAGCTAGGTCATGGTGTTGTTCTGGGGGAAATGGAGAATCTAGAAACAAAAAAAAAACCTTTTGCAAACTAGGAATTATTGCACTGATATATAAAATTACCTTAGTTCTGGTTTGTCTCTCTGTGAGGTGTTCTTGTCTATGTGGACCTGATACCTTGACATAATATTCACTGAATCCAAACACATTTTTATCATATGCTTAGCTGCTGAGGTGATTTATTTGCTGGATGTCATGGTGTCATTAGCAGGTTAATGCTGGGAGTGGCCAAAAAAGGGGTCATGATGTGCTATCCTGATTAATTGCCTCCTTCCCCAAACCTTCTCAAGTCTGGCAAAGTCACAGGACTGCAAGGAGGAAGGTAGGCTTGTATCCAGTGAGGCGAGGCAATGTCCAGCCCCACGGCAAAAGTGTGCACATTCATCCTGTATCACGTGAGCCTGGGAGGGTGCCAGACCCTCAAGTCATTCTGCAGTACAGCAGGCAGATTACTCTTAATACAAAAAATGTAAACCGCGATAAATGGGAGCAGATTTTAGCTATGATAGTCCATGTAGCCTTCAATGCATGAGTTAGCTTTCTGATGGAAGTCTGAGCTATTTCATTGTTGACAGATACATTTCTGTTCATATGGGTGGTTTTATAAAAAATGATGATATAAGTAAAAAAGTATAGCTTCTCCGATTCAGATTCCTGTAAATGAAACATGTAATTTTAACAGATCAAAATATTGCATTCTGCTTTAAAACTATTTCTATATTCAGTTCCAGCTGAAAAAGTAGCTCAGGTCTATGATGTTTAACATATATGAGTTTTATTCTATTTACTTCTTCTTGAAAAAGACATAAAGCAAAAGAAAATTCAAATACCTTAATTCAGAAAATCCAAAAACCTAGCCAAAAGAAATGTATCTGTGCACTTTTTAGTGAATTAATGCATTGTCCAAAGAACATGTGCTTTGTACATATATAGCTCTTTCTTGCAGTGGTTCCAGCTGTGCAGGTTAGGGCCACCTGGAATAACAATGGAGCCACTAGAATTACTTTTTATGCATATACAGCAGCCAGGATTGGGTCCTATCTATATACAAGAAAACTTTTGCTTTTGAAGACATTCCCATCCAGCAGCACCTTCATGAATAGCAAAAGTTACAATTTAAATGCTTGTGTCTCACATCTGTTAGGGTCCAGCACACTGTAATTGGTTCACTTGATTAAATCTACTGCATGACAGGGAAACCCCATGAAAGAAAGTCTGTCTGTAACATTCCAGTTAGATGGTAGAATTTTATATGTATTCCTTACTCTAGCCTCCAGTAGAAATCACATTCCTTGCATTATGGATAAGTCCCAAGGCCAGAGGGAGCCAAATTTCTGTCTTCCATTACCCAATAGGAAATGGGAAAAATTAAAGGTACGCAGAGTGGTGCAGTTAGTCAACATCACATCTGAACCCTGCCCAGTAATTCAACAGAAAGATTTAGGGGAGGGAATGAATAGGGAAATTATGCTACAAAGCATTTTGCAAGAGTTTTACAAGAGCATAGTCCATTAGATGAAGATAAGAAACTTGATTGGCAGCCGGCAGGAATATTAAGTGCATCTATTTTAATACCTGTGTACTTCTAAAATATTCCAAACCCCACTCCCCCTTTTTTTTCACTTACACTCATTATAGTGACAAAGCTACCTTTTTTATTAAAAAAAAAAAAAAGGCATTTAAAATGTCTGTTTCATGCCTTCCAGAGTCAGGGGGTTTTTTTCTACTTTTTAATATGATTAATAACTCTAACAGGTATTCTCAAAGCCAAACAGCTGGGTTATTGCTCAAGAAACAGCTGTTTCATTGCTAAATATATCCTTATTTCACCAGCCATCAGCTTGCTGAAGCTTTGCTGGTTACTTGCCTTTAAACATTTGCTGATAGTGAGAAAGTCCTGGTACTTAATCATAGCTGGTGCTACAAAAGCCGGAGCTACTTTGAAAAAATAATACACAGAGAAAAACATTGGCAGAAGGCTTTTTTCTTTGAGGGTGGGGAGGGTTTTTTTTGTTTCAGTGCCACACATTAGGTTGCAACCAGATGTTCATGTTATAGATCCTGCCTGGATTAAAAAAAAAAAAACACACACACAAAAAAACCCCCTTTTTATTCAAAAATGTCAATATCGTTTAACAGCAAATGTAATATAATTACAGTATTCAATAAACATTTAACAAGACACAGACATTTTCTGCAAGAAAATATTACTAGAGTGAGCCTTTTAGCAGTTTAGCAGTTAAATTAGTAATTTCTTTTATAACATCTGGTAAGCAGTCTCTAATTTCTGAAGTTTTGGAACAAAGAGACATCAGGCAGATTTTGAGTTATGAATAATTTGCCAGTTGTTTACCTTTATGCCAATCTAATTCTCCACTGCATAGATGCAATTGAATACATTACAAATGTGTTTTCCATAAAAATCCCTAAAATGAAGAAGGGGGAAGGTAGAGAATGAGTTCAAGCCCCTCTGGCCCTTCACAGGCATTGCCATGCCTGTCACCATCCTCCTTGCCTCTCTCAGCGTGTGATGGAGGCTCAGGAACCCACTCTGAACTCCCAAAATTCTAGAGTGCCTCTGTGAACTGACTCAAACCAAAGCAGTTGACCTTAGCAGAAACCTTTCCATAAACTGTGTGGATTTGGGATCAAGTCCAACGAGAAGCCCTCATGGTAAACGGAGTCTCTCAGGAAGTGGGAGAGAGGCAAGGGATCATCTGGGTGGAGGAGGATGGCCCCAACCACCTGCTAATGTGCTTCTGGGCAGCCTGGGGACATGACCCATAGAGCAGGAAGGCTTCTTCCACAAGAAGATGTTGCCAAACCACTAAACCCTGAGAGCTTTCCTGGGTATGGTTCCTCCCTAATATCCCAACACTTCTTGTTTTGTGTTTTTCCTGATTTGTCTGAAGATCTCAGATGAGTTTGCAGCAACTGCCCTTGCAGCTCAATGCTTGCCTGCACCGCAGCTATGGTGGCTGCAGTGACAACTCCTCTGCAGGACTTAGGTCAGCCCACCACATCTACTGTGCCCACCTCTGTCTCCCACGGGGGTTGGATCCATCCTGCATTGCAGCCTCTGCAATCCTGTGTGTTGGGAGAAGACCGCCAGCAAGTAACTGCTCTACAAACCACATGCTGGAAACCGTGTGATAAACCTTTCTCTAAGCTGTGGATTTCCAGAACACTATTAACTTATTGCCCCTTATCTTGAATGGACAATAATACAGAAGTTAATAAAAATTACTCTTAGTCATTGTGTCATCCATCAAAGATACAAGATTTCTGTATATTTCAGATGGAAGGTTTAATTATTAGCCTATTTCTAAGTGCCATATTTTTCACTTCTTAATCCCAGAAATTAAACCTGCAAGATTTTTTAATGTATATGTTCTAAACATGCTCATAAAACTTCTGAAAAATTTTGTCCATAAAAATGGTCTTTTAAAATATATCTCCTGTTTTTTAAAGTATCAATGTTGAAAGCCCAGAAGAAAATCTCTTCTTGTGGGTGCTTTTGTTGTATGGTGTGGTAAAGCATGGCTGGATCTCATTTGCGTTGTGTTCTCCATTCAATGACATCAGCTGAGACTGGTGCAAATATAGGCCAGAATGTTATCTGATGTAAAGCACAATAGCAAATTTTTAACCCATCAGATCCTTTCCTTTTTCTGCCTGCTTTTTTTTTTTTTAATCCAAAAAAGTTCAGAAGAGGCACAAATAAAGCACACATACTTGTGGACGTTCTGTGCTTTGCTAGATCATCTAGTGCACTTCCAGTTCCCCTGCAGGTCATGCAAACATAAACAGTCCTTAAAGAGGAAAGAGAGAGAAAAGAAGAAACAGAAGCTTAAGCTGGGCTTTGTTTTGCTCTCAGTAACTCACTTCCATATGTGAGAAATGAATAATATTTTCTTCTATAGCCTTAAACCCCAAAGCAAAGCTACATTGCGAAGGAAATAATATGTTTGCAAACATAAGCGGCATCAAAGATTAGAGGCAGCGCAAACCATTTTCTCTTTGGTGAACAAAACCACTTTGGATGAGTAAAGAAGGGTAGGGCACCCTGAATCCAAAATCTGCTAAGGTGCAGAGAGACTGAAGAGCATTTCATGCCTTTGATGGTAAAGGATCAGTTATTTGCAATGATAAAATTGCACAATCTGTGTAAGTTCTGTGCTGCCCTCACTGCAGATGGTTCCTGCACTATTGACTCTGAACAGCCCTTGGGATCACTGCAAGTAATAGGATGCAGCCTTCTCATGCCTGTAGGAGAGCACCTCGTTTCTACCTGCTAGGCCAAGAAACGAGAATGCAAAAGGAAATAGGTAGAGTTTAGGATACTTAATTCAGTGAGATGAGAAACATTTTAATGGAGAAGGTGTTTTTTTTGGAGTGGTGATAGTTGTGCAGGATCCTTTTTTGTCTTCTTGATTTGCCATTTCTCTGCTGCAGAGCAGCAGAGCATATCTGGGATGTGACACCCTGTGGTAAGTGCTCCATCCAGCTGCAATATAAACAGAGCTTTTCACGGCACATTCTAAAGCTGTAACATTAAGGAGAATAATGGACGATGCCTTTTGATATCTTTGTGTAAACAAAGAATTTTATTACAGTGAATTACCATGTTAATTTATGAAAAGTAAACAAAACCAAGTGCAAAACTGATTCAATGTATAACCTAACTTTCCTGGTGCCTAATGAGGTGACAGTGATGGAATCAAAACAAATATCTTTATGTTTCATAAATGTAGGGCAAAATACTTCTGTGTTTAATCACCGCCTGGAGTCACTGACAATACTGGCACACCAACACCACAAGTTTTAAAGTAACTAAAAGTCACTTTGTCTAGTGGCTGAGGATACAGGCAAACTCACTGTGGACCACCATGGGTTGTAAGATAACAAGGATGCAGGGAAATGGCAGATAAGGTTCAGAAGCACTTGGACCATTCTACACATAAGTAACATGCTCTGCTCCTGTCATTGTTCCCCCATTCATCTATAAACTATTGCAGAAATAAAACTGTGCAAAACACTTCATACAGAGCACCTCCCTTGGGCCAGAGCTTTCCTTTGATTTCCAAGGGTTTTTTTTTCTTTGGAAGAAGACATTGGAACCTGGGCCCATGGAAGACAAAGTGCTACCACTACCCCAAACACATTATCCATCTCGAGCTGGCAAGTTTGTTCCTGTGGTGGTATTAACTAGGTGCAGGTCCACTGATAGGCCATTTCTCCAAAAAACTGTGATCTTGGGAAAGGCTGCAACTGAGGGTAAAATTTCAATAGAAACATTGTCCAGACCTCTCTGGGACAATTTGGGTGGATCTTTAACTCTTTACATGTATGCTGTCAGATGCTCAAGAGATGTGGGCATATTTGCAGTTTGCAGACATTTGGGGTTAAAGTGTCTACAAGGGCACAATCAACACGATATGGTGTGCTGATGTATTCGCTGCTAGAAGTGCCTCAGGGTGAGACTCCACCACAGCTGCACACTGAAGAGTGTTTCTGTGCACTGGCAGACTTGGTTCTTCGCAGCCATTTCCAGTCCAGTTTAATAAACAGTCATGCAATGCAATGGAAAAATCAATACCCTAACAATTAAAAAACTACATCTGGCTAAATTTATCATGGGTCCAAGAGATGTGACATAAAATTAGCTTAATTTTTATGTCTGCAGATTGGACCTTTATGTTCTTAAAAACCATCTGGAGAGCAGCCATTTGAGTCCCCTACACCTTATGAGCTTCTCCTGGGAAAAAAGACAGGAGGCACAGCCTTCCTAGCAACACTTTTTTCCCTCCCTTGTTTCACAATAGAAATATTTGGAGTGAAAGTAACTTTTTTTATATGGAAACTTAATGGAGAAACTTGGGGATCCCTGGCAGAGTTCGGCATGGCAATTCCAACTGCCCTCTATGCAGCCACAGATTAATATTGTATCAAAAGCTGTCAGCTGGCAGCAATGACAAAAACAGAGCTGGGAAAGAGTCCACTTGTCACTGTCCATACACTTCTTAGTCTGACCAGGGGAATCCACAATGTTGGCGAGACGAGGGCTTTGGACTCAGCCTCTTCCTGAGCTGCCAAGACATAATCACTCTAACATCCTGGACAACCTAAACCTGCCTCCTTTTTAATAAGCTCCTATATAGGAAACCATTTATAGATAAAATAAAGGAAAATTATTGTCCTCACTTCATATTCCTGAAGAAGGAAATAGAAGCAAAGTAAATTAAGTCCAATTTGCATGGACTTTTGAACACGCACAGTTTTGGATATAAGCTATGGAGCAGACATAGAATGCTGTAGCCTTTATAGTCAATATTTTATTAAATTTTTCCTTGTAAATTTTGCTGTGTCTTTATTGCATTCATTCAATAATGGGAGAACTTTCCTGTAGCTAATTCTATGCCTTGAAATTTCCCTTCTTGTTAACCTGTGACTGCAGTCTAATGCAAAGAGTGTCTGCCACGCAATACAATAAGAGTAGATTCAGGTACCAAGGTGACTGTATTTTTTATTAAAATACCATTTTATATGCTCAGTTTCAAGCTGATGACTGCATTTGCAACACCTAATTGCCACCAGTATCTACAAATACTTTGCATTTAATGAAAATATCAAACTATGTTCCTTATTTCGGTTGAAGCAGTAGGTTGTATTATGCAGTGTAAAATCCCATTTTATGAAATTTCATAGAAATACAGATATAACTTTGCACTCCCCATTCCTGTTTGAACTTTATGCTCTCTATATTGCAGGGCTTTAATAATTTTTTCATGGTAAGTCTCAAAATATTTCTGTTGCATCAGGGAACCAGGCAGTTCCATTGTGGTTAATTTAACACCTGTAAACTGCCATGGCTACCAACGAAACACTTTCTAGCTTTATAAGGTAAGTATCTATTTCATATTTTAAAGCAGTGGTAGATTTGGATCCAATGGTTGCATCTTTTATTAAAAATTCTATTAACTTTATTCATCAACACACCATTAGGGAGCACACAACTTCTCACACTTTTTAAGGGCCAGGAGGTAAACACTTCAGTCAGCCAAGGTTGAACTTCCTCATACTCTGCTACACAGATCCTCACCTAATAATGGCTGAATTGGAATTGTTTTAAACAGCCAAGACACTTTTGCTGGTTACAAGAGCAAACAAGGAAATAGTTGAGCTATTTGAAGATTTCATTGGAAGACTTGGTTAAAACAAAGATCTGTGTCATCACTCCACAGCTGCATCAGACATGATTTTTGGTAAAACCCAGCAAGAATCTGGAGGTCATCTTATGTGCAGCCACGTCCTTTACCCCTCAGCTATCCTGTTAATGCAGCTTTGGACTTCCTTGAGGCAAAGAGCCTTGCCTGCATGAGGTAGGAAATGGCCTGGTGTTCACAGCCATGTCATCCAGGCTGCAGCCTAATGGAAGGCATGACTCACGGACTTTAGCTCACCTTATAAAGCAAAATCAATTCACAGCAATACAAACCAAAGATTTTAATTCTTATTTAAACTCATAGGACAGGCAGATGCCATAAAACTAGGATTTTTAGTGCCCAAAGATATCCTTCATATATCTGTAATGTGAGTATGACATTCTATAAGTGATGCCTGACATAAGAGCCCATCCACTTTACAGGGACAAAGCTGGAACCCGCAGCTGGAACACCAAAGGGTCTCAGTTTCATCCTTATTCCATATGAATTACACCTCGAGAAGACAATGAAGCTCCATAATTTGAAGGACAGAGAGCTTGCCTCCAACTCTTAAGCAAACAATTCAAACCACAATAAGGGTACAACTGCCAATAATTTAGTTTTGGGCCAAATTCTGGATTACATTTAGGTGACATGACTGGTTGAGTTCGTTACTGCAGAGGCACTTGGTATAAAGAGAAGTGTCGAGAGGGCATGAAGAATGACTGAAAAGGCAAAACAAATTTTATCAAACCCTCTAACCCCTGTTTTGTGCTTTGGCTGCTTCTCTTGGACAGTTTCACACCTCTGTGGGTAGACATACAGAGTCCTCCTTTCAAAGGCTGCAAACACTTTGCAAATGGCCCACTAGGAGAAGGCTGTAACATAGCCAGATATATTCACTTCACCCTTCTGATTTAGTGGGAACTGGTCAGAAAGGTCTCATGAAAAATATACAACACTTTCAGACTGAAAAAAAAAAAAAGGAAAAGAGCTTGGAATACTTTGAAAGGAGAAATGAGAATGTGGGAATACAACTGCACTGATCTCTTTGATAATGAATTCAGTAGGAATGTTACTTATCTTTATATATGTGACAAGATTGTGGGATTTCCTTTTTAGCAAGTCCCGTCAAAAATAGGACACTGCGACATAACAAATTGGTGCTGCTAATTCAGATGAGGAAGGCTTCCTTACACATACTGCATGTATCTTGGCAATCCTGAATGGAAATTTAAAAAAAAAAAAAGGAATGGGGAGATGCTTTTTGCAGGATACATAAATGCTAGTCCGCCATTCCACTGGGTTTAGTTTAGTTCTACAGATTTTCTCTATTAAAATCAAACCCAAACAAAAGACCTAATTCTTCTTTCATTTATACACACATCATGTAAGTCATATGGCAAATCCACTGAAACCAGTGTTTGTGAGACTGAAACCAAGTGTTACACACATAAAAGATGTGCTCAGGTCCTGTGTACCAAGGCAGGACTGGATCTGGAAGTATTTGTATAATCTCAGCTCTATATGATACCCAGGGTAATTCCATTCATTCCTGCCTTAGTCAGAAAAAACCCCTAGCCCCTCCAAAAGACAGAATAAGATCCTTTCTTTATGATTGCACAGAATACATCCATATAACGAATCTTAGTATTAAGGTGTATTAATCATCTTACTTTGTTCTACATTTCCTCTCCTCTTTTTTATTTCTTCTTCCTCACTTTAACTGTTGCTCTGCCTTCTCCTTTTCCAGGCACCAAGTGTCTGATTCAAGGAATTTGCATTGATTTCTACTTCTCACAAATCAGTTTCTTTTGAAAAATTTACTGGAAGAATTTCTTTTGTGCTCTTATAAAAAACCAAACCCAATACCTGTTGAAAATCTGAAAAGTTTTTTTGGTTTGGAGAGTCAAAAAGGTTAGGTGTGCTGAAAGACAATAAATATGGGTTTCTGCTCTATTTTTTTCCAAGAAAACATGAAAGAAGGTGCAGATATATTTGGATGCAGATGCAATGGAAATTCTTAAGAGCAGACATGTAGTTGCATTACCTTTTCTGTGACAGTTTGCAGACACGAGTTTCTTTTAAATTTTAAATATTTTGTGTATATAGCAACCTTTTCTTAAGTATTTAAAAAAATAACAAAACAAAACGAACAAAGATTCCATCAGGACAACAGAAAACTGCACAAAGATTTTAAGTCCTCTTTGATGCAGGGGGAGCCTGAGATCTAAAGCTGCTGAAGATGATGGAGCGGGGAAGGGGAAGCGGATGCCCAGAGCGGCTGCAGGGATGGATGCAGGGGAGAGCGGGAGGGGCGGGGGCGGCCCGGCAGCCACCAGGGGTCAGCCGAGACCTCCCCAAAACTCCGCCGCGGCGCTCCGTGCCCCGTGACAAACCCGCCGCAGACCCGGGGATTTGGTACCCTGTTCTGGCAGGGATCCCTCAGGCTGCTGCATCCTTTTTATTCCCTTTGCGTTTATGAAGCAATTCCACTCACAAGTGTTCCACTCACAGGTCCCACTCGCAAGGGTTTCAATTTGTGCTGATACAGCACGGCAAGGTTTGTTTTTCACTATTTTTTTTTTCATACTCCCATAAGAGATGTATTTCAGCCCGCTACTTCGGGGCTGAATGAGGAGCAAAGCAACCCCACCGGTCAGCAAATTGATTGTGTGGGGAATATGTCTCTATACCCCAAAACTCAAACAGAAGTTATGGATATAGCAGGTAAAAAAAAATGTTCCAGAAATTATGGATATAGTCACAAAGTCACACCAGGTGCCAAACTTGTGTTGTTGTTGTGTTTTGGTTTGGGGTTTTTTTTTTTAAATTCAGTTCACATATAGCTCACTTTGTTTCAGATCAAATGCTTCAGTGAACTAAAACTAAAAAAGAAACACAGCTAGCCAAACAGCCCGAGATCACAACCTTACAATAACAACCCGGGACACACACACAATAGAAAAGCAAAGCTTCTGCAGCAGCAAGGAAACAGACTCCAGTCCCAAGCTTCCAGGGGGGTTAAAACAACAGTCAGTTAAACGTGCAACTTTGCATAATAGGAAAATATCTCAGTCTTCTATTCCACGAGTCAAAAGCTGCAGAATCAGAACACAGGAATTGTGTGTTGCAACTGAACCTGCTTTCCAAACCCTGGGTTTGTCTGCACTTGGAGAATAGGGTTTGCCAAGGCCAGTTCAAGGAGAGAACCTGAAATTGGGAAGAAAGCTTACGCACACATACTAGAAACTGGGAAAATCCCTGAGACAGGAAAATAAAAAGCAGTGTGTATTTAAACACTTTCCTGAACCAGGGCCAGTGTCTGTGGTAATGATTAGAGGACTTTAGTGATCAAGCTATTTTAATTAATATTCAGATGGTTTTATTTTTCATGGGAGAAAAAGATAAGCTTATAAACATACCCCAACAGAAACTTTTTTTGCCTTACATAAATAATTGGGTTTTTGAAGAAGGATCTTTTTCCTAACAATTTTTTATCAGAACAAAAAAAAATAATACTAACAATGCCCCTGATAATCAAGAAAATTTAAAAAAAATAAATAAAATGCAAAAAAATTATTTTTTTTAATTTTCTGACTGACTCTAGAATTGCTAGTGCTTGGAAAAAACAATTCACTTGCACATTTTGACTACAATTTAGAATACTTATATATATATTTGTATCCCTCCTGCTGGGATACAAACTGTTTTTCTTATTAAATACAATAGCTCTGTAAATATAATAACACACTTGTAGTATAATGAACTTTTCCACATTCAACCTTTTTTCCTGCTCTCAGTTATAATGACTACTTACTCTGAATAAAACATAGCTGGCTATACAGCTTGTTTGTACAGGATAAAACAATATCATATTTATCTAAAACACAGTTACAGCTTTATTCTGTCTCAACTAGAAAACCAGTCATATAGTTGTTTTAGAACTGTTTATTTCAGTGTTGGAGACAACAAAAGATGACCTCCAGATGACAAAGTTTTGTCTCTCTAAATGCTCATAAAATGGTGTAATTCAGAAACATTTCTGCCTGTTCCTCATGAGCGATGGTTGTGACCTAAATTTGAGTCACACCATGCTATATTCAGAATTTCTCAACAGAAGATTGAGAAAAAAATCGCAGCCATAATTCTATCAATGTAGCAATGGCCAACATAAAGGTAGGATTAGATGGACCAGGCATTGACCTGCCAAGACTGGACATAAATTCAAAGCTAATGACACTAAGTAGATTAAAGAGTGGGATGACACTACTTGTGAAAGTTACAGTGAACGGAATGTAATATTGCAAATTCAGATTTCCTCCAATAGCCATTCCCCATTTGACACATACGTGTGTGTGTAGATATTTATGTGCTACATGGCTGTGGAAGTAAAAGCAGTGAATACCTTCTTCCAAATTTCCAGAAGGAGAATATGACCATCAGGTTTCTTGACCCCTGCAGAAAATGTGGGCATCTCATGTTCTAGCAGACAAGACTGAAACACTAGTCAATCTCTCTAACATCCTTGGAGCACTGCCATAAATCTTTAATTCTCGTAACAATGTTGAGAAACCAAGGTCTAGATGGTATTTTCCTATAAGAGACTAAGCCCGTTCAATGGGGTTGTGCTGACTGACACCAGCATGTGGGTTCACTCAAATATGTTCACTCAAATCAGAGTGCTATTTTTTATACAGACATTGCCTTTTTCCATCAAAGGCAAGGGACAGAATACTTTTAGAAGAATGTTTTTCATAGGAAGTTTCAAAACTTTATTGGGGAACACTGTTTGCATTAGAAATTGCTTGAAATTGAGGAACTTCTCAAATAAAATTAAGCAGACTTTGTGTTTTGGAGGACTTAAGACAGAGTAGAAACTTGTGTCTGAGCAAGATTTTGACAAGACTGCTGTGCATAGAGTTTGTAACAGGGTTCAGAGGCAGCTGAACAGTTTGTTTTTCTTATTTTAACTGCTTGGTCATTGCAGCACTGCTAGGATAGAGCACGTCCTCTCTGCTGCCTATGATGTGCCTCTCTTCCCAAACATGGTGCAAAACACGTCAGTCGTTACTGGCAAAAATTATGAGTTTTTTCTTCTACTGGAGAGCTCTGTTGGCTCTTCTCCACACAGCTCTGCTTCCAACTCCCATACACCTTCCTTCAGTTCTCTTAACCCTTCCTTTGACACCCAGAAGTTCTTCTGTTTCTTGTACTAATCCCCTCCCATTATAGCTCATTGCAAATAAAAGGTGGTGAGGAAAGAGGAATTGCAAACACGCCTCTGAAGCATTCAAAGATAAAAAATCCAGTCCAGGTCTGAAGTGGAAAACTTCAGCCAATTCTACTTTCCTTTTTGCTCAAGGCAACAGCTCAGCTGACCCAAAACTTTTAGGAAGCAGGAGAAGTGCACAGTTCGACAATAGCAATGCCTGCATACACAAATATAAATATATATATGTTTATACAAATATAAATATATATACACAGGTGTGTGTGTATTTTTAAAAAAAGCGGCTCCCTTACAGTCCTCCCTTCCTTGGCTGCTGTCAGTGCTCCTAGCTGTGTTCCTAGACAAGCCCTGTTTCAGACTGACCTCTGCTTCCCAACATCCCAATGAAGAGACCCTGCCTGGTGGCTACCCAGGGCTGGGGTAAGGAGTTGTGCCCCTCTCCAGGCAATGTGGATGTTAGGAAAGGAAGTTGGCACTAGTGTTTAAATACTGAGGCAGAGGTCCCTAACAAAGAGGACACTCCGGCATGTACATGATGACTGCTGGAATGTTTCCTGCATTACGACTGCTGCCCAAAAATCCCAGCAAGAGACCTATCTGTATTTCTACAGCCACCCAGGAAACGACCGAGAGCTAAACTACAAGGATCAAAGGCATACAGCATCCATGTGAGCATGGTTATTCAGACAGACAGCAAAGTCATGCTGCTACTGGAGCGTGAAGCAACTCCAAGGAATTTAACAGCTGTCAGTGCAACAGGTTGGGGGGTTCTGCCAGGCAGCCAGATGCTGTTGTGGAAATATATCCAGTACTGCTCAACATCTGGGACCCATGATGGCCACTGAAATGTAGGAAAGCACGGTGGTATGGTGGACAAAATGCTTTTGGGTCTGTACCCCACCCTTTTCAATTAATTGGGAAAAATTCTTGGAAAGGTGGGGTGCTAGAAAGGATAAGACTTGTAACACAACTGAAGAGTAACTTAAGCATGTTATTTATATATTTACAAAAACATATGTCTCTTATTAGGGCTTTTTATTATAAGACCATTGTTTGAGAGCTGGGATATATATACTGAAATTAAACCACTCAATGTTTATATTATATTTATAGTGTGATATATATGTTTGCGGGGGGTGGGGTGGAGTTTTCCTGTAGGTGATACCTCTGTGTCTGAACCTGTTCCCAGCTATATCCAGGCAAAACTCCCATTAACATTAATAGGAGGAGAATCTGACCTGGTCAGAGTCAGTTAGATTTCCTCTGAACTCAGCAGGGCCTGAGTAAAATTCAAAGGATGACTTAGCTCATGGAAGCTCATTCAAACCCACTTTTCCTGAATATGATGATAAATCACTTGCTCTCCTAGGTCAGCTTCAAGGATATTTGTATCCTCTCATGCTTATTTGTGCCTGAATGAAACCAGAGATACCCTGTTGGTACATTAGGAGTAGAGTTTTCTAAGTTTCTTTTTTCCAGTTTCTGTTTTATTCATTAAGGACACAAGCTTTCATAAATGCAAGCTCTTTCTTGCCATTGTCTGGAAAAGGTCTGATTTTTAAAAGCATTCTGCATTTGCTGCTCCTCTTGAATTTTCCTGCAAAGAGTGCTTAGCTGCTCTAAAAGTCTCTCAGTCTCAAGCTGAACAAAGTATATAGAAAACAACAATCTGATTCAAAAAAGCCCATAACCCCATCTGAAATTTTAATATTCTTGCCCTGTTCACCCAATGCCTCAGCACATGCTGAAGTGCTTTGCTGGGAATTGGATGTGTCTAGTGCCAAGTACACCTCACAGTGCTTTGGTGGTGGATGCTGAAGCTGAGCTCCCAGAAGGCAGAGCCCATGTCTCCAAGGGGGCCTGGCACCATAGCTCGTGTTTCAGCCTCAGTCGCTGAATGAGCTCGCAAAGACCACTGGAACCATATCAACCCAGACAAACTTAAATGATACCAAAACATCCTCTTCTCCCCTGATTTGCACTTTGAATAGCTCTCTGCAGCACTGCTGAACAGATGAGCAGCATTATTAACAGCAATAGGACAGAACTACACTGTGCTGGCATTTCCAATGCTTTCTTACATGAGGGGCACTGTGGCACAGCCTGCAGCAGTTTATAGCAACAACTGACTGGCCCAGATTTTCTGTGGAGAGGGGAAGGGGCGGAAGGAAACAGCCTCTGCCCTGTTCAGGTGGAGTCAGCCAGAGCAAAGTTCACACCGTGCAATGCAGTTGTCTGCCCAGCCCCTGTTAAAATGAGAAACCTGAGCTTGCAAGTGCCGCTGAGGGGAGTTCTGCAGCATAAGAATGGGGCAGCAAGTTGTCTGCCCTGCAACAATTTGATTTTATATTAACTTAAACAAACTAGGGGGCTGTGTAAAAGTAAATAAATAAACAAAGACTGTGTGAGGGTAGAAAAAAAAATCGGTTTGTATTAATTAAAATTGCCTAGGTCTTTATTATTTGAGAGCTGAAATTAAAACAAGCATACCCCTAAGAATAATTTCAGAGGGTTAGACCTTAAACAGGAAATAGGTAAGTAGCACTGCATAAGTTATTTGCCATAAATATTTAGACAGTCAGCAGCTCACAAGCCATGGGCAGGTAGAAATTCTTGCTGGTGATGCCTGATTGTTTTTGTCCCTTCTTTTATACCCTTTTATACATTTTATACCTTTTATACCCTTTTCCTTCCTTGTACCCCTTACCCTTATACCCTGTATCCTTAGTACTGCATGTTTATGGTTTTGTAGTCTGATATTTAGTTTAGTTTGGGGGTTCTCTGAGGGGGGAAGACAAAACATCCCTACTATCTTAAAACTACAGGCTCTAACCTTGAAGAGTCTGGATTCTGGAACATGTTTTTGAGATAGGCTGTAGTTTCATTTAGCGGGGGAATAGGGGGATAGTTACCTCGCTTGTTAAGTTACTCATTGGGGGATTTTAGGTAGATATGCTAATTTGTAAAGTTAAGTGTTGTATACGGGGGTACACCCTCGGGCTCCAACGGAGGTGTACACCAGGATCTTAATTAAACCAGGGCAATACCCTTTTCCTATACTGCTGTGTCTGCTTCTTATTTTTTGCCAGCACTTAAGGCATCACTGGCAGAAACAGAATGCTGAGACCTGTCATACTAAAAGTAATGTGTTATAGCTCCTGAATTGTTAGGTTTTTATTAAGCTCCATGGCCTTTAAGAGATATTCTAGGATAAAATACTGGTATTTCATGAAGAGATGTCTTAAATTCTATGGTTAGACTAGAGACTACCATATAGGATGCATATTTCATCTGCACAGCCCTAGACACAGTGGAGACCTTCAATGGGTCCTCCTTTGTAACTGCAACTAGAGAGACACACACTGTAATCAAAATTATAAATATAATTTAGAAACTAATAATATTCTCCATTCATTATTTCAACATTTTTCTCAAACTGGCATATGGAAAATTTCTGTCTCATGTCTTATTTAAGCTAGCAACATGTCCTATGTGCCCATTCTTCTAGATTACATTTACATATTTATGATTACATTTCCAGACTCTCCAAAATTGCACTTCTGACTCATAAGTTTCAAGGAGAGCTTGAGTAGCAAGAAAAAGAATTTTAAAATAGTCCCTTTCAGAGATATTCAAGTACCTTAGAACTGGAATAAAAAGGGCAGTGAGTTTTCCAAGTTGCACCTCTAGATCTCGATGCATTTCAGCCCCTCAGATGGTTTCCACATAATGTTTCTCAAGGTTTCAAATTATTAGAACCTGAATTGAGAGCAACTTTTAAAGCATGGTGTGTAAAAGGCTCTATAAAGTAGGTTAGCCTATTTTTTTAACCCAAAATTGTTTTGGTCTCCATAACCTCTGCTTGGAAAACATTCTGGGCAAGTTGGAGTTGGCTGACTCCATAGCCACGTATTGTACAAGCAGACATCACACAAGCCATTCATGTATAACCAGAACTCCTAATAGTCTTCAGCTTTCAAAACACTAACCTTTACTAAGGGAGTGAAAGGAGCTGCCTTACTTGTGTGGAGGGATCCTAACATACACTCAGGAATAACTTTGATACTTTCCAGTTCATGGACACCAAAAGCACAGATTAAAAAAAAAATAAAAATTTGAAACTTTATTCACAATGTAGCATGATTCTGAGAACCTTATTGATGAGGATGGAAGGTGATATATGTACTTTTGCTCTGCTTTCTGTGAATGGAGAATGAGCACTGATGTCTGATGCTTGTTAAATGGGAGAATGGCACTCCTGCTATTCAGGAGCGATGTTTGCATCAGAACCTCATGATCTTAAATTCCAGAACAAGCTTAATTTTTGACCCATACTCATTCACAGGAAACTCTAAGCATACACAGCAATCAAGCAGCTGGCCTTGGTGCTCACTTATGCCTTCCATTGACTGGGGATATGTTTGAAGACAACACAAAAAAATATTGCTTTCGTTCTTGTTTTCAAACACTTTCAAGGGGTCTAGACACACAACAGTACCATGCAGGCATGAATGCATGAGGGCACGGGGTCTAACAAACCATGGGCAATGGCTTCAGGAAAAGTTTTGTTTGTATGAGCAGCAGCCATTATCTCACAGGTTCTTTTTAACAAACGACATAAGCAAAACAAGGCAGTTTGTACAGCACTTTTTGTTTTGAAGTAGCCCAGAATATCCCCCAAAATAAGCAGCCTTTAGACTGGTGACATGCAACTCAGCATATGACAGCCGGTTCTGACCAAAGACAGAAAGGTTAGACCTTTTTGTAGAGAAAGATTACAGAAAACAGCTACTGCTTTCAGTCCATCAGAAACATCTCTGTGGACCTAATTATTCTACCTCCACTGAAACTGATGGAAGTCTCTGATAGACTTCAGTCACCACAATAAAGCTAAACATAATTTTACCTCTGAAAATCACATCCATTGTGACTACATTTCACAGAAAGGATTTTGCTCTTTATGTCAAGGCATCTGCACAGAGCGTAGGGAAACCAAGACTGGGCAAGCTGAAACACATTTATTTTATTTATGTTAAATCTACTACATAACATCTGGGTTTAATGTAGAAGTACATCATAGCAGACAAAAACACTGAAATCAGAAAACAGCCCCTAATCTACACTAGCACCTTCCCTGTGCATAAATAAATTCACTATTTACAAAAAGGCCAGGTCAGAGAAATGCATGTAAATGTCCTAGGCTGGGTTTGCCAAGCTGAAACTTCAAGCCTTTGAAAATTTGTGGCCAGAAGGTAACACCATGATCAGCCACGGTGCTTTCCTGCAAAACAGCAACCCCAGGATTTTACTCCACAATTTTTGTAGGAAATATAATAACTTGTGGTAGAAATAGAGAGTTTAAGTCTTTGCAGTGAGTAATTGCAGTGTTATAAAAATATTTATATTTGTCTTGAAATGAAGCTACAAAGCAAAGAATTTCTGCATTACAGATTGGAAAGAGCCTTAACACTCTCTCTTCTTTTTTGAACATGCCACCTTTAG
The DNA here is from genome assembly GCA_013400735.1 of Pomatostomus ruficeps. NCBI lineage: Eukaryota > Metazoa > Chordata > Aves > Passeriformes > Timaliidae > Pomatostomus > Pomatostomus ruficeps. The sequence goes on along the minus strand of VYZT01004202.1, from coordinate 73,246 downwards.
GATACGTGGTATTGACCCACTCAAAAAGTCAATCAACAAAGAACACCCCTTCTGTGCCAGATGACATGCTAAGAGGTTTTCAAAACATGTACAAACTGTTTTCTACCTGTTCTTTTTTGATGTTCATATTTAAAAGAAAAAAATCCAAAATGAGAAGTAGTTTGCCATTTCACTTCTCATTTCAAAATTCTTGTCTCCATAAGAGAAATTAATTTTCCTGCACATTTTCTTTGGCAGAAAAAGAAAATATTTCTGATTCATATTCCACAGAGGTTAAACTGTGATTGCTAGCATTGTTCATTGTAGAATTATAGACTGCTTTTAATGCTTAATGTGATTTAGCAGTCTTGACCTAAGCATGCTCCTTTCTGTGAAATACATTAGCATTGAACTGATTTAGACTAAAAAGATCTAGTGTTGTACTTTTTTGAACTGATGTGTCTGGAGTTTATTTTTTTCTTTTTGAAACAATAATTAATAGAAATAGCAATAACAAAAAACAAACAAACAAACAAAAAACCCCAAACAAAAACCCCACCAGAACAACTGAAAGTAATCAAAACAACTGAAATTTACACACTGATTCATGTCAGGAGGTTTACCTCAGAGATAACCACCTTCTCATTATTTCAAATAGATTTTAAGACTGAATTGTGTAGAATTGGAATCTTTGGTGGTATGACCCAGACTTTCACTTACTTTTATTCCCTTATAAATTTCTACAGTTGATTAAAGTATATTTCAGGCTTCCCAAACATTTTCATTAAAGTTTCTTTGTGTTCATGAAATGTTCTTTATGAGAATGCCAAACCTCAAAGTATATCCTGAATCAGCTGGTTCAGGCAGCTTTTAACATTTCTTTGGGTCCAGGTCTATGAAGTCCCCAGCATTTATCTGCAGCTCACCCTAAGGCTTCATTAACCAGATGTTGTGGGCACCAGAAGATTGGACAGTCAAACCTATATTTCTGGTACAGTGGAATGGAAGGCACAGTTTAAACCCCAAATGGGGAAAACTTGTTTCAGGAAGTTACAGAGCTATTTTGGGCAAAACGACAAGAAAATTCTCTAACACCAGCCTATTTTACAAAGTCCCATTAGATCATGAAAACTTCTTGGCTCCTAAGAACAAACCCTCAGAAAAGAATCTCAATTACCTTCAGATGCACATGAGTAACTCATTGATTCCAATATGTACCAAGCCTGTGCATATGCTTTTTGAGTGTTTATGAATATACTACCACGCTAAGATGCCGGCAGATTTATGTGCTGGGTGCAGTTCTGCTTTTTGGTAGAAGGTGAGGATGAGCACTTCCCATTTTGGAAACAGCAGCTATTCCATAAGCACAGGAACAGCTTTTCTCAAGGTGCATTCTGGTTATTAGGAGGAAACCTCAGATCTGCAATACTCCTAGTTTTCTATAAGACAATATGCAGCCATTTCAACCCTCAAATCAATGGCAGAACAGCTTTGCTTTGCCTGAATGATGAACGAAGATTGTTATTTCTAAATCACATGTTAAGAGAGTGAAATTGCTTTATGCTTTCCTGAGGTTTGAATATATTTCTGAACTGAGATCTTAAAGACACTGACAATGCCAGAAAAAAAATAGAGAAAAATTTTAAAATATTTTCAATATTTTATCATCCCAGCTCAAGAGAAATTAAATTTGACTCTTTGTTATTACTTAAATATTTGAAAAATATTAACTCAATATATAATATTGAATAAAGTATTGCAATAACTTAACAATGAAACTCTCACTGTTGTTTTACATTAAATCCGGTTCATTTTCCCCCAGATTTCTATGAAGATCTGCTGGCATGATGCAGAGGGATTTTAAGTTTAAAGAAATCAGAAAAAAAAGATCAGCAATTGCTACAGTAAAACTTTGAAGTAGGAAGAACTTATTTGTGCTGGATTCTAATGCTATGTCAAGACTGCTAAATAAATCAGATCCAGGGAATATTCCTGGCCTGGAAGCCAGTCTGACTGCATCTGCAGTATTTGGCCTTGGTCCTTTCTACCACCCCACCTTTGTCCTTTGCACTGTGCATTGGTGGCCCTAAGACATAGATACAATTTTAGTGGTTTTTGGGTTTTTTACCTAGTATGTCTGAAATAATGTGCAGGCCCACCAAAATGGTACTTTGGTCATGTGAATCTGATGCATATGTTTCAAAAGAACACAGAGATGTTGGAGAGTGCAGAGTCTGGTGAACCTCAAAGGTCTGTCCAGGCAAGAGGCATTTAAATTTGGCTCAGGCCTATCTGTATTCCCTATTGAAACTGATTTCTGCTCCCTGCTTTCCCAGTGCCAGGGCTAGGTATTGCCTTAGAATGCACCATATAGCACAGGGCAAAACAGCCAGGGAACATACTCAAAGTTAGGCAGCACAGATGCTCGGCAGTCGGTGCTCAAACACACTCCCTGGACAAATTTTATTTAGCAACAGAAACAAAGCCCAAATGTTTAAAGGGGCTTTACCACACCCACAAGAACTGTGTGTTGTGATAAAGGTCAAAATGCCATTTATGGAAGCACACTTGGCTTTTTCAGCAATCGTGTTAGAGTTACAGCCCAGCTCTAAGGAACACACAACCAGCTGTGTGTGAAAGCCATGTGCTCTGGGATGAGGAGGAGGAAAGGGGCCACCCAGCCAGAACACGTTCCTGGCATTGTCCTGCCCTGCTCCAACACAGCTTCTGCCACAACTTCTCCACCTGTAAATGCAGGTGATGATCCTTTCTAAAGGGATTGGAGAAGGGGTTGGGACTGTGTCATGATGTAAAGAAGAACATGATAAAAAAGGAGGTGCTAGCAGTTTTGAACATTAAAATGGTATTTGTTATCAGTAATAAAATTAAAAGATTGTAATTTGCTTTCTATAAGTGCTGTAATTAGGATTCTATTTGCTTTTGTGTTCGTGTATGGAACAGCATTTTATCTCTTGAGGAAGGGGCGAGAAGGAGCATTTTCCATTTTTATATGCATATCTCTGTATCTGTCTTACAACATTCACACTGCCTTTTTATGTGAGGCACTACTGGTTCACCTGGTATTCAAAAAAAGAAACATTCTTTGCTTTTTTGTTAGACTTCTTTAGTGGGAAAATGCCTGCATAGTCACCAATTAGTTTAAACATTAGGAGAAAGGTTTAAAAACTCAGGTAGGAAGAGAGACCAACAGAAGAAAATGATCCAGGGCCATCTTCAGGGCTACTTCTGACCATGTGACTTATAGCATATCACACTGGTTAACAGTTTTGGAAGGTATTTAAACTCCTAGCTCCAATCAAAAGCAATAACTTCAAAATAAATTCTTAAAATAGGAAAAATTTAGGAGTTTCACTCAATTAAACTTAGATCTTAAACCCAGATATGAGTTCTAAAATGTCTTGATTTTTTTCCTCCATATTAATTGAGGTTAGTATGAGTTATGCTACAGTAAACAAAGGAAGAATTTCACAAAAAAATTCTGTATGTTGTGGTTACATATACAGTTATTCCCTAAAATTAGGGGTAATTCCTCACAATAAATAACACCTATAAAGTAATAGAAAGGCAGAAGCTTCTTAAAATAAGTCAGAGGTGAATTGTATGGAGCACTGTTAAATGGTAGGAGTCCTTGCTTCCATTCATAATATATCTTTTCAGCTTAAAAATGAATAATGAAAGAACTATTACATTGAAAAAATGTAACGCTTAAAGCAGATGTGATACATTTTCACTGTGGTCAGAAAATGGTCTGCAGATAAATTGGCCAAAACTATGTCTTTGGCTACTATTATATCTTTTCTTTTAGTTTAGAAACACCTTTTATTCCAATCATTTATAAGTAACTTTGTCCTGTCAGGTTTTCTTTTTTACTAGAAGCCTTTAGCATGGTTCAGCAGCTTTATCCCCCTAAACTGAAGGGGGCTGAAAAGAGGTACAACAATTTTATCCTGAATATGGATTAGGTAGCACCTTCTGCCCACTTTCCTCCTTATCTGTCTTTTTGAAGTGGTTTGACCTTCACATTTTCTGAGACTCCGAATGCTGGGCTCCCTGAGCTCTTTCCATGGAAGGACTAAGGTCTATGGAGGCATCATATAATGTTGCAAAATATACCTTCAGGGAGCTTCCACCACAATGCAGTTAAGGGGGTTCAGACACACCGTTTCTGATTGTTGAGTGGGAAGAAAGAGGACCTGAAGGCTTGTGAAGTCAGAACAAGCTGCTGCAGGCAAAGCTGTTCCCTCTTTCTACCTCAATGATCTGTAATTTCTCAGAGAAGCTTTCTACCACCCCATGAGCTGGAACATGAGCGAGACTGGGCTCTTTGGGCAGTCTCAGTGCCGTGTTTGGGAAGAGCTTCTGGGACCCTGAACATTTGGGTTGCCCCTTGATGCACCTCCGGCATATCCTGCCAATCTACAAGTAGGTGGAGGCAGACACACACAGCAACTGATGGGCTATGCTCTGCTGTAGCTCATTTCCCATTCCAGACTATCCCAGCTGATGAGGGGCTGTTGAGGTGAGCCTCACACATCACCTTCTTCCCAGCTACCTCCCTCCAGCAGGTTTATCCATAATGATCAGAGTCTTTCTCTAAAGAAATTGTTGCCAAAGCCCTTTTCACCATCCAAACAGCTCAACAGATAATATCTGACTCATAACATATCCAACCCATTAATTTTGCTTCCAAGTGGTGTGACCAACTCTAAGAGTACACCTACTGCTCTATCTCACAGTTGAATTGTAAGGCAACCTAATAGGGCTATATTTTCAAAATGTCACTTTTGTATTTTATTTAAAAGAACAACCCAAAATCTTCTAGCTGTTCAAACTTCTTGCCTTTGATGGCTGTGTTCTCTAATTCTCCTGTTATAAATGACCAAATGAGGAAAACTAGACTTAAATTCTTTCTAACTCTTGTTATTTTATATACCTTTGACTTCTCCCCTTTAAAACTCAAGAGACGGTCTTTTCACTGTCCCTTCATATGTGGAAGATAATGCAGATCTCAGAACATCTTGGCAGGATCAAGGGTTATCCACATACAAAGTTCGCCAAGAAAGATGTAGCAGAACACATTCTGACAATACAGTGAGAAATTTTTGAAACTTTGTTGAGCTAAACCAGAAAAAACCCTCAATCTCATTTCATTACTGTGTGTCACAGGGCAGCTGTTACAAAATCTGTTACCCTTTAACACCCTATTTTGTTCTGGGACAATATCCGTATTTCATTAACTCCTATTTCTCATTTGCATCCTCTGCACACTAAGATACACAGTACCTCACAAAATATTTCTTTGTTGACAGGCATCTTATTTATGGCATCATGATACTGACAGTGTGGCACGTTTAATGGCACATTTTTTTAATACTTAGACACAGGTAATATTTAAAACATCTATTTTGCTATTATTGAATCTTCCCACTCCAGAAGATTGAAAACTACCAGAGAATTCATGTTTACAAGTCTGACTTTCTACAATCACATTTTAAACAACAGTGTTGGTTTCATTTATTTCTGCATAAATTTCTGTCTGTTTCCCTGTGTAACTCAAATTCTGATCAAGAGAACCAAGCTTTTAATATGAACATTCACTAAACTTCTTTAGTAGCCAAAGCCATCATTTTAAGCACTTTTTACAGTGATTTATTTCAGGGAACAACATAAAATTACATGCAGAAGAACATGCTGGTTTTTAATATTCCCTTAATTTCAGTTTTACTGAGGGTTCTGGTTCTGTGTGTTACAAAATTTACAATAGTGATAATATTAAAATCTTTTCAAATTCCCTAGTTACATTCAGATGTTTACCAGTTCACAAAAAGTTCCTCAGAGTGAAATGTAAGCATTCAAGAAAGTACTTCAAAAGAAAAAAATAAAATACATTGTGGTTGGCCTTGGTTATCCAGATAACAAAAAAATTAATTCATTGTTTGGACAGGCCAGTGAGTAAAAAGTAACTTAATTTTTGGGGGAGATCAAGTGCTTAATTCAACACATGATTTGTATCAGCTTTAATTTGTAGGGACCATACAGTGAATCCAAAATAATTTCAAAGTAAATATATTAGAAAGCTAATGGAAATTGTCAAAAGACTTTTTTTTTTATATATAAAGGACTGCATACCTACTCTTGCTTCCAAACATCACATGAAATATTTTCCTACTTTAAGCACACAAAACATTGAAAGTAAAAATATTCTTTATGGAATAAAGCACAATACACTCAGTAAAGACCTAGAGATTGTGCCACTTAGGGAAAAATTGAGTACAGAGGTTGCAGTTTTATTGTTAGTTTGCATAGAGCTGTATTTTACTTAAGACAAAGTTCAACTACGTAGTGAGGGAGAACGAAACAAAAGCAGCCCATTTAATGTGCACACTAACAGCTTCCATATAAGAGAAGAGGAAAGATTGAGGACTAAAGGAAAGAACACTGTGAAATGTGTGGCACTTGGGGAGACAGCACTCTTCCTGGGGAGGGGGTGACACCTCTGCCAGCTTTTGCCTCAAAGAGTTGACCAGGACTGGCCTCTGCTAAGAGCCCTCAAATGTTCCCTCAGAAACCTCCCTTTGCCCTTCTGGGCGCGGCAGGTTCCCCCCATGCCCTTTGTGTTTGCCTTCTCCACCTGTGGAAGAGGCAGGGGTGGTGGTGCCTCTGTTTCCCCAGCTCTGAGTTAGGTGGAGGTCCCAGCCATGTCTCTGGGCTGCAATTAGCATTTTTACCTCCTCTTGGGCTCCAAGCTGTTCTGGGTGGACTCAGAATTTAGGAAGACTGGTGTAACTGGGGCTGGTGCCCTGCTTCCTAACAGGAATAGGAATGCTGCCAAATAGTATCCATGCATGGAACTCTCTCGGCAGAATTGCTACCAACCAGGTTAGCCAACTCGTGCTGTAGAAGGAAATTTGAATCATCTTTCCAGGATCTAAGTTTATAGAGGAAATGGGAAATTACTCTGACATGTGGCGAAATTGAAGCTCTAACTTCAAAAAAATACCAGCCAACCCGAGAAGGACCAAGGAAGCTAACAGAAACAAGCTGGCACACAAAGCATAAATGCAGCAATTTCAAATAGAAAACACTAACAAGTTTGAGTTAGTACAGTTAGAATCAACACCAGCAATCAGTATGGACATGTCACAGCTCTTTCCATATGACAGCATTGTCTATTTGGCTAAAACTGTAATTGTTCTCATATGAGGAACTCAAAGTAGGGATGAATGAGACTATGTAATCTGCAGAATACTTTCAAGAGATGCCAAAAGGATCAATGTCATGAGAAGGAATTGATTTAGACAACAAGATTAACACCCAGAACTATGAAGCACTATATTTCATATCCAAATAAAGAAATGGAAGATTTAGTAAAGCAAATAACTGGAGAAATTGACACTTACTGACCAAGATAACAAATACAAGCATAGACAATTGATATGAGGAAAATTTGATATTAAGATTCAATTTACCAGTTAAAGAAATGCAGCACAGACCTCATCGTCAAACTAGGACACATTCTCTTGTTGCTCTTGTTTAGCTTTGTCATCCATGTCACTATTCAGGAAAAGCACAGATGAACACAACGCAAGCATCACATGATTTGACATTACAGCAGGAGACTCACAGAAATAGCAAGGATAATAATATATAGCTCCTGTGCTTGACAATTTGGTGTACACACAAGTACAGACAAAGATTTTGGCCACAGTTGAAAAAAAGAATCAAACATATATTTGGAAAAGAAATGATCTGCTACAACCATCATGCACCTCACCCTAAAAGAGGAATCCTCACAGATATCAACTCCTGCTTATGTAAGAATAAATGGACAAATCTTGAAATATTGAAGGGATCTCAAATTAAAAAAGGAATTTCAGCGTCACAACAGGCAACAACTACGTTTACCACAATAAACTGCATTTGTTCATCAAAAGTCTGTATCTTAAGAACTAAACTGCAGATTTTCAACTTGATTAGCATTTCCATGTGGATATATGGATATGAAGGCCAGAAATGCATCAGAGCTAAAAACAGGTGTCTATATACTTCTGAAAGCACATAGACCTCTAAGGGAACAAAACCATGGCAAGTGTAAGGATGAATAGAATCTGTTGGCTTATCAACCAAAACTTATTCAGAAGAGTAGGAGGAAATTTATAGGAGAAACATTAAGACTGAATATAGAACACCTGCTAGGAGAGGGATATACAGGGGAGCAGGGCCAAAAAACATTACTTAGAACAAGGAAAATTCATGGGGCTTCACAACACAAAGGACAGAGAGTAGCCAGAAACAAACTGGAATGGCAGGGGCCATGCTCATGCCTGGAGCACATCTAAAAAGAAAGGTTCACGTGTGGTTTAGGCTCAGATGAACTCTGACTGGACTGGACTCTAGTAATCCAAAACTGCTTGCTGGCATATTTGTTTCTAAATGAAAGGAGGAAGTAAAAGGGCTTTGATAGGGCAGTGGCTGTAACTGGGGTCCTTATGACTTTACTGAGCAGTGATGTGAACTCCGTCCTCTATGTTAATTCACAGCCAGCAATAACTCCAGATACCAACACCTCCAATCACCGAGAACTTCAGCTCTCCCCTTTGTCCAGCCCTTTATTTGTAGCTTTTTCCTGTGCTGTTGCCATCTGGACTATCATGCCCACAACTTGGAATAAGTAATGGAAAAGCTCATCTTTGCTCCCTTCCTCAGAGGGTACCACTCATTAACCACACTGCTGGACAGCAATAGCCTCTCCCAGTGCACCAGTTAACACTCATGGAAATTGTCACTTGTTAATTTTCCAAAGAGGAATTTCCCAAGCAAAAATGATTAATGCAATCTGACCATCCTTGAAGCTGTTGTAGCAGAACTTGTATTATGCAGTATAGGAAGGATAAGGATGTTCATTTAAAGCCCCTTTGGAAAAGCAGCTTCAGTTCTACTTCTTTGGAGGGTAATAGAAGGAGCAAACTCTCACTGCCTCATGGAAGAAGTTCCCAGGCTGTTCTTTATGCACTGGCCACTACTGCCCAGGGGTGTTCTAAATTTGTGACTCTTGATCTCAGCTTCAGTCTAACTTCACCATAATATGGTGGTGTGATTACATAAAACATATCCTGGCATTCCCCAAGGCAACAAAAATGACAAACCTGCTCTAGTCTTCTCATTTGGAAGAGTGTAATTGCATCAGATGAAGCAATTTGATATTCTAACTAATTTCTAAAATTATGCCTGGAGACTTTTGTTTGAGTGACTACTCCCTCATTTACATGAAAATTCAGGACAACCAAAAGAAAATGAAGTTGTAAAACATGCTAACAGTTTAGCTCATCCCTAAGAGAGAAACTTGCCAGTGTGATTGCAAAAGAATAATCTGCCATAATTTGTCTTTTAAGGATCTACACCCTTGTTATGGTCTGAAAAGTAAGACAACCAAGACAAAACTAAGTTTGAAAGGGTCCCCCCTCAATGCAATTGGGAAAAAGTCTTTCTCTGTGGGTAGTTTTCAGATTCCTGCCCATGTTCTTCACATGCTAACCTGGGATTCTCACTTGTACACTTACACATTGAGGGACCAAGTAAATCCCTCTACTATCTTATTCTTACTGGGACTGACCTCCAAACAGAACAGGAAATCTCTTTGTAAGCAAATTCCCATAACCAGTCCCCTTGCTGTTTAGTCTGCATTGGATTAAGCAGTGACTTGCTTGCTTCTTTGATTGGCAACTATAGTACTATAAAAACAAATGTACAGAGCAAATCTCACCAGAAATGCCTCCCAATCTGCAGACCCTTTCAGCTTTATTTGGACTGAAACTTGATGATAGCTCCACTAGACAGGAAACACTCACCCCTCCTTTCTAATATGGCACTACCAGGAGGACACATTTTCTCACAGACAAAGTAGCAGAGCTGAGAGCAGGGGAGAGAGCGGGAACACCAGAGACCTCCTATAATACATGCCTCAAATTCAAGCTATGGTAAGACAGCAGAAGCTGACAACACTATTTATTTAACCTGCATTTAATTCTTTGACTGAGAAAAAACATTATTTATGCCATGCTTGAAATTGGGTAAAATCTGGAGAAAGCAAAGCAAAAGCATCCCAGGCATTTTAAGCCCATTGCATGGTAGAGGCTGGAAGGAGCAGACACTTGAACAGCAAACCATTTTGTTTGTTTTCTCACTGGACATAAAACATTGCTTGTTAATGATGCTTAGCAATTCTGTATCACCAGGAAGCCCCTCCTTGCCTTTGGTACTGTAAGAGTTCACAGATATGCAAAAGGGGTTGAACAGCACTCAACACTGACAGAAAATCTTAAGGTAACATACATGTGACAGAAAAGGAGTTGAGTGCATTATCCTGCTGTTCTGTAGCATATCTATCAAGACATGATATAGCTATGAAGTGACCACATATTGAAAAGTCAAAGAAATTAATTATTTATTTCTGAGACCAAATAAGAGATGCCACACAGTTGAGCTGACATTAAACAACGGAGCCACCAGCAGGTGTGAAGTGCAAGTCCTGTCCTTCTTACACTTCATCATGTGCATTTGACACTGCACTCAAACTCAGACCTCACCAGCCATGCCAGCCAACTGCCCCAGTTGCTTGAATCCTAGGATATCCTAAGTTGGAGAGGACTCACAAGGATCACTGAAGTCTGACTCCTGGCCCTTCACAGGAGACTCCAAGAGTCACACCATGTGCCTGAGAGTGTTGTCCAAACACATCTACAACTCTGGCAACCTTGGTGCTGTGCCCGCTGTCCTGGGAAGCCCATTCCAGTGATCAACCACCCTCTGGTCCAAATATAACCTCTGCTACATGTTTGACATTAGGTTATCTGTTGGAAAGTTGTGGATTCACTTCCTGCTGCTACTAATACAACCATGGTCAAAGAATACATCCAAGAACTGGAAACTGTACAGGCAGGTATGTATGTGTGTGTGTGTGTGTGTGTGTGCACAATTTATCCAAGTCTGGACGGCCACAGAAAAAATTTCTTCTGTTGTTTCTTCACCAAAATAAAAGATGGCTCACTAACAGGTTTGAAATTATGCAGCCACCTACCTGTGCACAGCAACATGAACCCTAAGAGTCCTAACACTTTGAGAAAGGCGAATCACACTTCCATGCCTGAGTCATTTGCACTCCATCTGGGCATATTAAATGCTGGTGCCCAGCTATATCCAACCAGGCTGAGGTCTCCTTCCTAAAAGCCCAACAGGAAGGACACAAATAAAACTTCTGTGGGATTCTCTAGCTTTTTTTAACTGAAGAAGTGGAGGTGGCCACTTACTGTGAAGCAGCAGGGTGCTAAATTCAGGAAACACCAAGAAAGCCGTGGGCCCTTCCTTCTTCCTCCCGACCCCAGCTATATTCTGACTTTTTATCTCACTTTCCTTCTGCTGACTCTCCTACCTGCTCCAGTTGGCATTCGCTTTATTGTTAATTTCTAAGGTCTCATTTGATAGGGTGAAAAGCAGGAAGGGGTAAATGGCTTCATCCCATTCACCTGATTCGTATTACTCTGGAGCACATTTCCACACCAGCTTTCATATGATTAATCCGAAGGCAGTTAAAAAGACACTAGAAGAAGTCTCCTGCTGGCAAAAAAGTAGCTGTCTCATGTTGGCCTGCACCTTCCTTTGGTGTAAGGACCTTAAATCAGCCACTTCTTGTGAACATCAGCTCCTGTGCAAGATGGCCACAGACTGATTTTGCAGATCAGCCACTGAACTTCTCTGAAAAAGAAAGAAACAAAGTTAGGCTTCTTAGTTAGTTTTCTGTGATGCCTGAAGGAAGCCTTTGCTGGAGCTGGCACCAGATCATTCCCACCAGCAGGGCTGCTCATAAGGCTTTCTCCCAGCCAGCTCTGGGGGTGGCTGGATCCCTTCACGGGATGACATAACTCACTAAACCTGCAGAAGGCTACACCTGCCAAGGGTGTGAGGGGGAATCTTCCTGGCATTTTAGGAAGTTGAATTGCCTCAGCAGAGGCCAGTGATGCCAGAACTGCCACAAGAGAGGGCAGGGCTCGTGACCGTGGGGTGAAGGAGAAGGGCCTCTCCCATCTTGGCAGCAGCGATGGGCGGTTTGGCCATCTGGACGCACAGCCTGAGACTCCTGCCAAACGCCTGGGTCAGCAGGCTGGAGGCAGGCGGAGCTGTGCTGCTTCCAAGCCTGCCCTGCAGAAGCTGGCACTGTGCCTGGCACCCCAGGGTGTTAGCTAGGACAGGGAAACAGAACTGCTGGATGGACAGCAGGGCATAGGGACACTTGCCAGCTGGGGCAGGGTTCCAGAGATGTCCCTCACATAGCCAAGAGAGGTAGGTCTACCCCTGCAAAAGATCATCAGCCTCACCTGGGGAAACCCTCATAATGCCCTAGACTAGACAACAATCCTTGCCTTCTGCTTGGAGCACAGCAATGAGGCGGGATGTTCCCTCTCTGACAGAGAAAGGACCTGATGTCGGGTGTCCTGTCACTGTGGAGAGCTTAGACTGAGGTTAAACCATTATTTTCAGCAGCCGCACTTCTTTTTGGGGTTGTGAGATTTGGTGGTGGTGGTGGGGG
>VYZT01004202.1:326-60608 GCA_013400735.1 Pomatostomus ruficeps | reverse complement strand
TTTTTGGGGTCAGGGGACAATCAGGGCTTCTCAAAGCACATTTGTCAGAGTTCTCATCGGTGGATGCCACCAGGGGTTAAACATGAGCTGAGTATCTACTTACTGAGCTCAAGAAGGGAAAAAGAAAAAAAAAAAAGAAGAAAGAAAAAACAGAGGCAGTCCCAGGCATGCCCAGGAGCAGACCTTTGGGCACCTCAGGAATTTTACTGGCAGGGACATAGGCACTTGCAGACTTCAGACGCCTCTAGGGTTAGGCAGTAGCTGAACAGGGGTTTTGAGGATCTAAATATTGGCCACAAATGCCTACAAGGCAGTTAGGCAGAGCTTACATGCCTAAACCTTTTTTGTGGCTCTAGCCCTAAACTAATATTATGGAAAATACCAGCAATTATTAGGGACTTCTTATCAGATTGGATACATATTTCCTTTGCATAACTTTACCATGGCCTCATTTATGTGGTGCTTAGAGAGGATGAATACCTGTTCTGCATGAGTAATTATGCCAAAGGCTCGTGTGAGGAAGGCAGTTTATGACCGCTGAGTAAGGCCAGCTATGTTTACCTACACAGCTTCAGCAGTCCAACTAAATATTGGTCTTACTGCTAAATCTCCCTTGTTGCTTCTTTTGCCTGATTGCAAACAGATTCCAGAATATGCAGTTGCACTGGGATGATTGATGCCAAGATGCTGCACTGAAAAGGAAGTATTCTTTTAAGTGTTATCACGTCCACGGGCATAAGCAAAGCCGTGTCACGTGACAAAATGTAAATAGAGCATTTCTTAGAAAAGCCATTTATTTGCTCCCATTATTTATTATTCAATGACATGTAGGCTATTTTTTCTTTGTTACTGGCACTCATGTTCATAATAACAAGGTACTTGACTTGAAGGTATTTGGCCAACCTTTCCAAAGTGCTATGTAAGCAGTAATCAGAGAGAGCTAGGTTTGTGACTCAACAAATTGCTCTCCCATGCTGATCAAACAGTCTTGGCGTCTCTATAAAAAAAAATACAAAAGCAGATTTTGGGCTGGCTTACCCAGTTTTCTCCCTAAAATTATTTATTGTATTTGCATTTGGCAGAGTCCGGGCTTAAAATAACCAAAAGTGACAGTTGTTTTATTAATAAAATTTTACATGTGATTTTCATTTACGTTTAGAAGGATAAACGAGGTAGCAAACTAGCCTCCAAAATTTTTGTTGCCATAAATTGGGTTTCATTTGCTCAACCTCAAGGTGAATGATTCTCTCATTTTACACCATACCTGCACAGCCTGCAGGAGAAAGCAGACTAATACTTGGGTCAAAGCTAGTCAGATCAGTAGAGCTGAGGTTTACTGTGAACAACAGAGCTGAGGTTTATTGTGAAAAGCTTTTATTCCAACCTACACCAGGTTATTACTACTAAAGCGAGTAACAATCAGACACACTGCACAAGCTGCAGGCTTTACCATTGGGAGGAACTCAAATCTAAGTGGGATTTGTACTCGATTTCCATCATATGTGTTCACAAACCCAGGTCCTGAATCGAAAATACATATTCTCATGCTCAATCTCACTTTTTCACTGTGTAAATGAATGTCTTAAAATGAAATATCTTTACTTGTGAATCATCTCACTGCTTCTGTGTGCAAAGTGAGTGGAGCTGCATGAATAATTGCATTTATTTTCACTGTGACTGCCGAGTTCAAAATATTTTGGAAGCTTGCATTAAACAGATGCAACTTCCCTCTCTCCCCCTGCTCTTAATTTTTTTTCCTTGAAATAGAAAGAGGAGAGCCTCATGTGCACTGATAAACTCCTTCTGACCCTCAAAATGAAACACTTCATGTTTGGACATGAGTAGTAAAAGCAAAGGAAATTAAAAGGCTAAATTTCATAAGGGAAGAAGTGGTGCTCTACCTCTTCTTATTCAGTAGCCAGTATGCAAGAGATAAATTCTTTGGTTTCCTGAGGTCTTGAAGCTGCCATGTCCCTTCCGTGGAGATGCCACTCACCATCCCTCAGCTTAGGGGGGGTTATCAGGCTGTGGCTTTCCATGCAGCCACTCTGCTGTGCAGCTTTTCTCCATGCTGCCTGTAATGTGGTGCTCCAGACATGGAAGGAACTCACAGGAAAATGAGGTGAGGAATCACTGCCCAAACCAGCTGCCTCCAAAGCAGCAGGTTATCCTGCTGCAGACAAGATGCTCCCCCAAGGTACAGCTCTGCAGGAGGAATCACTTCCAAGCACCCTCCTTTTGGTTCTGTTTTGGTTTGTCTGTGTAGTTAGCTGTTCTCTGAACCCAGATGCTCCCTTATTCTCAGTGAGGGAGCCCTTCCTATCAGGCTACACATTTACACTGCTTCTTAACCAAAGGGTTACTTCAGCATTTGGTTTCTACCAAAGTACTGTTAAAATAGTTTCACTTATTGCAGGACCACAAACATCTGTTAATTATGGGCCTGGGGTTTATTTATTTATTTATTTTAATAGCTAGGTCTTATTGACCTTCACTTAAGCACTTTTGAATATTTTACCCCATATAAAGACTGCTGTGTTGAAAAGTGCTAACAATTACCATCATGGGAGTCTTGGATTCAAAGAGAGTTTGCAGACCTCATTAAGCCAAGGAGCTTGCCAAGTCCAGTCTTTTAGCTCAATGGAAGCAACACTTAAGCCCCTTCACACAGCAAAGCAGCTGCTAGCAATGGAGGCTGCCTGGCACGGGCAGGGAGAGCTAAGCTCACCCAGGGAGACTCCTCAGTCTAGGTACCAGAAGACAGGGACTCGCACTGGAAACAAGGGGAGATGTGAGAAGAACCCTAAAAAGCAGCAGGATGGCAGGGCTTTTTCAACATAGGGCTGATCAGTAGAGCAGAGTCAAGATCTCTGAGCTAGACAAAAGCCTTCTGGTTGTCTCCTGTCACAGGAAATGTGACTTCTGTATAGTCTCTGACAAGAAGTGTAGCTACAGTGATAAATCTTGACCAATGTAGAGCAAGACTCGTAAAGTTTCCCAAGCCCAGCTAGTGATGGGCTGGCATGCTGGAAGATCTGCATCATGCCTTTGAGAATTCTTGTCTCATATGCAGGAGAAAAGCAGATATGTGAGAAGTTTTGAAAAAGTAAGATAAGCAAAATCAACTCTTCAAAGAGAGGTAGGATGCTTTAGGCATTTAAGAGATCGAAAAGCCAGACTCCATATTTGCATACTAAACATGGAGGTAGGAGAATGCCTCGGGTTAGACAACAGTGTTTCTTTACTTTTCAGCTCTGTGTGTGAAGGACTGACTACAGGCACTCAACTAAATCAGTCTGAGTGAGGCAGATAAATCTTACATTGTCACAGGAATATGCACAGGGCAGGAGCAGTTTAGAAGCTTTCAGTCTAAAATAAACGAGAAGCATAGTGGCATTGGTATTCTATCAGGGAACTCAAAAATAAGAAGAAAATTCACAGATCCACAAAAGATTTGAGACTTCTGAATCCAGCACTATTTAGGCACTTTTTATCTGTGAGGGAAAGGAAAATCTGTGAAAACACATGACCGGTATCCTGATACCCAGGCCAGTGCTGTCTACAAAGTCCATCCTACATTCATTGTGTCAGTCTCAGCTCAGGATGTTTTCAAATGAGTATTTTCAAAGGACAAGTCCTCCTTCCTCTCTACTTGCATTGAAGTTACAAAGAGGAACCCTCATATTAGATCAGCACAATCCCTCGGGATTTGTTTGCCCAAACCCACTCTATTATATTAAGGATTCTCCTTATATTTGTATTCAACCATATATCCTTTCAAGTAAAATCCAGAAGCTGCCCAAACAGAAATCCCAAATGCGATACAAGTGAATACCTTACTGTGGCATTAATAAGTTTTATAGAAATAAGAAAATAATACAAGATTTGCTCTGGAACAAAAATGAATGATAAAATCCCTTAGTGAATATTTTTGAGACATTGTTTTTGCATTTAATTTACAGCTTCCTAGTTTTTATCTCTTCAGGTGGGATTTTACAAATTTACCATAGGTAGAACACACCCCACTTAATAATTCCCTTATCTTACTTAAATAGGAGAGAGATAGCAACTTCTATACATGCTCACACCTTGCTAATAGAAAACAGTGATATATTGAAAATTTCCTTATCACCTCCAGTTCCCACACAGGTGTCCTTTGTGATAAACTAGTGAATGATATAAACAGTGATTTCAGGTAAAAAGTAACAATTAGTCAAAAGGAAAGGGGAAAAAAACCAAAATTCAAATTAAACCACATTTCCTGCATAGGATTTGGAACTGAAAATACTCAAATACAAGAGTGTAAGTGTGAATTTTTTCAGTGAGGCACATAATCCCTTGGACTTCCTTTTAGTAATGCTTGCTCTCACCTCTCACAACCTGTAGGCAACTTCTCTTCCATTTTGAGATGATCTTGATGGGCAATTCACAGACATGATAAGGAACTGTATGATATTCCTTTTTGTTTTAGCCAGTGCAGGTTTGTCTCCAGTGGGTGCTATCACAGAACAGCTGTTGTACAGCTCTTCCTGAACAACAGTGGTAGGAGAGTAATTCTGGAAGAAGAATTACTAAGTGCTATCCATTTTAGTTCTCCTGGGATTTTTCCTTCAGATGTAATAGAGAGCATTTAAATGTATTTAAACCAGCTAAACTGTGTTGCTGCTATTGTGCAATGAGTGTATTGAATACCTCAAGTCCACAGAAAATGGTAAAAGTTTGTGTTCTACATTGCCTTTGATTATTTTCATTTTGGTGTTCCAAAGAAAATCTGTAGTTTCTAGCCATTACTAATTCCTTGCAAACAGACCACTAGAGGTCCCAAAAAAAAAAAAAGAAAATGCACATATTTTGCTGTAGAAGTGCATTGCCACGTCTTTGCTCCTGTGAAGGTCACAGCTTTCTGAATAGTGTCATTAGGGACAAAACTGGAAACCTCAGCATGTGATGATGTTTTCAAAAATCCACCCTCTCACAGTTTACCATCATCTGCATTAATTATCGCATAATGGGATCAATTAAGACTAGTAGTTTTTAGTAATTCATAAACTCTTCATGTAGAGAAATAGACTATCAATTTAACAGAAGCAGGAATTCAAACATACATTTAATTTCACAAGAGATATTCCAAGATCATCTCTCAGGCTTTCTCCAGACCAACACAGACTGTGCTCTCTGTCAGGACAGGACTCTGACTTTGCATTTATTATTCATGTGGCACCAACAGGATGCAGTGACTGCACTCAGCCAGGCAGACATCACCATCACTGGACAAGAGTACTAGGCTCCTTAGTCTAAAGGACAACACTGCCCTTCTGTTATCAATTCCCTTTAAAGTTTCTGCCAACTCATGAGGAATAAAAGTACTTTCATAAAGTGTTCATTTTGTTTTAGGGGAAAAAGTAATTTTTTTTTTCTCAGTGGCTTATAGATTATTTCTGTACAACCAACTGAGTCCTGCTGAATAGGGAAATCCATTTTTCTTAGATTTTATATCAGACCTAACAAATGTCTCTCTCTCATTTCTGTCCCACATGCTTTCTGTAATGGTCTTATGATCCAATTATATTATCAACATCTTGGTGTCTACTCACCTTCTGAAACTTGGAGTTACACACCTGGTTAATAAGTTTGGGTTGGGTTTTTTTTGGTGACATTTTTTTAAAATTTGTTTTACCACAGTTTACCCAACATTTACAGTTTAAAAAAAATAATTTTACATGTTTTCCATATGTCAAGTGTTGTCTGGATACGTTTCTTCTGATGTCTACAAGAGGTACCAGGTTAAAGGCAGAGATTTCTAAGCCCAGAATGTGTGAATTACTAATGGAAGGGTCCAGTTTCTCAATCAGAGATGCAGAGTGCCAGTACATAGGCACAGCATGCAACTGCATGGCTGAACAACATCCTTACCATATCTACTTAGCAAATACTGCTTTCTCCAACCCTCAAGACAGACGGGAGTAGGAATTCAGACCAAAAGTGCAACTGGCAGAACAGCTGTTCCAAGGGCAATTGTACAGAGTAACAAATACATGCTGATTATTCCTAAGCCTTCTTGATAAGCATCAGATATGCTTCACACTTCTCAAGAAATCTTTTCACAGGAACAGAACCATATAGGTATAATTTAACATGTATTAAACAAAATAGAATAAAGCTCTTGAAGCATCTTTGCATTCTTGAGATCTGTTGCATTGTTTTTATTTGGAGTAGCCACAAGCAATCACGTATTTTTTATTCTTGTTGCAGTTTTTGTGACATGAGTGTTGGCTGTGGATTATGCCTCACACTCCAGCACCACTAGTACTGTCTCATGTCATTGACTCTTCCTTGCTTTGCTCAGTCAGGGTCCAGTTGGATGCCACCATCTGTCAGAGTCCACAAGGAGGCATGGGGTCTGAGAGTGGATTCTCATGAGAAAGACAGTAATGTGAACAGGAAACGTCCCATCAGGAATCCTTTCTTGAGACAGGCTCCTGTGGAAAAGAACAAACCCTTATTGTCACTATTGCAGCTTTAGCTTTATATTCTTGTGCTCATCCTTTGATTCATTCTCTCTCCCCCCACTCTATTCCCATCTGATGGGTGGGAAACAGGATATTTTGTGAAATTCTTTCCTTCCTGTGTGGGTCTACATGACATCTTTAATTAGCAACTCTCTGCAATGGAAGTGAACAATTAAAAAGCACAACTATCCTGCTGATGAGATCATAATACAGCTGCTTTTTGAACAGGTATTTAGGGCATCACTTTCTGTCATTTACGATGATCATTGATGTTATTATTTAAAAATATCACACACCAACACAAGTCTTAAAACACTTCCCTACAGAATGAGTGATCAGGAAGAGCTTTACAAACATTGTCTGTCTTTGTATTCCCCTGAAGATTATTTTGTGATGCAAAAGAGTGATGGGAAGGAGACCTCTGCTTTCTTCCATGGACAGAACTCCAGCCAGCTGACGCCTACCATTTCACCTGGAATGAGTAGGAATACTTGCTTGTTTCTTTAACAACCTTAACTCAGGAGCTGATCAGAGTGACGTGTCCTTCTACAGAAAAACACAGTGCCTGGAAAGATTTTTCTCAGGGTGGGATTTGACACTATGGAGGCACAGAGAGAAGCACTGCCTTGGAAGACCAAAATAGAGACAAGCCTGGCATGCTCAGAGGATCTGGAACTGATCCTTCCTTGCCTTGTTCTGTGGACTAGTAGGTGTAAATGCTATTAAGACTCATCTATCAGAACTGTCCTTAAATGCCAGCAGTCCAAGTGATAGCCCTCAACTTCTGGATGTCTGATAGGGTTGGCCTATCCCTCTCTCCCAGACCCACCATGCTGAAATTTTCTTTCCCAACTGCTGCGGCTGTACAGCCCCAGGGCACATTAAGATGAAGCTGCTTTCTGATTTTGCTTCTTTTTTCCCTTTGCTTCTTTTTATTAGTTTGAATCTCTGATGTTTTACCTGGCACTTGGGAAAACTCATTTACACCACTACAGAGCAGCATACACTCATTTTGTGAAAACAAACAGTAACCACACAAGAAGCTAGATCAGGGAGAAACCAGGATCTCTGAGCCAGTACGGCATTCCAAAATCTGGGGCTGTGAGCTAAGAAAACTGCAGAAAAAAGTACAGGCTTGTGCTTTTGCTAAAACATCTGTCATTTCCCAAAGGTGTTCTAAGGTCAGTGTGCAAACCCGTGTAGGATCTCATGAGGCTGTCCGTCACATCTGAGAAGACACAGACAGGAATAAGAATTTTTTTCATGCTGAGTTTGTGTGCCAAATCTCCCAACCACTATCTCACGTTGTCACAGCAACAGGTTTGTCCACAGCTGCTTTGCAGTACAAGGCAACTGGAGGCACTGCCTCCTCATTTTCATACAGATCTAATCACAAAACAAGAATGTGCTTGGTCATATTTGTGCCGGGACTGCATGTCCTCAGCGAAGTTTGCACACCTCGATAAATTGGCTTGCAGTTGAAAATAGAAACTACTACTGGCAATGACTGAACATACAACTCTGAGCAAAGATTACCAGCGTGTGAATATTGCTAATGGCATTTAGTGTCTTTATCGCATCTTGTAAAGTGTTATCAATCAAACTACAGGTGTTAAGCAGGTAAAAGCTGTAGTTTGAGGCAATAGATAAGAACTTCTCCCTTGGATCTTAAGCACTGTTTCCTACTAGAGCTTTCCTGAGAGAAAGTTTTAGAATATCAAAGGGGAAAAGAAGGAGATATTTTTAGGCCTTGAGGCAAAAGAGGGAGGGGATCTTGTAGACAGTTTTAGAAGAAGCATTATCAACCTCTCAGAATGACTTCAAATAGCAATCTCTTCCCCAATCACAACCAGATGTTTATTATATTTACCAAAGAATTTGCCTTTTTTTTTTCTTAAATAACCATTTGCTAATAATATTAAAGCTATGTCTTGTGAACTTGTGAAGTCTATGTGGAAAGAGAGGCAAGCATATTTGAGCCACGTAGCTTACCACAGACCATAGACACCCAAAATAAATGGGTGGCAACATTACACTGGGGCTCGTTTGATGTACTGGGATCTAATGCACATCACTTGGTTTGCTCCCAGAAAGTGTTATGCATATTTAATACACAGAAGGTAAAGAAATCAATTTCAAGGCTATAACTGAAAGCCACTATAAAATTCCACTATTACTGCCATGCTGTAAATTACATATGTTATTGATTCCTCTGGCCTCTTTTACATGGGAGGTGACTTGGTGGGCTGGGGCCTCAGCCTTTTATCTGAATTCATACCCTGCCTGAGGAATCTGTTGGCCTTACTCTGAGTCTCCATTTGGGTACAGAAATAGCTACATTTATAGCAAGAAAAATGAAGATACCTATGCCTGGTTTCAGTTTGAACCACAAGCTTGTATTTTTGGGAGCTGAAAATCTGTAATTCAGGGCAACAATTTTTTTTTTCTGAAACAAACAATTTTTTCTTAAACAACTTTATACTTTCTTCCTACTCCAAAAAAGAGAGGGAATGACCAAAAGGAAAGATATATGTAAGAGTTACATGTCCTAAACAGCTTAAAACCAGGGGGAAAAGTAAAATCCTTTTCCACTGTGCAGTTGGTCAGAGGCTTCAACTCATTTTTAAGGCAGGCAAACCCTTTGATAGTCATTTTACAGTCTGGGAAGAGAGGCAGAGATGTACCCAGGGACCTTACTAGGGGCGGGCAGCGGAAAGCAGAGGCCAGAAACTTGGCACCACATTTCCAGTTTTGAGTTTTAGCTGCCCAGCCTGAACTCTAAACCATAGGAACTGCAAGCCAAAACCAGTCATGAAAAGAGAAAAGAAAAAAAGCCCTGCTAGGAAAAAGCTCTGCAAAATTCTGTGCATATAACCTGATATCTGAGCTATCTACCTTCTAACACAAACAACTGCATATGAAACAGCCAATCTCCTCACACACAGGTGCGTTTTTAAACAAGCTGATTTTGTCAGGATTTCAGTCAGGACTTTAGTGTACTGTAGGTTCAGTTAAAACATTTTTAATAATTATCTCATATTGCAGTGATCATCTCCTGTGGCCACTCAACTTTCACAGAAAGTGTTACAGTATTTTTTTATCTAATGGTCTATTAAGAACGGCAATGCCCCTGGAAAGGTGAGAAATTTTTTGTGCTAAAACTGACAGTAGGTCAAAACTCAAACACTGACTGTGAGCCCCTTATATGCTGGAGACAACAGCCCTGGAGCTGTGAAGCCAAGCTGTGTCTGTGCCATGGTGTGGTCCAGATGTGGAGGAGCTATCTTTCCAGATGCCCAGCATTAAGAAACACATGCCAGTTAATTTACCCCATTTATTACCCGAATCTAACAGTAGTTGATCAGCCTCTCAACTGAAAAACTCAACCTCAGTTACCAAGATTGACTGATTGGCATAATTGAAGCAATCTTATTTAACATTTGCCTTAAATGATCTGGCAGTCTAATTCAGATAAGATTTCAAACAGTCTCTGTGCTTTTGATCTCAAACTAGCTTCAGAATTAATTCAAGCTTGGTTCAGACACAGTAAAAAAAATCTCTCGAGTATATCTTGCACCATAGCCATGCTCAAACCCTCTTCCCAATTCCACCAAATTAATTAAAATCTCATCTCAACCCAGTTGTACTAGTGATGGTCTGAACTGTAGCACAGTGCTGGGAAGCTGAGGGGAGAAGCAAAACAGCACTTACAGAAACTCCTGTGGCTGAAGAGTGGTTGCAGGAGAGAGAATCTTTGCTGCCTTTTTCTTTTAAATGCTATGATTTCTTGTCTCTGGTACACAAAGAAAAGTGTCTGTGAGCAATAAGATCTAGAGACAACATGTCCTTCCAGCACAAGTGACATTAAATTAATTCATACAAGGCACCAGTAAAACCCTATTTCTATCAGTAAAAGCGCAAAGCAAGCCTGAGCCTTTAAGGAGTTTTCCTTCTGCCTTCTGTTCACTTCACAGCACTGCTTCCGATGGAAATGCTGCTAACATTTTGAAGGCACACTACACAAGAGTTATGATTTCTTTTAACACAAAAGGACCTATTTTGTTATAAGTATTTGCTTTTAACAGCTCTATTCCTTTGTGCATTCTTTTCCCAGGTACAGTAGGGGTGCTTCAGGGTAACTCTAAAGACAATTTTCAACAGTGGCTTAGGACCCTAACTATGGGTTTGCTAAACAACATAGCTAAGCAGACAGACAGATACCTGTTAGAATCAAGTTACTTCTGTAACTAACCTCATATAATAAACTCTCCCAGGCAGCTTTTTTACAATTTGAGGGGGAAATACACCTTTGAAAATAGTTTTCTAAAGGTATTCTGGCTCATATTTCTCAGTTCATGATTAGGCTTTGTAGTATTAATTCCCCACATTTTTTTTTAAGTTAGGGAGGTATCTGGGCTCAGGTTTCTAGAAGTACATAGGTGTGAATAGCTGCAGACGTGCACTGGTACCTCAGGCTTGCTGAGATCCATACCTATGACTTGCAGCTCTCTATTTATCATTTACCCTTTGCTACTGTTGAAAGGAGCAATAAACACTTTGAAAAAGCTGCTCCTAAATAGCAAGATTACTTCAGAAGGTGAGTTTGAGGTTCTTAATTCCCTTAGACATGCTTCACATTTTTTACCTCAGCTCTGCAGAAGTGTTTGTGTATCACCTAAAACCACAAAGCCTGATTTTGATTAGGCTATGGGTACCACTGCTAGATTATTGTTTTAAGATAGCATCGTGGAAAAACTTCAGCCATAACTTAATTAATTCAAACACTATCATTACTTTTGAATGGAAGCATTTTATCCAAGCAAAGGATCACCCCTGAATGACTGTATTTGTACTGCAGAACCACCACGGCTCTAGGGTTCAGCTAAGGTCTGCATTCAAAGTTATTGCATTAACACTTATGTTATACTGCTGCCTACAGGTCCATATTTAAAATTAGGGTGTTATGCTAACTTATGTTTAAACAAGGCTCCTGTTCCAAAGCT
Organism: Pomatostomus ruficeps; assembly: GCA_013400735.1. Classification (NCBI taxonomy): domain Eukaryota; kingdom Metazoa; phylum Chordata; class Aves; order Passeriformes; family Timaliidae; genus Pomatostomus; species Pomatostomus ruficeps. The sequence continues at coordinate 49,096 of VYZT01004202.1, read as the reverse complement.
TAGGAAACAAGCAAGATAAGAAAGGTATGGGAGAAGCTGAACCCATTTTAACTTTCCATGGTTATGTTTGTGTATGTAATTGAAGGCATTTCTTCCACTGCCCTGAAGCCACCGCAAAGGGGCTGGTTTCGTAGCAGAGCTACATATGGGAATGCAGTTCAGAAGGAAGACAGGGATTATGGCAGTGCCTGGTTTAGAGGTGCTGTGGAGGAAAGCACAGGGATACCTAGAATGGCAGCCCTCCAAATGACAGACAGGGAGGTATCTGATGATCTCTTCTGTGGTGTTTGTTGCAAGCTGTGATTTCCTCTTGTGGAAACTGCATATTTTTTAAAGCAAATGCATATGTATTTTGAGGTTGGACACAGAATATAAGGATTGTCTTTTCCTAATTTGTAGTTTAAAGATCCCTTACAAGTAGCCTATAAATCTCAAGAGCTTGTCATGTTGCATCTCACCACTATATTGAAAAAACATTGACACATGCCACATGGTGCACTAAAATAGAAACATCATTCTTGCAGAGGCTGGAGTGGGGAAGGCTAGTTTTCTTTTCCAGTTCATATGCATAGCTCTTCTTAGGGTAACCAACTTAAATTGCTACACACATATTTTGAATTTCAAAATATTTTCTGAATACAGGAAGAAGAAATTTCAACTTAGTGCCTGTAGGGGAGCCAGACACTTCTGCAAGCACTTCCTCTTCTCCCTCCAGAACTGATTGATCTTGGCAACTCAGAATGCTGGTGGTTTCAGCTAAAGCTAACAGCAGCTGAAATGATTTTCCTCCATGTTCTCTAAACTACACTGTTTTTGCAAAAGGAGACTTCTTTATTTGAACAATTAGCAAACTAACATTCCCTGAGATCATGTAAATGAATAGAAATGTATAGAAATTTAGCACTCAAAATCCTCTGCACCCTGGAGGCTGGATAGGGTATTAGTCATCTCTAATTAAAGTTGTCTGATGCCAGGCAGTCCCTGGTTACTGCCACAGTACTGTTTCCTATGTAATTGTTGGTCAATTTGTTGCAATATATCATCAGGATTACTGAATTATTAGTTATAATTACAACTTCAGAGTCAATAGCAGTGTCACAGCAAGGGTAAGTAAATACTAGAAAGTTATGAGGGATGGAAATACCTTTCTAACAGCTACATCATATTAGTAGTACAGAGACCACCCACTGTACGAGCCAGGCACAATGATAAATTCCTACTTTGAAAAGGTGGAGTTGGATGTTTCTGCCTTAAGGTTCTGCATTCATCTCAGTGACATCCCCTATAAGCTCCTCTTTGATTCCTGCCCACCAGCTGTGGAGCACGCATGTGAGGTAGTTTAAACTGGCTAAAACCCCACGAATCTGCCAGACTAAATTTTACAGCTACAAATGTCAAACTATTTGCACAGATTATCCCCAAGGATGCATCTCCCAATGGTCTGCAGGTAATTTTCATATGGCACTTTGGTCACCCCAAGTCCCATTTTTGCAAATGGTCTGAGGGATCAGGAGCCCACAGCCTGTCAGACAGGCACCAGTGCTCCATTCTCCAAAGGCCACCTCTCCAAGCACTATGTACTTTTGATTCCTGATACGGCTGGGGGGTTATGACCTCTTGGAGAATTTGCCCCTTGTGTATTTCTGAGAATGGCAACTCAAGGTCCTCTATGGAAGAAGTGTGATAGAAGTGTCTACTGCTTTTCAAAGAAGAATATAGTATTTGCTGTTACTATTTTGACTAGCAGGAGAGACACTTTTCAAAACTATTCACAATTTCAAAGGCTGCATCAATTTGGGGAGAAAAGAAAAGGGAGAAAAAAAAAAGAAGAAGTCTTTTTCTGCGGGTTAAACCCAGGACTTCCAGGAAATCCAAAGAAAAATATTTCTGATAAGACATTTCAAGTTTTACTCTAAATTCAAGGTGTGTTGGGAAATGTACTGAGAGTCCAGTGTGTGGAAACATGACCTGTAGAGTTCAGCATATACTGCAAGAACCAAAATCTAATTAGGGGAGTTGGTCAGGCTTTTAACTTATCTACCTAATCTCGAACCACAGCCTCAAAGGTTGAAAAAGTGATTCCATCTTTTAAACCAAGAAACAGGTCATTAAAATTCAGGCTGTACAACTAACATTGCACTCATTTAACAAAACAAAAGTTCAAAACATAAGAAGTGCAACTCCACATCAGAGGCATTTCTGGAAACCGCAGACTTAATGAACTATCTTTCCTCCGTTGGTTTCAAATTAAACAGGCACAGAGGCTTTCTTTGGCACAGCCTAACCCTGTTGCACCAGGTGTGGGTTTCAGTTAAGTTACCCTTGTGCAAGAATTTGAAGACAAACATTTGTAAACTTTTTTTGGTTTGTTTGTTTGTTTGTGTTTTAAAAAAAAAATGTGCCCACAGTGGTCGCCCTGCTGAAACCAGCCTGGGCGGCTGGAGCAGCAACGCAGAGCCAACCAGCCGAGTCACAGCCCTGGCTGCATGTGAGCTTGTGGTCTGCTTTCACAGCCTGTAGCCTGACTCAGTGGAAATAAAAAGAAGTCTGTGGAAGCTCAAGCTACAGTGGGATGACAGGTGACTTCTGGGGAAAAAAAAACCCCTACAGCTGCAGCCCTACACCCGTCTCTGGAAACCTGGCATGGTCATTTGTGGGAGAGAAGGTGTCGAGCAGAGCTGGCTGGGTGATAGCGGAATAAGTCCATTCCAAAACTGTCCAGGTTTTCCAATTTTTTTGTATGGTCTTGAAAGGAAAACAAAAACTTTTAAAATGGAAGGGTGTGGAATTGTGTTGAAACATCTATTTCTGAGTTAGAGAGATCAAGTTTTCAGATCAGACATAACCAGAGACCTCAACCTGGGATACAGAAAACTCCCCATTCATCAACACCAGCACCTCTGCAAAATGTTTTGGCGCCCAAGAAGTAGCATATTTTAGTTAAATATATTTCATCAAATGTGTTCTGACGAATTCCAATCTTGAAATGTCATTGTGTCACCAGTTCATGGAAAGATCAGTATTTTAAAAAAACTTCATGAAAATAAAGGGCTGGAAAAGAAGCTGAGGTACAGTCAGTCACTCAAAAGACATTTGTCAGCAAAATTAAATATAAGCTCAGGCATATTCTGTTTCATCACATACTGTTCCTTTTAGGGGTGAGGCACTTAAGTAATTTCTCTATTTTGGAATGAGGCTGCAAGACAAACAGTTTATCTTCAATTTGGCACAAGAAAGTTACATTAACGTCTATCAAGATGAAAGTGGCGCAAACCAGAATATTTTACCGCTTAAAGAGTGACTCTGTTCTTCAGCTATGTGTAAACTATTCTTCTCACAGGATGCAATCAAATGCCACTGTCTCGTTATGAGTTCCCAGTAATCTAGAAAACACAGACCCATGTACTTTATATATATATACACCTACATATAGATACACACACTTATATAGTATGTATATATATATATGTATATACACACATAAAAATAATGCTTGCATGTACACACACACGCAGATGCAAACCACATCTGGAGTGCCATTAAAATATTTCTCCTACCTCCTCAATAACCACAGTTACAGTGATCCCTAGAAGGAACAGAATAGGGCTAAGGTCAGCCGTCTCTGATCACCAGTGTTTGTACAAAGTGATTTTATATTTCATTTGCACTAGAGATTAATATCAAGTTAGCATTTTGGCTCAAGAGAATTTTTATGGAAGAAAAAAATGTTTGGAAGGTTGAAAGATTTTCCCAAAGGAAGGTTTGGGGAATAAATGAGAACTTATTTATCTTTTTCAAGACTTCTTCAAATTGGAAAACAGGGAGAAAATTCCCAACCTGGCTACCTGGCTCCTCACACCACTGCACTATCAGGTACACAAGTAAGTCTGTATTGTAGTTTTTCTGCTGAAATTAAAATAATTTAAAAAAAAAAAAAGGGAAAACATAATGTGCAAAAGCCAGTCTGCTCTTCAGTGAAAATAATAAATTTTTTTAAGAGTGTTACCATCTTTTCATCAACATGGTTCCAAACATGATCTACATTTTCCATTAACTTTGAAAGAGTATTTAAGAAACACCCTTGTTTCCATGGAAGTTCATAATTTGGGTATTTTTTCCCCCAAAATGTTTTTATTGAAACAAATTTCAGCCTATTCTAGCTTGCATTTTGTATTCTCTCAAAATTCAAATTCAAAACTTCAAAGCAAGCCATCTCCACAACCATTACTTTTGTAGGATTTTGATCAAAGCCATGGAAATTCCTGGTTCCACCCCACAGTAATGAACCAGCCCAGGTTTCATTTGAAATCCAGCTCGGAGGAGCTGACTTACCTATCTGGTTTGCACAAATCCTTCTGTCTTCACCTACCCAAGAGCATCTCTGCATAACAAAGCTCTCCTCCAACTGGAATGCATCCATGCAACACAGTCCCCATTCCCTCGATGTGGGGGGGCAGCAACGTTTGGCTGTCAACCTCCTGTTTACCAACCTTCTCCAAGTTCAGAAAGCTCCTTCTTTCTGCATCCTGAAGATCAAGGTTTTTGTTGGGGTTTTTTTTAACAATTCACTAGATAGCTGTGTTTGCCTAAAGAGACCCTCCCACTGCTCTTTCATCCTCTGAAGGCAGGCCAATTTTCAACTGCAGCCTGATGGTTGCCTGGGTTAACCTCTGCCTTGTTTCATGAGGCTTAGAAACCCCAATACACCTTTCAAATGGCGTGTCTGATCACACTGCTCTGGCAGATAAGCAGAAAATTAGAGTGAGCTTCTCCAGGTAAGCGCCAGCACGAAGGTACCGTCATCTTCCAGGGGGGATGCCTGGCAGGCAGGCATGCAGGCAGGCAGGTTTGGAGATCGGTTGTGATGGGGACACAGGAAAGGCAGCTGTGTGATAGCATAGCAACAACACTCCTTCAATGCTTCTGCCAGGCAAGGCTGTAGTGCTTCCTTCTACAGGGAATTTAGGACACATATCTTGACAGCACTTTTAACCCCTAAATATTGTACATAAGACATTTAGGTGCCTGTTGAAGATGAAGTTACCCCTACCTTGTTCTATATAGCTTATATTCAAGTATTTTAGATTTGAATTTTCATGTTTCAATTCAAGGCCTTTATCCTGTAAGTTTTCCTACTATTTGTAGGATTTTTTCCATCATGCTGGTAGCCTCTTCCTCCTCTCCCACCAACTGTGACCACATGCCACAGTCCTGTGCAATAACACAGGCAAAACACATAGGTTACTGCAACTTGGTTTTTAGTTTCTATTCTTTCTGTTTGTTCAGGTCCAAATACAAACTTCACTGCACAGAAAAAATTGGGTCCTGCAGTTGATCCAGACTGCTGTCATCAAATAAATTGTCCTTTGAGTGAAAAGTGACATCCAGAACAGCCATCTGAGCTTTCCAAACTGACTCTGGGAATCTAATTACTCCTTTGGATACCTGGCTTTCCTGACTGACAAGTTGTCTTTCCTAAATCAGGATGTGTTCAAAATAAGTACAATTGAAAGAAAAAAAGGAGAAACCCAAACCCAAAAATTACAAAACAGAAAAAACTTCAACAACTTTCATCTTGATGTTTTAAGTGATTTTTTTTGAAAAAAATGTGGAAGTTCAGAATTCACCACCACTCTCCAGCCTTAAGGTCTCCATTCTCTTGTGTGCCTTTTACAGTTTTTCCCAAAACCCTAACCAGACATTTAACCATCTCTTGCTGAGGTCAGTGGGATTTAGGCAGATCCATGCCCCTGCAGCATGCAGGAACCCAGCTTCTCTGCACTGACAGTAACTCAGCTGCTCAGATTTGTTCCACAGTGTGGCCTGCAAAAGAAATTGTTCAAAGGTATACAAAGCATTTTCTGCCTGCTGCTGTTGGCAGAGTAAAACTGCCATGGAGCTGTTGCCAGGGGAAGAAAGAAATAAAATCCCCTCAGGAAAGAAAAGAACATACAGGTAGAGAAGGGGGAGTAGGGTGGGAGGTGTGGGGTCCCCCCTGAGACCCAGCCCTCATTTGGAAAATAAGAGGAGCTTGCTGTTGGCACAGGGTTTGGCCAAGCTTGCTGATCCTTCTGTGTGCACCCGAGCATCTCTGTACGTGGATGACTGTCACATGCTGAGGGCTGCTCCTTGCCCCTCTGAGCTTTTGGTGTGAGGCCTCCTTGTGAAGGTCTCTTAAAAGCAGTGCCTCTTACTCCCTGGCAACTTGTTGTCTAATGGCACATCAAGGAGGGCACCCCAAACCCCTCACAGTTTGGGAACACGAGTGACTGCGCAGAAGCACAGCCCTCCTGCAAATACCTGGGAAGCTGGGGTAAAGTCTTCCCTGGGTCTGCCCCTTGTTCCCAACCCAAAACACACTGAAGTGCTTTCTCACCCACACTGATCTGCTGATACTCATTTATGGTACATGAAACTGCACCACAGACCATGAGGCAACAATTTTAAAATCTGTAAACCCCCTTCTTATCCCCATGCAGCCAAATCTTCCTGGACTGTGATGAAACAGCTTTGAAAGGGAGGGAAACTACACAGGGCAGTAAGCTGAGAGATGGAGAGCAAAAGCCATGGGAAAGGTCTGGAGGCTGATACTCCTTCCCTTGATCCCAAGTCTTAAATTTTCTCTTGTACCTATGGTTTTCCCAGAATATTTTTCTCCAGCTAACACAGCAGGTATAGCCATGCTCACATTATAGTAGCAGGAATCAAATGAGAATCCAAACTTAAAACCCTTAAATGTTAATGCAATAAAATGGCTAGATACACAATCTTATTTTTCTTCATTCATTTTGCGGTCATGCATATATGAAACTTCCTCTTCTGTAACTTCTTTCACAGTCTCCCACAGAGCCCTCCTGCAGATAATCTCAGCATTAACAAAACAATGCTGTCCTTGCTCAATGACAGCACCAATTCTTGTCACACCACTGTGTGGGTGCCTAAAACAGGCACTTTGTCACTCAATTCATTATTTTCTCATCACTATCTAAAAAAACATTACACCTTTCAAAGAATGAGGCTGAATACAAAAAGGGATACTCTCTAACAGAAGATTTTACAATTCACTTCAGTATACCATAGACTTAAAAAAAGGTAGTTTTTCTTACCTATCTTATTGAATAGAATTTTTCAAACTATTTCAATGGATTCTTTTCCCCTGAGTAAGTGTTAGTTCCAAACCACAGTTTTATGCAACAAAGCTCACTAAAAGACAGGAAAAATTACAGGGAGGTTGCAGCTGGTTTACACACTAGGTATATTTTCCAGCTAAATTCTCTTTGATCTGATAATGCAATGCTTCATTTTGAAGCAAGTTCTACTACTACTACTACTACTCAAAAAGTGTTACCCAATGTCACATAGAGACTGTATTTTTCAAATATTAATTCACAGCATTCATTTTAAGGACATGTTTATAGAGGTTGAAAGGAAGTTCAGATGAAGTTGTTGCATTGTGGCAATATATGAAATGTATTGTTTTAATAGGAAAGGAGTTTAAGATTATCTCTCAGCCCTGTTTCCTTTACTGGTTAAACCCCTTTGGTCACGTCTGTGAGAGCAATGCTGGCCACTTTTGTTTATTTTTCTGTAATGGAAAATTTTTAACCCTGAAAGTAAAGTTAAAGGAGAACAAATTAGTCCAAGGTGCTTCATGCTATACCAGTGTATGTACTTTTCCAGTTGCAGATGCCTCAGTAAAGCAAGAGAAGTGATGATTTTTGCCCTTCTCCCTGAATTTCTGTGTTCCATTTGCTGTACCCACCATCTGCAAAGAGAAGATTGGAATTGCCATGTGCCAACTCCAGAGACACATAAAAGGAGAATCTAACTGTAGCCAACCAGAAAAACTGTAAAGCTGATGGAAACAGGACAGGCCTGACAAGAAGAGAGGAACTCACCAGAGGATCTATCAGGCAGAAAACTAAAAGTGAGGAGATTATACAGCACCAATACAAGTACAACACTACCTTCTAAAACAATAACATAAAGCTTAGGATTTTGGTGGTGAAGTCAGAGAGAGGTCTGAAATCCAGAGGCTGCTTTCAACCAAGATTTCCATGGTCTAGGTATTACATAGATAAGAAGAGAATTCCCATTCCTGGGTGACTGCCAAAGTTGTCCTCCTCCATTGGTTTCTTTTCTTTCCCAGCAGAGAGGGCTAGACAATTAGACATAAAGTTAGTTATATTTTTTCAAATACCAGAAGTTGAAAATATGAGGCGGTCTAGCCAGACAGCACCAAATTTCTACTGGACCCTTATCTGACAGACCAGAAAGCAGAGACTGTTTCCAGTAATGTAATCTATATTTGAATTTTGCCTCTCTCAGGTCCAGGACAGATGCCTGGATCAAAGGTCCCCATTTCCCACACAAGTGCTCCACATGGCTGAGGAGTCTGAGTGTGCAGTGCTGCATCTGGGGTCTGAGGTTGCTAAATCAGCAGTCTTGGAGCTCACCCAGGTGCCTGCTTTGTACAGACAGGTCACCAATACACCCTACATCCATCTCTAGAGAACGGCTCTGGCAACATGTGCACATCCATCCTCCTGCTCATTGGGTACAACGGGTCACCCTTGGGCTGGTGAGAGATCCCTGCAGAGGCTAAAGACTTCCACAGGGCACTTGGACCATGTAGGGACAAAACCTTTCCTCAGAGAGTGTTTCTTATCTCAGATATTTCAAAACAATATTAGCCCAGCAACCAGCAGTCAAACCTGACTGGAAGGCTTTCTGCCAGTTTGCTTGTACCTGGCAGCCTGTGCCAGACCACTCAGAATGACACCCTTCAACCATAAAGTCATAATGCACAATGCACTTGAGCATTAACAGAGGTGTTAAAACATGGATTTAATTATGTCCATCACACTCTCAAGGAACCCTTGCAGACGTCAATGGGCTCCTAAAGATTTACAGTAATACTAAGGAACAAACAAAAAACCCCACAGATTCATTTCCCAATATCAAAGGGAGAATTTGCCGATAGCACAGCAGCAAGCCACACTGACTGTGAGCAAACAAGCTCATTTCTGCATTGCCTGTAACTGACTTTTGTTGAGGTACCTAACTTTGATAAATGAAAATGTTGGCAGGTAACTTCTTTTTACACTGTTTCTGGAAATTCTGCACATTTGAAAATTTGGTGAGTTGGCCTGGGTAATACACTCACGAATGCTGACATTCAGTTCACAGTTACTGCTGAGGTATAACCTGAGTTATTTTTCTCAAGATCACAGTCAGGTCCAGTTCTGCAACTGAATTGATTTTAACATAAGTCAAAATACTTTTGTGTTTAGATACAACAGAGAATTGTATGTATACCTTTGTCCAACAGAAGGACAGTTTATGTCTCCAAAGCTGAGACAGAATATTCTGTGGTGTCTCTCTTCAAAGTACCTAACTGCAAAAGCAGGCACTTCAGTTGCATTAGCTTACACAAAAAGGCAGCTGCCAGGGACGTACAGGACCACTGCTGCATTGGTTCATTCATTATAACCTTTCCAGTTCAGTTTTGAAAGTGCTGTAGAAACAAAGTGAAGCAGACGTGCCAGGGGACACTTTTGCAAGGGTACAACTTATACAACTTCCTTGTTTTAATTATCTAAGTGGTGGGTGGGTGGAGCACCTTCATAATTTGCTTTTCTCTTTTATTACTGAAATAAAATATCTGAAATATCTGAGAGGGAGACAGGTTGCTCTTATTGCATTCCTTTGCAGGCAGTATGGCTTTTTCAGGGACACCTGTCCCCACGAAACTCTGTAAACGCTTTTTAACAGGTCCCCAGGTAGTAGAAAGAACACAGCTGCTAAAGAGCGTTAATGGCAGGACAGCTGCTTGGCTGACAGAATTGGAACCAGCATGGCGCATATGCTGGGACTGTAAACAGGAATGAATTTTCCTAAAAGCTTTATAAGTAAAAATGTTTATTTTTGGAATATTAGCAAAATAAAAGGAGTTACGATGTTCCTTTAATTTTAAGTCAAAACATAATGACATGCAGCTTTTAAGAAGGGTTATTTTATAGCAAAATCTCAAATTGAAACAAGGTGGCTTTGAAACAACTTCAGAAATACCATCAATTTCTTCCTAGATGTATATATAAAACATGCTTGAGCATTTATTTTTTGTCTTTAATGTGTAGTAAAATTGGTCATGAAATTCTGCTTTCTACAAGGCACGCATCAGGTACTGGGGAACACCTTTCTGTCTGCCAAGCCTCTCACTGATAGCAAATGCTCAGTGTGTGGTGCGAGAAGGTACAACAAGGTATCTGGAACAGGTTATTCACATGCTAAAAAGACCAAATAGAGATCTTGTTCCGAGAACAGGAACCAAGACGAAGCCCCCTGACTCCCAGCCTTCCCCCAGCCACAGCCTTCCTCTCTGAGTCAGAGCCACCCGGTGCCAAGAAAGTGCCCTCTTGTGACAACCTCAGCACAGGCTCAGAGATGGAATTTTGAACCCAGATAACACCAGCATCAGACTAGTTGCAAACAACTTAAATTCTTTTTGGAGTGTTAGTAAAGAAAGAGATTCTCTTTGGGAAGTTCACCTGAGGACAGCGGAACACAAACCACTTGCTACTCCCCCCACAGTACCTGCAGTGCAGCACGCCAGCCTGGATGATGAGCAGTACTTGCCTTGCCCTCTTGAAATGCCAGCCCTACCTTTTTAGGAACAACAGAGACATTCTAAAATCTACCTAGACTTTATCATGTTTCTCAAAGTCTCTCAAAGGCATTTTCCACTGTGTATGCTTCACCAGCATCTCACCAAGGGATGAAACGGTGGGTCTATCACTTGTACATAGCTCTTCACAGCTTCTCCTCTTGAGTCTAAAGCTACACTTGGTTTAAAGTTAATTAATTCCCTTTTTCACAGCTGGCACCAGCAGCCTTGCATGTTGACTCAAAGTGTGATGTGATAATTAGGCAGGGTGAGGAATCTTTGTTAAATTTTGTTCTTTGGCACTACTTTGCCTTTGATCTTTACTGGTCTCCTTTCCAGAAGAGTTACAGCGTTCCAGCAGAAGCCAAGGGTGGGCCTTTCATCAACCTGGGGGAAAAGTTTTGTCCTGTGCCCCACAGCACTCTGCTCTCAGTCTTAAACATCCCATTTGGATGGGTGCTATGTGCTTGCTGGAGCACCTGCGAGGGGCCTACAGCCAGAAAAGCACGTAGGGTGCATCCTCCACCAAAACACAGATCACATCAGCAAATTAAAAAAGAAGCAGGAATGAAGTTCAGTAATGAAATAAACAAGTAATCAGGTTTTTAATAATGCAATTTCTCCATTAACTTGATTGAGACTTTGTGTTTTGCTCTACAGGTTAGGAAGGCTATAGCACAATAAATGTAACATCCTGCAAAACCAATGTCCACTTCTCTCTCAGGCTTCAAAGCTGTCCATATTCCAGAATCATGCAGGCAGTTAACTTAAGCATTCTGTTGACTTTTATTGGCCAATTACAAACCACTTAACAGATGCTGCAGAAATAGTTATATAAACTCAGGAATAAATCCTAAGGCATTTATACACTTGTGAATGCATCACTTTCCCAAATGTTCATTCTTGGGAACTTATAATTTCTTTGAGATCTGGCCTTTCTACTTGTCACACCCTATTCCTCTCCAGACCTGTGGTGGCATGAAATGCAGGGAGACAGTGGGCACACTTGAATCTCATGAGTCTTGCCCCTGCCATATTGTTAACAACATTGGGCTTTTAGCAACACATCAATGCAAAGTCGAAGAAAAGCAGCTGCCCTAGGAAATGTAATTGCTAGGATTTTTGCAATATGCATAGAGCAAATAAATGAGAGGAAGGAGACTGTATAGCAATTCACTTTTTCCACACCAGGAGGGATATGATTGCTTGTTACACTGTGATGTGTGTTGAACTACATCCCAGAGCGGTTTTGGTACTAGAAATTAGGCATGGGTAGGTATGTAACTATGCACATGACAATGAAGTTAATGTCAGAGTGAATGCATGTGAAGAAATGAACTGTGTGATGCATCATACATAAAGAGTTACTCTTTAAAGATGCTTTCCCCAAGCCATTTATCCTCACAATCCCTTGGTCTTCCAGACTGGGGACACTGAATATTAACTGCCTGTTAGCAGGTTTTGCTTGCTGCCACGGCTCTTTTAATGGTAGTAATCAACAGAGCTTGTGCACATAATCTTCAGTTTCTTCTGGGCGAATGTGTGAAAATCCCAGTAGGAGATTTCACGTGACTGCTGAGAGGCTGAAGCTGGTGCAGGAGCAGATATCTGGCTGCTCCCTCTCTTATCTGATGGCTAGCATGTTGCTGCTCTTATCCCAGAAAGAGTTCAAAAGATTAATTGCCTTTAGGGGTATTAGACCTCCCTTTCACACACAGTGGGCTGAGCCACAGCGCTTTTTTGCCCTCTTACGCCAGTCTGCTTTCCCTCTCTTCCACACTGCACTCCTGACTGCAGCCGGTCATATCTGAAATCCAAGAACTGGGATGCAAAGCAGCAGCTCACAGGTTGCTGTTAAACAGCCACAGCAATGGAAGTACAGAGGTGGAAAGAGGCAAAGAAAGCCCTTTTCTTCTCCTCAGTACCTAAGGATTACACAGGACACATGATTTTCAGGGCAGGTTGTTTTGTGGATTGGGTCAAAGAGGTAACCTGGTAGCAAGATGCAACAAAAACAACACAGAGCTGGATCACATTAATACTGGGCTGTCCACAGACTGTAACAAGGAAGTTCTTTGCTTCTGCGGTAAGTTTCAAAGGATGCTTCTTACAGAGGGTGTCCCTCTGGAAGTGAGACAGGCAATGCACTGGACTAGGTAAGACCCAGCAGCAGTCTAGGATGATCCCTGTTTTCTAACTAAATTAATTTAAATACATTTTCCTGAAGTGTGGCTCCATTGTAACTGAAACACCATACATCCCAGCTAACTGCATGTCTTCCTGGCTCACCACTGCAGGGGTTTTTATGACATCTCCAAATTACTTCTCCTCCACAGGTACCACCAATGGTTGGACCAATTTCCAGGCCTTCAGTGAGTGGTGCTTTTGTGTTCATGCTTTTAGTTTTCCAGAAGGGTCTCTTCATGCTTCTGTCAAACTCTTGTTACAGGCAGCCAGATAGAACCAGACATAGAACAAAGAGCTCAGTTGTTCCATGCTCTAATTTAAGCACCTAATGTTCACACGCTCAATGGACTTTGAGTGCTATGCACACAAAAGAGAGAAGACAATTTGCTGGTAGGAAAATAGCCCACCAGAGGCTCCACCAGGGCTGAGCCCCTCTGAGATAATTCTGAACTGGAAAAGGTATAAAAACTTCTTTGAATCTGAGAGGAAAGAAAAGTAATCAGAATCTTTTCTTGCTTCTGACAACAGTGGGTTCTGAAGCAGCTGGTAGATTTTTGAGATTTCAATTAATCCAGACAGCAAGAAGTGAAATCACATTGCAAAAATATGAAGCCTGCTATATGCCAGCAGGAGAATGAGATGTGAGAGATGGCAATTCTTGGACAGAGAATACAAATAGAAGAAAAAAGAAATGCCTGTCTGCAACTGAACCCAGGCTGTGGGTATCCTGTGGCAGAACACTGGAGGACACATAAACAGACCTTGAAAACTTGCTCAGATTTACCCAAATAAAAGAACCCAGTGGGCCTACCTGAGAAAACTGATAGATGATGAAAGGGTGGGAGCAAAAGGCAGCAAGGCTGTTTAAGTTGGAACCTAGCAAGAGATAGCCCCTATAAACTGAGACACTGCCAGCTACTGCTTACCATGGTCCTGCCCAACATCTCTGGGCATATGCAGCACTTCCTGTGACAGAATTTCCTCAAGCTGCACTTGGGTTAATTTCAGCACACAAGAATTCTATCAGAACATGCAAGGGTTTAGATTGCCTGAATCTACAATAGGCACTAAGTTCAACAGAGACAGCATTTTTTTGTCCATGGGAAAACCACTGGAAGAACATGATTTGAGCCTGGAGGAAACTTTGGGGAAAAGAAGAGGGGAGCTAGATTGACAATAAGAAGAAAGAGCCCGTGTGGGGGGGGATGTTTCAGCTGAGTTCTGCCTCTGACAGACAAAGGAGACAAAAAAATACTGCTCAGAATAATGAAATATGTATTGGGGAATTTGTTGCTCGTTGGTCTGGTGGAACAGCGACAGTTTAAAAAGTTGAAGCACAGGAAGAATTAAAGATGTTCCAGAACTGCTTATATATCAGAACACATAACATTTAAATTGTTCAAGGAGGTTATTAGTTCAAGTTCTGACAGCAAAATAGAGTCACAACTGACAACTGGTGGCTTGAGACATCAGGATCTCTAGCAGTGAAAGAAGACTGCTGCAATTTTAAGCCACGGATTGAAAATATTTGATACTTTTACTGATAGAAACCTTATGAACTTCAAATTGACTGTAAACTCTTTACTATCTTTTCCAGACACACATTTTGAAAAAAGCACAACTATATTTATTTTTTCCCAGCTACCAAACATATGTCTGCAAGGCAAATTTAAGTGAGGCTGGTAGTGAAGGCATATGCATTTCAGCCTTCAAGGAAAATCTGGGGTAACAAACTAAATTTAGTGGGAGCCAATCTAACTTTAAAAGCCTTGTCTAGATGAAATACGGACCATGAAATGTGTTCTTGCTGGAACAACTGCTCAGGATGTGACCCCATGGAGAGAGTGTAACAGCCTGTGGGTTGTGTTATGGCTATAGGGTTGCTGGGGTTTTAAGTGCTATTACTTCTTCGAAAAGAAATCATGGGACTGAGAACTGTGCTTTAAAGGCTTAAGCTGATTGGGCAGAGGCTCCAGGTCTGGGCTGGGACTCTGAGGCTGTCATCAACATTAGGCACAGCCAGCTGAAAATGCATATGGGAGAAAGTAGTTCTTTTGTAAATGCCTTCAGAGCCTATACTCTGAAGGCCAAAGTCTAATGATGAGATGCTGCTGCTGTTCAGGATCTCACCACTCACATACAGCATGTCCTCGAGCAAGTGCCTCCACCTCTGGTATGCTTCAGGTTCAACATCTGGAAAACTGAGAAAATTCAATGAGTTCCACAGAGATGCCACATGAAGCTACTGATAACTGTCAGTGGCTCTGATTTTTCTGAGTGTGAAGTCCACTTAGCGCAAAGAGTGGCTGACAACAATAAGTTTTGGATCAGGCTTTAAATAAAACCTGTATTACTACTGACTGAGTAGTGAAATGAGGGTTTTTAAAGCAGCTCTCTAATATGTCACTATTCTAAACCAATAAGCTTGTAAAGAAGCCACTTGGGAATTTCTTCATACAACTTCCCCAGTCAGAAAACACCAATTTGACAAAAATAAATCAGTTATTGGTTTGGCTTTTCATTGGTCTTTTTTTTTTTCAGGAAACAGTCACTTTAGATAAATTTCACAATGTAGAAAATATTAACAAAAACTCTTCCAGAGCAACAAAATACTTTGTTTTAAAAAAAATTCACATGGTAATTTCAGTTAAAAATTACTTTTGTTTGAGAAATCTTCATAGCTACCTGGTAGTTATAGTAGAGAAGTAAGTCCACAGCCCAAGGGAAAAATTTCCAACTGATTGCAATTGGGATGAAAGCCATGGTTACAAAACCAAACTGGGGGACAGGAAAGCAGTTCCTGGTCCAGTACTAGCCATGGTAATATCAAGCAAGCTGCCTCACAAGCACAGAACTTCCCCTTTTTAACTCTTAATGTGCTGTGGTCAGAAAGAGCAGGAATATTCATGTTGGGAAACTGAAGACATTGACCACCTATGGAATGGCACAGGTAAGTAATTGCTTATTCTCGTAAAGGTAAAGAATCTACTAGTGAGGTAAGGAAAAAGAAGGAGAACATAAAATTTAGAAATTGTGAACCCATAACTGCTTTCTGAATGGATTCCTTTTTTTCAAGAGTGTGAATGGGACAAAGGAAGGAAAGTTACATACTGCTGTGGGTAACAAAGCCAGCAGGAAATATGGTTAGCAGACAAAAGAACGTACACGATAACACTTGTCCAAGTTCACATGCAAGAAAAAAAATTATCTCCTCTTTCCACCACTGTCAGAAAAATATATGGTCCAATAAAGAGTCTCCGCATTACCAAAGTGCTCATATAGGAAGGGATTAGAACAAGGATCGCAGCACATCAAAATCTGAAGGAGCAGAGGTAGACACATATCATGATTCAAATGAAGAAAGTGAACTTGAGACGAAAAAGAGAGATCGGCCTCATGTCAGTCAAACAGAGAGGGGAACAAGCCTCAGCATTAAAATCCATGTTTCAGACATCTACACTGATCTGCAGGTTCCACTCCGCAGTTACAAAGGCAGAGGCTGGGCTCTATGCATGGTGTCTGAGGGCAGCATATCTGAGTTGCCATTCTCAGGTTCTGTGCTCCCAAATTGTGTTGTACTTTTAGTAAGAATTGACTTTAGATGAGCTGTATACTCGCAATATATGGAAAATATAGTGCAGATGCAGGTTCCAAAGAGCCTTAAAGTTTAAAAATACTTAGGGGCCGGGATCTGTTTTGGAGCTGTGTATACTACATAAAGATGAGCCATAGCCTGCAAAGGAGAGGTCTGCTTGAGTCTTCATTCATATAACAGATTTTATGAAAACCCCATTACTCTAAATAGATAAATCTAATTATCATATTTCTATTGTGTCGGTTACTGTAGTGTTGGAATTAGGCTTCAGTCCCTTTCTCTTTTAAAATTATTATCTCTACACTCTCTGGCTTTAACCAGATGAAGAAATGCTGGAATAGAGTGAGAAATTACTTCTTTTGAGATGTTTCTAACCCAGCTAAAGGCTGTCTGTATGAGAAGTCTTTCAAGAAAATCTGTCCTCATCTTATTTTCAGCTGGGTTGGTTCCAGTTCCAAAAGTACTTGCTGATGGTGGGACAAAACTATCTGGATATGGACAGTTATGTTATTTGAGCCTCTGAATTCTGGACTGTGAATACAAATAACTCTAGAAATACTGGAGAGATGTGTTAAGGACAATAACAGAAGGGAGAGGTGAATTGAGAGAGTTTCCTCTCCTGAGGAAAGGCCACCCAGCCTCTCCAGTCCTGCTGTTACTGTCCTTACCACTTCACAGATGCTTTTCCTGCACTTCCTAACCTTGCTTTTCCCTCACCTCTGCTCTTCTCAAGGCAGCAGCTCATAACCCCCTACCAGCTTTTTAGGTGTTTCATACACCTTTCTCTTTTCTTCATGTTTTGAAAGTGAAATCTGTCATTGCCAGCAGAGGATTCCATGTCCTTCAAAATGCTTCCTAAAGCTCTCTGCCATTACACCTAGAAAAACCTGGGAACAGGCTTCCAGGGTGCTGCTCCACAGCCCAATATGCAACAACCATCAGTGCAGATGTACTGTTTTCCCATGTTCCCTCACCTTCTGCTAAGCACTTTTTTGCCAAGCCTGAAGGAGGTTTTGTTTTCTTTCTTTATTTATACAACACTGAGGTTCTTATCTGTGGCTAAGTGTCCTTGATCCTATCATCTCACAAATAACAACAGGTAATGATTTAAAGAAAAACCATAAAGCAAAACCATAAAGCTTAGTTGTTTAAATTGCTTTCACACAGTGCTGAAAGTCATTATTTGATAGTACCAGAAGTGACAGAATCTTGCTATTATTATTTTTTTACATTGCTGTGTTGTTCCAGGGTTTTTGTCAACAATCACTGTCAGTTCTAATTCTCCAAACAGGCAAAAATTTGGGTGGAAATCCTGTCTCCACTTAAGTCAAGTGACGGATTTCCATTGGCCTCGATGGGCCTGGAATTCACCCGGTCACAACCTAGAGAAAGAATATTTGTAGTAGCAAACCAAATAAATATATCCGTGTTTTTCTGTGAAAAATTAATTTGAGACCCTTTTTCCTGGCAAGAGTTATACATAGCGATATAATATGAGATACAGCAGTACTTGGAACAGGAAATGACTGTGGACACATTGTCAGGGCAGTGCTGTGCTATGCCAATGGCTGAAGCAGAGAAAACTCGTAAGAATTCATTAAAATACTCCAGGAAATAAAATAAAACAAAGTAAAAAAACAAACCCAGAAATAAAATAGAGTGCACAATGAAAATACCAGAGTTGAAATTTCTGTGAGCTTGAGAGGAAACAGAGATGGGAACCCACATTGAAAGGAAAATAGTGCTGCATGTTGTTTGCCAATGAGCTGCCAGATGTTGCCCTTTGCAAGGGAAAGAAAGCATCTTGACAGAGATTGTCAAGAACTTGAGTAGCAACACAGCAGAGTACCTGAGGGAACAACAACCCTACAAGATATCTTAATATAGAAATTTGGTTCAGGATGTAACAGCTTTGTTAGACATCCAAAGAGTGATTTTCCTGTTCTACGGAATGAATATCAACTGTAGCATATGCGTGTGTACCCAACAGATCACATGAAACAGAAAAGGACTCTTTCATGGATTATTAATTACGTGTTTGTTGTCTAAACATGGGCAACTAACCCTTAAATGTAGGAGGCCTAAGCCAGAAGTACCAGAATCAGAACATCACTGTGAATCAAAGGACATAAAAGATGTTCTCTACATCAGATATCAATGACATTTTCAGGTATTTAAAAACCTTGCTTAGAGGAACAACTACTCATTATGCTAAGCCAGATCATTATACAGCAGTGGGTTGTTAGTCAATGAAGTGAGAAATAGCCCAGAAACATGCAATGTCTTTGTATAAAACTGGTGACTTTGTGCCTGAGTGTGACTAGAGGGCTATGCTTGTATACATGCTACAGACATATCAGTTCAGGATTTTGGGGGAAGTGACTGACCACTTTCTTAACTGCTCACTGATAAGTCAATCAAATCAGTTCTCTCACTCTTTTCCTGGTTTTTTCTTTGTTTGTTGTTTGTTTAATTAGAAGATTAATTTCCCACTGAAAATGCTAACTTTTGCAAGAGTTCTAACACCATACAGACAAAAATATTTCAGGTGAATAATTTTACAATTACATATGAGAGAATTACTACTGGAACACCAACTTCCAATAGAAATGTTGAACTCCCATGACAATTTAAAGTAATTTTTGGAGCATGAGACACATTCTTGTAACGTGAGCTACAGCAATGCATAGTTTCTATCATATAATAGGGGATACATTTGTACAGCAAAGGAACATCATCAGAACGAAGTGTTTCATCAGAAGTGTAACTGGCAAGGTTCCAAATTGCATTCAAACTGATGATCATTTATGTCATATCAGTCACATTCAGTTTGTAATATGCTTATTCACTGCAGTGCCTGTTGCACAATTCTAAATGTTCCTCATTCCAATGTATTGTATAATGAGCATAATGAGTTTTCATTTTTTAATAGTTCCTTACTTCTTCTGGATGAGGCACTACTAAATAGTTTCTGTATATATGTTTCTAACTTTTAAGACAATTTTTTATGCATTTGATGTGTATTTGATACGAACACTCTAGCAGAGGGTTTTTGCTGGCAGAAATTCAATCTCTGGGCACAGAGTCTGTGGACAGATGTGTGTTATCAGTGCACACAGAACAGATCTGTTGGGGAAGCAAGTGGTACTCATGTGCACTCCACTCTTACACAACAGGCCACATCATCAGCCCAAAATGGATTTGAAGGGCAAATGGACATGCCACATATAAGGACCAGAAGGATTTATTTTTTAGCCCAATTGCAATCTTTTTACGGAATGTTTGCTCCCTTTCTTAAGCTGTGGCTCATATTTCTGAGTCTTCACAGCTGTTCAAACTCCAGAAGACTCAAGCTTCCTTGCTATCCAAAGGAATATGCTATTTTCTTTAGCTTTTAAAATGTATTTTGACATAAGAATATTTTTCTTCAAAATATTTCATAAAATACAGAATTGTCCATGAAAGTAAGCGACTTTTGACTCTGAGATCCAGGACAACAGCTACAATGCACTATCATGGCATGAGTTCCTTAGTTTTGTTACCTTTCTTATGTGAACTCTCCTCTGCAGCTCTCCCTCACAGTCCCCAGCTCTACAGATTGTACAACATCGGTAGACCCTACAACCATCTACATATGTCACTTCCACCCAATAGATGAATGTGCATTGACTCTTGTATCCCAATTCTTTATATTTTAAATACTTCTAATTTTATTTTTGCAGCTATTTTTTTTTTCTCTCCTTAACCAGACTAAGTGGAGGAAAAAACCCAATGTTGACTTTTGTTTTTTTAATCTTAGGGAAAAAAAATTAAAATTAAATAGGAGAATTGAATAAGAGCTGGTCCTTTTCCTCCTTCCTTGCAGTCCTTTTTATTTTCACACAACAATTGTCCTTGATTCAGACTGTTGTTATATCACAAGCTTAGCTGACGTCCTGGTAGCAACAAGGGTTGTGAAGAGGTACAACCAGTAACAAAGAGAACTGTGCTATTGCCTTTGTGACACAGAGGCTGCTTTATTTGTGAATTGGGAGAGTTGCTTTCTTTTAATATATGAAAGGAAACAAGAGAAAGAATAAATGATACAAATAAAAATGCCACTTTGCTACTATGTACGTAGTCATATCACAGGGAAAAGCTCCTCCGTCAATGAACTTTCCAGGGTTACTTTGCACCAGTTATAGGAGGAAGATAACCGTAGGCAGCAAATTAATACATTTATTTTTATTAAATGAGGCTGTTCCTCATTTCCTATGTAAAAAAAATAACGCTATATATTAGCTATAGTGCTTGCAGTAGGAGGAGAGCTGTAGTCAAGAATTAGTACCAGCAATTTTGTAAGCACATGCTCCCATCTTCTAGGTTTTTGTTCCACAGCACACGGAATGGGTGGTTACTTTATCATGTGAAGAGCAGGACCAAGCTCTCACAGCAAGGATCTGCACGATACCCACTGAGCAGGCAGCGCAGTCCTTGTTAAAATGAATGCAGACAGAACACCACTCATGAGGTGCAAGACCAAAGCAACAGAAGCAGGAGTGAGCTTAATTCCACAACAAGAAACCTCAGGATACTGGTACACTTTAGGACTTTCTAAATGGGGTGTAAAACTGGCAGAGGTCATGAGGAAGCTGTTTGAGGAATAATGACAGATCTGTGTTAGAAACAGGACATGTGCCAAAACAGCTTTGTGGGAGCAAACAATGCACATTGTGCAAGCGTGTAAAGGCAGATGAGACTTTGCAGGTCTACAAAACACAACAGAGTAGTCCACACTAGTGGGTGCAGAGATTAGAACCCAGATGTTTCACTG
This sequence comes from Pomatostomus ruficeps, assembly GCA_013400735.1. Classification (NCBI taxonomy): domain Eukaryota; kingdom Metazoa; phylum Chordata; class Aves; order Passeriformes; family Timaliidae; genus Pomatostomus; species Pomatostomus ruficeps. The sequence continues at coordinate 27,835 of VYZT01004202.1, read as the reverse complement.
TGGAGAGTCTTTGTTTCGACTGAAGGAAAGACAAGTATGAAAGCATTTTATATTTGAAGGACCTGAGTACAAAACATCACAGGTACTCAGCTACCAAAATTGTTTATTTCAGTGAGCAGAACAGAAGAGGGAAACATAAAAGACATGTGAGCTAATGGGGAATAGCTGAATTAAAGAAAGCCACAATCTAAAAAAGCCTTGTAATAGCCTAGCATGAGAAGAGACACTGTTCAAAGTTGGTTTTATCTCTTTCTCTTATTCACTTAGATATTTTACACTCGGTTCAGTCATTTTATTTTCTTTCATTATTCCTTTGGGAGCAATAAAAGCATATTCCTGGCAACTTAGATTTTGCAGAATAAATAGATGAGCAAAGCCATTTCCTTATGCAATCCTAACCACCCTTTGTATGGTCTTTTTCAGATCCTGTTCATGAGAAACTGTATTTACAACAGAGAAAAAGTCTCAGCTGATCAGCAAATACAGTCTTAGTGTCACCAGTCCTTATGCTGAGATTCCTCAGCCCTGCATACACCACCAAAACTTCTATAATAATAATAATAATGCTGTTTTAATTAATATACTGGCTGTTTAAGTTTACATATCAATGAAAGAGAAGAGAGTTGTGATACACAGCAAAGTAGAACTCCCTCCACATAGCATCAGAGTAAGTCTAGCAAAGTCAGACCATTTATGAAGTCCTTGTAACAAATGTAATCATCTTAAACTAACACATCATTCTTGAACTTAGCTCAAGGTGTGTGTTAAGAACATACCCAACAGTTTTCACTTAGAGCCTCTGCAAATTCAAAAATGGTGACTCATTTCCACAGTGACTATGCTGTGATTGCGTGCAAAGAGTACTACAACATAATAGATGAGTACATTAATCTGTAACATAGAAGGCAATGGAAAAAAAACAGAGGACTGCTGACCAAACAAGGTTTTGAGAACATTTTTTGATATCAGATACAATAATGATAGGCAGGTTAACAATATATGACAAAAAGATAGTTAATGTCTTAGAAGCACCAATATTTTATTAAGCTATAGATTAGATAACCGCTTGTTCTCAACTGGTTTGTTTGTCCCAGTATTACGACCTGCAAGCCATGGCAGAGGGAGCATGAAGACTTCATGAAGAGCTTGGTTACCCAAATATTCTATCTATTCTATTGCTTCTCTCAAGCAATACTTGTCTTGGTCTTTTTATTTTTTTTTCTTTATGATTGATATAAATGCCACACATCAACATGGCTACAATGGTACTTTTGAAGGAGATGGAAGTCCTTTGCAGAGCTTTTGTTTTTTGTGGAATACCTTTGAGTTTAGGAGGCAGGATTACTTGGCAACCTGTTCCAATTTCTATTCAGACTCAAGGTAATTCTTACCTGTAGAATGCTGAGAAGATAAAGAAGATGAAAGAGAGTAAAAGTGGAAGTAGAAATAAAATAAGATCTCTTATTGAATATGTTGAAAGGGCACCCTCTAGCTAGCACAAATCATTGCCTAAGTCCTAACTCCAACTGTTACTATCTTTCATAGGCACAACAGAAATTCACCTTATCCACAGATATGAAGACAGAACAAATGCACGTTTTCTAAATAAGACGGGGGAAAACAGCCCAAACCCATCATTTTCCTCCTCATCCTACAGACTACAGAGCTACAAATGTCCCTGTGTCATCCTGTCGATACTGATGTCAGTGTGTACACAAACACATCTGTCTTCTTTATTTATTCAGTCATCAAAATTCCAAGTCTGCAAGCTAGTCATAATTATGTCTTCCAAAGAGGCAGGCACCTGCCATTTACTCTACCTTTTTCAATTACATCTAATTGAAGACTTGAGCTCAAAAAGAGGAAGGGAGACAAGAGTTCTTCAAATTGTCTAAACACTCTCTGTTGAATAGAAAAAGAGAGGTTTCCTACCGCAGCTCAAAAGAAGTCCTCCAACATGACTGGCATAATAAAGAACGGTAATATGAGATGCATTTCCTTCCTGTAAACAACCTACACCATGAGGATGTTTTTTACACGGGTGATGGCTCACAGCCAGAAGAAAAGCCCCCCTCACCCCTGCCCTCCTCCCCACTCCCCATCACTGCTGAAGTCAAGCCATTAGAGAATTTTTTTGAGCATAAGAACTTGTCCTTGGCAACTTCCAGTAATTTTCTCCTTTCAAACGTACCCATATGGTGGACGACAGCATGTCAGAAATGGAAAAAAAATTTAAAAAAGAAACCAGGTTTGTATGTGAAGATACAGATGAGATGACTGATAGTATATCATCCTGAGTACAGCTGTAAGCTCCTTGGCAACAGTAACCTCATAGTCCCCGTGCTAGAGTAACCTTCTAGGAATTGAAGAAGCTGGAAAAAAAAAACCCAGCTGGCTCCACTTATATAAGGGATGCAATTAAGCCTAAAAGAGAGGATGATTTCAGCTTGTGTGATCTGCATTAAGAATAGGTCCCTGAGAGCATTGTTGAAAAGCTACTTCAAGTACTTGTGTGTGTGCACACATGTGTCTTGGGATTTTCCCTTTCCTCAGACACTGATGCAGAAGTTTCCATCAAGAGAGAGTAGCAGGGTATAATTTGGAGAGGAGATGGGAAGAGTCAAAGAAAGAAATCCTTCTATGATGTGATGAAAAAGTTGACCATGTTGGTTCATCTCTCAAATTCATGAACAAGAAACTACAGCTAACATATTGTTAGTAAATGAGACTATTTATGCTGAAACCAAAATGGGCAAGTGGAAAATCTCTCACATTTGTTACGGGGGAACTGGTGGTAAGTTGTGTAACAGGAAAAGCAGAATAGTTAAAAATATAACAACCAATCATCAAATTAGTGATACATCCACAAAGATGCCCCAGTATAATCCTTCAGTTCATTTATAATCAAACCTAAAAAGCTATTGTAATCTGAACAGAGCATATCACTGCATCAGAACTTCCTAGTCTTATTGCTACCTTCCTAAGTGCAGAGTGAACCTGTAGTGATCATATGTTTAATTTTAAGATGATGGATGATGAGACACATTTAGCCATTGCGGACTCTGTACATAAAAATCTAAGCTAGATAAATGAAATATAAACGCTATAATGGAGTTGTCCTGGCTGCTAGAAAGCCTAAAGGAGTTAATGCTGTTGAGTAAAAGCAAGGAAGAACTCAGCTATTTTTCATTATTTGTATCATCTGCTGGAAAATGTAAACATGTCTATCAAGGGAAGAAGAATGGAAGATTCCCTTCTTCTGTCTTTCCATCGATTTTTTTCTTTCTACAGAGAAATGTAGGCTGATTGAATCACCATTAAACAGTCCCACAAAGTCAAGGTGATTCTTTCAGACTTTCCTGGACATTCCAGAATACCATTCATCAATGGGTTTTGTGGAGAGTGCAACATCATGGGCAGGAACCTCAGGGGCAAACACACTGCACTAGCACCACCAGAAACTAGCTAGGCTGTGTGCACCTGCTCCTTTTAACTCCTGCTTTGAGGGGCAAGAAACGGAAAAGAACAGTTAATTTGCTTGCCTAGCTAGATGCTCCCATAGAAGAGATATCTGCCAGGCCACAAAAGCTCAATAAGAAAAGAAGACATATTCTGTGAGTTGTAAGTGTATACTTTTAATTTTACTGTGTAGTCTCTTTTTGTAATATATAAAGAGGATGAGAAGAACTTGATTTGTCAGTATCACTTGAATAGCTGTCCTTATATTAATCTCTAGTATTTCTTTTTGTAGCATAGCATATTTCTTCTTGTACTTGTTTATTACTCCTAATATCACCATCTTTCATTAGTATTTCCAACTAGTTCCTGAGCAGATGACACTGCCTCTCAGACAAGGGGACTGATAATCAACTAATTATTTTCATATGTGGGTACATATTGGCAGTGATGGGGGTTGCCAGATTTGATGATACAAAACATGCAAAGAATCATGCTCAGTTCTTTAGGATTACTTAAATGCATTAAAGCAGGTGAAAGACCTGGTCTTGGTTTTTATAAATAAAATAGAACCACAAATTCATTCCAGAGATCACTCTACTGGCCAAAAAAAGGCAAAATTAGTGACCTTAATGAAGTGACTTGAAAGATTCACTTGGCTTATTGGTTTCCCTGCCTATTCATTCATTTATGCCCCTGGGAAACTGAAGCATGATTTCACTAAATATGTGTTATGGTTTGTGTGCAGGTGTAAGGGGATATATTCATGCAGTAAGCCTGCACCCTTTCCTTTAGTTTGATAGCATCACCCTCCCTTTCTGTTGCATTTTATCAGCCTGACATGAAGAATAAAGGCACTTACTTCATTCTCCTTCACTGACATGAGCGAAAAGCCCTGTTGTTTGACAGCACAGGTTAACCATGTCCATAAAGATGACCAAGTTCAGAGAGAAACTAAGAAACTGTACTCAAGCGTTTCTCTCGACCAAAGGTCTGAGCACTAATCCAGTTTAAGGTGGAGGGACAGGGGCACAGGGAAGCAAAATTAACCAAGCCAAAGTGTGCGTAGGTAGATAGCAAGTGATGCAGGTGAGTAAGCCAGGACGACGTGGCACATCACTACTGCACTGACTGAGAAATACGAGAGTGCTGTGGTGAGTTCAGGGCTCTGCAGGTGTATTTCTCTCACAACACCGAAAACAGATTCCAGGCCTGTTATGCTCAAATGTTATACAGAGCTAATTCTTACCTTTGCAACAAGAAACATTGCAAGTAAATGATCTATTATGTTCATGTCCATTATTAGACCCTCTTTCATCCATGCACCGCAAATGTGGAGCCCAACAATACACACTGAGCAATAAGAAAAGCCAGAACTCTCTTTATACCTCTTGTTTTAATACATTTAACACATTGCTACTTACTGCACCTTATCCTACTGGCACGCACTGCTTCATTGTTCCTTTTATTTCATAGTCACTGTTACTTCAATGCTAGTTTCTTGTTCACATGTTTCAAGTAATTAGGACAATTAACAACATTTGTGGTTTGCCTCCTACATGACTTGGTTTTTTCATTGCTTATTTTCAAGAGGTGAACCCTGTTCATTCTTTTCATACATATGTGATCTATAGTTCAATTGAGCTTTTGGAAAAGCCTCAACAGCCTCACAGACCCACAGTCTGTGGGTGAGACTGCATTTAATACAGTGCAAGCAGAATAAATAAAAGGTAGGTAGGGTAAACTGAACTTTAGCCTCCAAAGCATGTTTTTACTCTTAGAATGGGACAATCCCCTTTCATGCATATGAAAAGGGGAAAGGAGAGCATGGAATATTCCTCAGTGCAGCATGAGGCTGCTCCAGAGCTCAGTGGGGGCTCCTGCTGAGGGCTTCCCTCAGAGGGAGCAGGGAGCCAGGGACACTTTCATCTCCTGGACATGAGAGCCTGGGTTCACAGGCAGCCTGAACATGTCCCTTCCCATCAAAAACAACACAGAGCTATTGAAACAACTAAAAGAAAGATGTGGCAGGACAAACACGGTGCAAGCTCCACGTGAGGCAAAGAAGTGCTGTGATGATGCCAAGCTGCATTGCCACTAAGCTCAGGCAAGCAAACATCTGTCATATGGAGGTAGTTTAGGAAGTTACCTCATATTGTTACATCCAAATGTACAGTGCTGCTTAGGAATATTAATGTGTTGGCTCTGTGCAGCATTGTATTATGTTGACATAACCTTAGTTTTTCCCTTGCTAGATGTCTTCTCTCTTCCCTCTTTAGCCTGTTTCGTGTTGCTTCAGATTTAATTTGTTTCCCGAGCATTTGTTTAAGGAGCTGAACAAAATGGGATGGCACAAACTTTCCCAAGGCAGTACTGACATTCCAAGTGTGGTGAAATGGTGGAATACGCAAGAGAACGGGCTGCAGACATTCACTACAGCAAAAGGCAGGTTTGTTTTTTTTCTAGAAATGTTTCATTTGTTCTAGCAGGTGTGTCTGATATCTTTTGCATAATGATAAACCCACACACATTCTTCATGCAAATAGTGACCCAAGAGTTGCTCTGAGTTGCTTCAAGTAGTGAGTGCGTGTAACAACCTGTACTTACATATGCACTGTATGTTAACAGAGCGTGCATACAGTGCAAGGTAAACAGAGCCCATTGTGCCAGGGCAGGGACACATGGGGCTGCTGGAACAGAGGTGCCATAGCATGGCCAACACAGTCAGATCAGCTGAAATTGTCACAAAAGCTCTTCAGAGATACTGGGAGAGTCATACATCTTGTCTTTCTTCTCCTTTCTGCAGCCAGAAAATATTTTTGCCTCATGTGTGTTATTTGAAATGCCTCACCTATACCAACTGTTCCTGTTCCATGAAAGTTTGGGGAGCAAGGTATGGGAGCAAATGTGGAGGCTCACCAATTTGGACCTTACATGCTGTGACCACTGTGCACTTGGGTACCTCCATCTGCTCCATTGACCTGCCTCGGAAACTCAGCCTTGGTCAGCAGAAAGTTTCTCTCACCCTATCTTACATGTGCTAGCTTTCTCTTTCCATAAATCTTCCAGGTGCTGAGCCTCAAAGGTCAGCAGAGCACTTTTTATACCAGCTCTCACCATTAATTAGGTCAGATTATTATTAAGAGCTTTTTTTTTTCTTATTAGTGATTTCACTTCACAACTGAACCCAATGCTGATAGGTTGATGGACATTTTCTTAATAGGAAAAATAAATAAGAATGTTTGTCCAAATGGTTATTCTGGAAAACATGTCTGTGAGCTAGCTTGTTCATGACTCTTTAATCCACTGTAATTGAAGGAAAGTGGAAAGGAAATAAATAAAAAAAGAGGCATTTCAGTTTGTGGCAATGTCCTAATGCACCTAAGACTGCTTTATTACCACAGAATTACCACTCTAGATGTAATTCTGATACACTAAAGTATTAAAGTAGCTGAACTTTCTACCTTGAGCCAGGATGTCAAATCAGCACCCATGTTTGATGCAGGACATTCAAAACATCACACCTGTCTGACTTAGAGATTATGCATTACAACAGATGAGAGGCAGACATTTGCTTGCATCTCTGTTTTACCTGCTCTTTGGTGTCTACAAACTGTGTTTGACAGTAAATAGTTTCATTTCACCCATTTGATCTTGTACTGAAATGAACTAAAGTGCTGACATCACTCACCTCTGAGTGTTAACTGGAGCTGTAACCACACAAGGACCAAGATTCTAATATGCTTTTCAGACCACAAGGCCCACCTCAGGGTTTTTAATGCTTTCAGGCCAGTCAAATATATTGCTTTAAACAATGTCAGTCATCTACAGTGCAGCTTAAGTTTCCAGGTTTGACTTTGCACGGGAACACACAGGGAGTGCCCCGTCAGCAGAAACGTGTTTGCAGAGGCTGGCACCCTGCACGGAGACACGGTGTCTGCATGAGCACCCAGCCTAGCAGCAACAGCCCTGGTCCTCTCTGCTCCTGCTCTGCTGCCAGGAGCCAGGGAGGATATGGGAGCTGGGCTGTAACTGCAGGACTTTAGGAGACTGTAAATGAAAGGTTCCCCACCAAGACTGAGGTATGGTCCCTTTGGAGATTTACTTTGTTTCCAGTGGGATCAGGATTTTATCAGACAGTGTACTTACCACTCTAAAACCTGCTAAACTGCACACACATTTGATAATCAGATAATTAATGGCGTTTCATGCAGAGAGTTCCTGTGAAACATTGGACTCCCACTGCAAGTCAGTAAATATTTTATGCCCATTTTGGTACAGCTACAACATGCCATAGTAAGCTGGATGAGTAAACCAAGAAAATTCACAGGGGTTGCCTGGGACAGATTATGACCTCTGCATCTTCTAATCCCTCAAATGTGTGATGAGTTTTGTCATTCCCTGTGAGCAGTTTCATTCATTTCATAGTATTCAGTTTTAGTAAAAGCGCTAGAAGTTGTCTCAGTATGACTAAGAAAAGTAGCTAATAATTGTCACCACGCTTATCTCTTTGGCATTTTAGCTTGAGTTCCTAGTAATAAAGAACTATTTGAGATTTTAACAGAAATGTAAATGTTGAAGTTTCACAGGTCATTGAGTTTTATAATGTTGAGTCATTGGGCTATTATACATTGATCGAGCAAATAGCAAATGGTGTGACTTGCCAAAGAGCATTACTCAAATATTGACCAGGAATTGATGACAGTCGGCTACTCTCCAAGCACTACAAAAGTTTACAGGAAATTTCTACCTGAGGCAACTGCAAGCTTCTGCCTTAAAACAGGCAGGTTTTTTGGTTCCTTTTCGTTACCATCTTTTCTAGTCTCCTCTGCTACACCCCAACACCCTTATCATAAACAGAAATGTACTTGGAGTAAATGCTTTCATTTATGTCAATTTTTTTAGTTTACCTCTCAGTCATCTTTTATTTTCAACAATCTGTATTGGTTTCTTTAATTAATCATATCTAGTCTTCTTATTATACTTCAATGTCATTTTATTATGATGATATACATTTTTATTTAATTATACACATATATGCTTCCACCTATAAAGGGCAGGTGCAAGGACAGGTAGCCTGGGAGGAATACAGAGATATTGTCCAGAATCATGTAAGGAAAGCTAAAGCTCTGATAAAATTAAATTTGGCCAGGGACATTAAGGTCAACAAGAAAAGCTTCTATAGGTACATAAAAGGAAGATTTGGGAAAATGTGGACCCTCTCCAGAGGAAACAGAAGACCTGGTTCCCCAGGATATGACAACAGCCTCAGTCTTGACCAGCAAGTGATTCAGCCAAATTGAAGAACCCAAAGGAAGGGACTGGGAGAATGAAAAACTGTCCACTTTAGAAAAACAGATTTAAGGGCATCTAATAAACCTTAAGGTACACAAGTCCATGGGATTTGTGACAAGATACATCCACAGTTCTTGAAAGAACTGGCCAAGGAAGTGGCTAAGCCGCTAGCCATCATATTTGAGATGTTGTGTCAGTCCAGTGAAGTTCCCACTGATTGGAAAAGGGGAAACATTGTCATAATTTTTCAAAAGAGAAAAATGAAAGCCCCAGGGAACCAGAGGCTGGTCAGTCTCACCTCTGTGCCTGGCAAGATTATGGAGCAGATCTGCCTGGAAACCATGCTAAGGCACAAGGAAAATGAGGAGATGGTTGGTGGCAACCAGCTTTGCTAAGACCAGATCAAACCTAACAAATTTGGTGGCTTTCTGAGATGGGGCTACAGTGCTGATGGATAAGGGATGAGTGACAGACACCACCCACCTGGACTTGTGCAAAGCATTTGACCCTGTCCCATGTGACAGCTTTGTCTCAGAACTGGAGGCATGTGGGCTTGACGGATGGACACTTGATGGATAAGGAATTGGCTGGATGGTCACACTCAAGGAGTTGTTTTCAAGGGCTCCCTGGTCCAAGGAGAGACCTGTGACAACTGCAGTTCCTCGGGACTGGTACTGGAACCAGTGCTGTTCAACATCCTTGTCAGTGACACGGACAGTGGGATCAAGGCCACCCTCAGCAAGTTTGCCAATCGTGCCAAGCTGTGTGGGGCAGTCCCTAAAGGAGACCCACAGAAGAGATGGAGAGGGACTTTTTACAAGGGCTTGTAGTGATTGGACATGAGGTAATGGGTTTAAACTGGAAGATGGTAGGTTTAGATTAGACAACAGGAAGAAATTCTCTACTGTGAGACACTGGAACAGATTTCTCAGAAACTGTGGATGTCCTTCCCTGGAAGTGTCCAAGGCCAGGCTGGGTGGGACTTTAAGCAGCTTTTTCCTTTGTTCCAGTGGAAGGTGTTCCTGTTTGTTGCAGGGAGGGTGAAACTAGGTGATATTTAGGGTCCCTCCCAACCTAAACCATTCTATCATATTAAAAAATTGGAATGCCAATATATGCAGCATACTGCTCCATTGTAAAATGTGATTTGTATACAGTACAATGCATCTTATCTTGAACAAAGAATGATAGAGTACAAGCTTGTAGCATGGTCCTATTTGATTTTAGTTCTCCAGAGTTATAAGCCTGATCCCAAAGACAACATTTCAGCTCAGAAAGGAGAAACTGTTGTTGAGAAGACATTGTCTTAAATCCTACCTTTTCCTGGAACACAGGACACCCTGCAGGAGTTTCAAAACTTGGTGCTTAAGTAAGACTCTGATGCAGCTGGGGGTAGGAGCACACTCTGTTTTGCAAAATATACAGCTAGAAAAGTTTATTCCTGGTTTGCCCACCTGGCTTAGAACCAGTGACCTCACCCATATCCACAGAGGAATGGGCTTCATTCTCCTCCTCACCATAAAAGAATTTGAATTAATTCCCCAAAGAGCCCATAAGGCAGTTTGGGAACAATATTCTTTCCTATGAAAGCAATTCCACACTACTTGGAACAACCAGATATTACCTTGGCCAGAGAGAGTGCTCTTGGACATTCAGCTGGATAGAGGAAACCACTGTGTCTGTCCCTGTTCTATTGCCTATTTCACACTTTAGTTCAGTATGTTTAATAAAACAGGAACTGACATCAAAGTATCTTCTCTCCCATGTGAGTTGTTAACATGAGATCATAGAATCACATTCAATCTCCTTGAAAGGAAATTGTTTTAATTTCCTTTCCTTTTAATCTAATGGATGTTGAACTAGTCCATAAAAACCATCCCACTTTCAGCAGAACAGCTGTGAGGATGAGGAGACACTGCAACAGGTCACCCAGAGAAGAGCTGTGGATGCCCCACCCTGGAAGTGTTCCAGGACAGGTTAGATGGGGTTTTGAGCAACTTCCAATATCACTGGATGAGACACAGTGTCAAAGCTCCCTGTGGCAGAGGAGGAACCTGAGCCGGTCATTTCTGTGCCACGGGACCCTGCATTGAACACACGCCTGTTAAGGGACCTTTCCACACAATGCTGCATGCAGACTGTGGCCAAGCAGGCATTTGGATAGCAAGCCACTGGATCGGGTCCTGCGTACCACAAGAAGAGAGCAGCTTATTCATGAACACACAGGCGGTTTAAACACAAGACAAGAGACAATTTGCTGGTTAGTCTGACTGTGCTGGAGGCCCTTGGCCAAAGCCAGGTTTTGGGCACAGACCAGCAATCACGCTAAGCCTCTGGACTTCCCATTACACTAAAAGAGGGCAGCCTGGCCACACTGGAGTCTGCCCTGCTGCCCTTCCCACATGCTGCCACACCATCAGGTAAACAAAGGAGCACCTCCAGAGCCAGCTACACCAACATCCCTCGAGAAGCATTCTGTCACCACCAAGCACACAGAGTCACAGAGCGACTGCAAATAAATACCTGTCAACACCTGAGATGTGAATATTGCATTGCTATCCTTTGTGTAAAATGCTTGAAGCTTTCCTTTGTCTTTTTAGAGATTTGCACTCACATAATTCTTTTGCAGCCTTCCTTAGAGTTCTAAGCCACCCTCTAGAAGGGGTTATATTTTGCTTCTGGTCTGGGAGCAGAAGCGTCTCTGGAATAGCTTTTGCAGTTTTCTGCCAGCAGAGGATACCCAGAACCAAAGCTTCTCACAGCCTTGAATGCAGATCCTGCTTTGAGGCTACACATACTCACTTCTGCTGTCTTTGAACCAGGAGCACACAAGATCTGATGCCTCACTTCAGTCATCTCTATAGTGTGGGGAAAATACATAATGCTACTTTTGAAACTCTACTATTTTCATTTAAGCTTGCAATATTTTCCAGCAGCAGGAATTTTGCACTGTCAGTCTCTGAGGTTTTAAGAACTACTGCACCTTGCCAAGAACATTTCTCCTGACATAGGCTCATGATGGATAGATCAATAGATTCTTGAATCCTCATATCCTTTTCAAATTACTACCCGAGATATCTACCTGAGTAGGCCATCTTATCTGATAACTTAAACAAGCAACCTGTCTACACTTTAATTGTTATTGAGGATTAATGTTGTTTATAAAATGAAATCAATACAATCTCTATTGCTTATTAACTGAAACATTCTAGGCTCTGCTCTGTTTGCTTTGCTTTTCAATTAGTTTCTATTATTTTCCCTATTGGCTTTTAACAAATAACTGTAGAAATAAACTTAATGGTTGTGAAACTGTTATCAGAGTCAACAAAGTCCCTTAATGGAAAGTCTTGTATATTTAAATGTAAAAAAGAATCCACTGTTTAATCATTTGACATTATGAGATAAGTTTATTACTATACATCTGTTCTGTGCTGGGCCTTGGCTTTTTTTTAAGCTAAGCAATTAAGAGTTCTTAAGGGTTCTTTAAAGTTCAGATGTCAGAATTGTTAAGTTGGTTGCTACATTTAAGATTAACAAACTCCACAGTCTAGTAACTTTTGTTTAAAAAGTTGCAAAACTGAGAATGGGCTGAAAACAATGGGTTTCCTAGGAACATAATAAATATCATCCATTTACACTGCAAAAGTGTTCTCAACACTATGTAACAATTAAGTATCTGAAACATCTTACAGACTCTGCTCATGCTTCCTCTGTGATCCCAACATGCAAGTGGAGTGCTGCAATTGCCAGGATTCGTTCCTCTTCTGCAGAATGGAAGTAGAGCAAGAAGGGTTGAAGAATGGTTTCTCAACTCCAGATGTACTCCTGAGTCGGAGGTAGGATCCAGAAAGTAAGCAGGTGAATGTGAAGGAGAGATGGACAGGTAGAGTACTTTTGAGGGTACTGAGGGACAATGATGCAGGTGACAAGTCTCAATATATAGCACGACAGTTGCATATCCCAATCCAGCTAGCATCAAAATGGTAAAAATCTGTTTTCTCAGTCATTACTTTTTGCTCTTTGAATGAAGAAAACTTTTCTTCCACATTACTCACTATGTGGGTAACAGAAGTCTGTTTGCTGATAGGCCTTTCAAGCAGAAACTCTCAGTCTATGGGAACAGAATTCCACCACACTCACTGAAGGTTGTACCTTTATGGATCTTTCCTGCATTGCAGTTATACACATCACTGCTCATAGCCAGAGACATATGCAACCCACACTCCCTGGGCACACTGTTTGTGGGCTCTCAGCAGTTTAGCTGGACATGGTCATGAAGCAAGCAAAGTTACAGGAGAGTGTTACATAACGAAGTGACGAGTTCACACAGGCCAGCAGCTATGCCTGCTGCTGCTGAAACCACAGACACCAAACCCAAGTGGCACAATTCCTGCACTTCTCTACAAAATAATTCTGATTTGGCAGCGTCACCTCTGCCTTGTGTTCAATGACGTTAAGTGGAGAGCTGGTAAAAATGCAAGACATGGTGGAATCAAGTTCAGGAAACAGGGAAACTTCAGGATGCAAGTCTATGACCCTCAGCACAGACTACCATTCTGCTGCTGGGAGCTTACTCAGAACTACACACAAGGAGAGATTTCTAAAAGCCGCTACAAGCGGTGTGTAAGCTATCCAGCACAACCTATGCCAGGAAACGTCTGCGCTCCCCTGGCTTCAAATAGTTCTGCTTGCAATCACCAGAACTGTTCCTAGCCTTCACACAGCACAGATGCATTCCACGGTAGGGTGAGGCAAATGGTTATGAAGCTTACTCAGGTGTCATTTATTTCATGAAAGTTTGCTGGTTGTTATAATCAAATGTCAATTGTCTGTAATTGTGGCATGCAATGGAAAATCCCTACTTAGGACATGTTCTGCCACTTGCTGGTGAAGTACACTAACCCTCAACAATGAAGCAATACTGAAAAAATAGTTTTGACATGTAAGCAGGTCTAGGAGTATAATTAACACATATTTATTTTGATTCTTCTTTTCTTATGGTTTTGCTGTAAGGAAACCATCCTGTATTTTAAAAGAAAGGTTCCATGCAGAATTAAAGAATTCTTCCTGGTCAGTTCATTTACTAATCTAATTACTTATTAATAAAACTTTTTGCTTTAATAGCCTCTGTTTTGACTTATCTTCACAAGTACAGATGAATCTTGCAGCGATCTTGCAATACACAAATGTATCAGTGGCTTGTAAGGATCAGAGCGTAGAGCACGACTTTGAGCTCATCCCAGATGCTGTTAGAAGACAACACTCTCTGATAGGGAGCTTGCATTAAGAGCTTCAACATTAAGTAATAACTACTTTTAAGGGGATTCTACTTGAGAAGAGAGGAATAACATTTGGTGTCAGAACTCTGACTGATTATTAACACTGGGCTGCATGAGACAGGGAAGATCACTCAGTATTTTAATTCATTTTTTCTCTCCTTTTGAATGAAGCAAGCATTTTATACACATGTACTAACCATATTATTCTGAGGAGTTACAAAAGTGTGGAAATGGCTTGACAATACTAAAATTGATGGGGCAAGCTTTTAAAGAAAACTTAAAAAAAATTCCAGTAGCAAACATCTTTTTAGCGTTAGAGACTGTAGAAAATAAAAGCACAATGATAGTTTGCATTTTGAAACTGAAGATGAAGAAATTCATATCAGAATCTAACCTCTGGATCAGCTTTCACATAGATTCAGTAGGCTTGCCATCATCTGCAGACTAAAGTTGGGGCTGATTTACTTTCTGAAAAGATGGTACAGTTCAAACAGTCATGCTGGGCTTGATGCAGAAATCATGTTGTGTGGTTTTATGGGTTGTTTTATGCATGTGGAAAAATATTATTTGTATCTACCCTTAAAATCTTGGACTCTTGTGGAAAGAAAAGAAATTAATAGTATCTCAGCAGTCAAGTAATCAGGGTAGATTATGAGAAGATGTACTTGAAAAATTAAGAGGGGAGAGGAAAGAGGAATTTCCGCAAGGATTGCATTAGCATGCCAAGTTGGTCTAATATTCCTCATTAGTGTTTGTATTCTCTGTGCACTGTATTTTTTTTTTATAGCTGGTCTACTTTAGATGAAAATACATGCAAAGAAAATGTGCAGAACTTCCTTGAGCCTGTGCCTGAAAAATTCTTACAATTCTGAAATTATCTGTACTGGTTTTAACTGGCACGCATATGATAAGTACCCAGATTTTATGCAGATTTTTTAGAAAAGCTGAATTAGGCTGATTTGTAGTAGTCACTCCAGTGATCACATCAACACTTTTAAATACATGGACTGACACTTCCTGTAATGAGAAGTGACATGACTATGAGACCCAGTGGGACTTCTAATTTTTTTCCAACCACTGATTGCATGTATCATACATATATACAGTGAAGAATAGAAATTATGGAACAAACCTAATTAAAGGTTTACTGGGAATAAAGGTCCATAACTATTAAAGAAAGTGTATATGTGTATGTGCCTCTATAAAAATATAATGGTGGTCATTTTGAGAAACCACTTAATTTGCAAAATTATTTAATTCTGGGTATTCAGATCATTAGCAAAACAGGACTTATTGTGTTTATTGGCATAATAATACACCTTTTTTTTATACTTACTTGTAGAACTGTACAACAATAATACAAACATTATTTCAAGGATTAATTATTCTGAGGATTAATGTTTTCACAGCTTGAACTATCATGATTTTACCTATTGTATGATAGCTCTCCTCTTTACCATCTGCATCTATTCACTTCTTTGGACTCCTGTGACTACATTTTAAACAACTCTGACCTTCGTTAAATTACTTGGTTAAGGCTGATTTAGGGGCACAACTTTGTTATTATTATTATTAATATGCACGCCTGTAGGAAAATTGGAGAAATGCTCTGCAAAACCAGCATTTTATTTAGTAGAGAGAAGAACAAAGTATTATGGTTTTGGCACAAATATGCGATTCTTCACTCATAGGATGGAGAATAATTGGTTAGCAGCTCTTCCAAAAAAAAGGATTGCAGAGTTATAAACTGCAGGCTGAACTTGAAATTACAGTGCTGGACCTGTGAGCAAGATTAAACATGGTCTGAAATTTTCAAAAAAGACATTTCAAGAAAGTGTCTTATAATGATATACTTCATACACAGAGCACAAAAGCGCTTGAAGTTCAGCACCTAGCCGGCAAACCTGCAAATTATTTTCAGAGGGTATTAATGGCAGTGGTTAACAGTTACTGCAAATATATAGGAATAAAATAACATGAGAACTCAACAGAATATACCCCTAAGTAAAGTGAGAGGCACTAACTGACCATAAATGCAAGGTATACTACCAAACTTACAGGAAAAATATATTTTGCTACAAAATGGCCAGTTCTTTGGCTTGCAAAGAACTATAAGGATCAGATCCCTGTTGATGTCCTTGCACCTCCCTCTCGAATCAGCCTTTGCAGTCTTGGCAAACAAAAAGAGCTCACTGCAATCACACAACCTGCAGAGGAGAGGTGCAGAGCACAGCAGCTCCAGGGATTACACAGAGCAGAAAGTATCATTCAGATGTCTAGAGCAGATGAAAATACAAATTTTATGGGCTTATTCTCTTGGATGGTATGTGTCTGTATGTTTAAAATAAGTAACATATTCCAATTAATTTTTATATAACATGAATAGTTGTATTTGATGTAATTTTTATGTAAAAAGAACTCAACACAATTTAGGAAAAGACCAGTTGGCCCATGTTTAGACTGACAACCCAAATATCACATTCTTTCTCTGGATCCAAGCTTGCTCAAAATATTCTCAGTATTCTTGTTTTATTTGGTTTGATTTCTGTTCCACTCTCCTGAAGAAAAGCAAGTAAAATGGGATGTCACAACACACACTCACAGACACCAAATCCAGTTGCAGTAAGTCAGCATCCACCTTTTTGAAAATATCAGAAATGTCTGCTAGTAGTTAACCAAAAAGTTACATAAAATGCCAGTATGCATAATTAAAAACTCTACTGAACGCTTGGCAAAATAGTGGCCATTTCTCACAAAAAGCTATAAATAGAAAGAATTTTGAAGGAAAAAACAACTAAACCTACCCAGAGTGTCTCTTTAAATGCCTAATTTTTATCTGAAGCTTTCTTTATTTGAAACAGTGGGACACAAAAGATACCTTACAAAGCTGATTAAATTTCACCATGGTTCACACACCCAGCTGAAGGGGTAATTTTTTTTAACTTCCCAGATCAGTTCTCGTGAATATTACTTTGCAATAACATCTCTGGAAATGACGTAGGAGCCAAAGAACCCTGCAGCAAGAATGGAAGGGTATTATCCTCTCCAAGCAGACCCAAGGATCCTTTGGTGAGATGCCAGTTCTCTGGTGGAAAGTACTCACATTTTTCTGGATTGGCGTGCATCTCCAACCCCTTCTCTCTTCCTACCCTCTGGCTCAGCAAACCACCTTCTCCCCAGTCCTCCCTCCACAACGCCACTGGTTTCAATACAACTGCAGAGCCTCCTGGGGGAGTGTTTTGGCTGCGCTCTCAGAGGCTCAGTGCTGCGCCCTGGAGAAAGCAGCTCAGGAGCAACTTTTTGGAGAGTGACTGCCATGCTCAGCACTACCAGGGCACCTTGAGTTCTGCACTGAAGGGGAAAATTGTCTCCTGGGTGGCAACAGTGAAGAGATGGAACCCTCCTCCCAGTCCCCAAGCTCTGTGATGGCTGACCATTGGAGGCCATTCCTGATGGACCAGATGACAAAGGACCCATGCAGGTGTTTGATTTCAACACTAAAAAAGCTCTGTACAAACCAATGTGACTTTTTCCTTACAGCATGTTCTTTCATGCCCTCCTGAACACTGCTGAGGACACTACAGGACTGGATCCTAAGAGAGTGAATGCAATTTATGATCTAGCAGAGGAAATAATCTGTTTATTACATGTATTGTTGGCACTAGCCTGGAAAGAACATGAAATAGAGAAGACTCACTGGACAGAACAGTGAGAGCACTGGAAGCTACAAAGGTCCGAAAGAAAAATGGCAAGCACCAACAATAGCAGCGAGCTTGAAGTGAGAGAGGACAACAAACTACATGTGCATTTGTGATGTGCTGTGGCTCAGAGAAAAGAATCCAGTACAGTTCTTTGGTGTGCATACTGAAATAGTACTGCTCAGAACAGACACAAAATACTACGGGTAAAAGGAACGTGAGTGTAGCATTAATCTGGGGGTTGCTGCCTTGTGCACAAACAGGGAGAAGTTAAAAGAAGCCAAACTTCAATGGGTTTTCCTGACATAAAATTTAAAATTACTGAATCCAAAATCTAATACTGGGACCTGCCTAGATCCAATCATATGATGTGTGCTTGTTCTCAAGTGCCCCTCGGATCTCACTGAGATTTATCGTATCATTGAGGTCAAATGCCTATTGCTGTGCTGTACTAGAACAGGGCCTGAGACACCAAAAAAGACATGGAAGTTTCCTGAAGAATACATATGAAACCTTTACTGTGACTTTAAAAATTTTTTCCACCCCCTGGATTTCTTTTCCAATGCCTCCAGCTAAATTAAAAGCAGAAAGCAGACAATTTTTCAGCAGCTCTTTCAGCACATTATAATTAGAGCTCATTTCATCATCTTAAACATCCTTTAGCCAAATAAATGCTGATTTGAGCTGCAGCATCAACAACTGCAAAGAACTGCAGTTGTATAGCAATCCTTATGCACTTTGCTTCCGAGCTGAAGTTGTGTGTATTCCCATGGCAAGGGCCAGGGCTGTGACTGCAGGGCACAGACTGTCACCCCAGCACCAGCCGTGTCTGCTGGCTGGGTCACCATGACGCTCACAGGTTCTTGTTATTAACTTTCTCACACACACATTTCTGTACCAGGTATGTCCCACATAAGTCTCTTGAGTGATGGTCATTAATTATGGTAACTCCTGCTTAATATTTTTTTTAACTTTTTTTTTATTCTCTCTTATAATGTTGGCATAGTAACATTAAGCTATTAATGTACATTATTTCAAATTCGCTGACACAGTATGCAACTCAGAGACAACCAAGAAGAGAGCTAAAAACATTCCCCAGCTTTTAAGTCCCTCCATATTGTATGCCTTTAGAATAAACTTGAACAGACAAAATCTTGTTGCCATTGGGTAGAGAATTACTATTGGTACAATTGCTAGGTTGATAGACTATGTTAAACTTGATCTCATAAAGCGTTTCTACAACAAACTCCTTGTGAATACTATGGAAGCTCACATAAAGAACTCCTGCAGGATTTGAGCTCTCACTGATTTTCCCTCTTTCAAATACTTCTACCATAACCTGTGTCTATGTTGGAAACAAAACAAAACCACCTGAGAGAGGAACAGAAAAAAAAAGGGGGGAAGGTGGAATTTGAAGGTCCCTACAGACCTGTTAGTCTGACTGTTGATGTATGCAAACATGACAGCAGATAGAAAATAGTATAAAATATAGCTTGGGTTGATTAAAATGGGGCCACAACTTTTAATCTTTTTCTCAGAACTGATTTTCTTGGAAACATGGCAGATTTATGTCAAGTCCTGTAAGACATCTGATATAGTGGCATATAGGAGGTCGCTGTTTTAAACTAGAGAAGATGTGGATTAGCAGAATTATAAGGCAGGTAAGGAGATATAGGGGATATGGGAGTATCCAGTGCTGAAAGGGAATATTGAGAGAACTCAATAACATAAAGGAAATTGGAGGGGCTGTAAGAGCCTTCATAACTGGAATAAAATTAGTGAGAATAATATTTAGTGGTTCAAAGGAGAAGAATCTCCACTTGGCAGGTAACAAGTATTTCTGCTGTAAAGAGATTTAGTAGAGTCTGCACCTGTGCTGGGGTGCAGGGGATTTGCTTGGAGCATCCCATCATCTGCTGCTTCCTTCTGGCCTATGCATCTAGATTTTTCCAAGGGGTAGTGGCTGTAAACTGGAAGAGGGTAGGTTTAGATTAGATTTTAGGAAGAAATGATTTACAGTGAGGGTGGTGAGGCACTGGAACATGTTGCCCAGAGAAGTTGTGAATGCCCCATCCCTGACAGTGTTCAAGGAAGGCCGGGTTAGATGGGGACTTTAGCAACCTGGTCCAGTGAAAGGTATCCCTGTCCATAGCAGGCTGGTTGGAATTAGATGATTTTTAAGGTCCTTTCCAACTCAAACCATTCTATGATTCTATGATTTCCACCCCAAAGAAACAAGTTGAAGGCACTGGAGGTGTGAAAGGATGCATTTAAAGGCAGAATGCTGAGAAGCACTCCCCTTGCCTCTCTTCTATTTACACATGCAGAACAGCAGTGAGCTGCCAGCGTGAATGACTACATGTTCCACTGCTGCAATATGAACATGAACTTTCTGGTCAATCTGCTCCAGAAACATTTACTGCCTTCACAGTAATTTGGATTTCCAATTCCAGCTTGAACTAACATATGTTAAAGTGTTTTGCTTCAGACATCAAAGTTAATTGGAAGCATCCTGGATTTTCAACTGTACATTGTAAGGAATGATCTTAGTGCAGGTTCCAAAGAGCTGCTGCAGCAATCCAAAAGGGCACCATGCTCCAGGTGTAGGGCTTCAGTCTGGCTCCCTGCAAACTGCTTTTTGGGGTTCACATGCATTTCCATGGACTTTTATGGACCAGCTCTAACAGTGAACTTCAGTGTTCATTCTGGGCTCTCTACGCAAGTGGCTGTTGCATGATCAAACAGATTACGGAGCTGCCAAGCAGGTTACCCATGCACACAGCTGTGAGCAGTTGTGCAAGTACCACGGGCATGGGTATTTGCCTATGCAAATGTAGACCTTGTATGGGGTTCATCTAAACACAGACAGCTCTAACAAGTCCTAGGGAAGCTGTACAGGTTGGTGCAGTGCAACCCTTGATGGGAACAGGACTATTCCTTTCCAGCCACGTCTTAGGTTAATATAACCAAACATAACAAGTAAAAGAGCACGTATAAACTAAGAGAAAATGTGAGTCTGCATCAAATTTCCTCATCTCTTTCTTCCCAAGCTCATCTCTGATAGGCATCTACACATTGGTCACACGCCAGAATGGGCTACATTGTGAAAGACAAGCATGCTTTACATACATTGCATTGCTACATATGGAAAGCAAGTTTCACCCCCTGACTGCTAGAGTCCAGAAAACAACATTGTCTTTTTCCTAAAAGATCATGAAACTCAAGAAAAGGTATCCTCTTTCACAATGTGGAGAATAAAAAACCTCAACGAGTTTCTGAATTAGTAAGCCAAAGGGAAGGGGGGGAAAAAAGTGCATAACATCATCACCCCCATAATATCACAAAAAATACTTGTATTTCCTCATTTCAGTTTCATTTTTTAGTTTTGTTGTTGGTTTAGGTAGAAGGGAGATCAATTTAAATTCACAATTACATTTTTTCCTGAAAATATTCTGAGTCATTTTGACAAGATCAGAAATTTCCCAAAACATTCTGTGAGTAAGGAATCAAATCTGAAGATTTCACAGAAGTTATACTAGTTTTGACAAAAGAGAGCTTGTCTGTCCCCCAGAGAAGAGGCTGTCCCAGTTTGTCATCCTAAGGAAAAGGCAGTTTCTTGAAGAAATTCCAGCCCATATTATTGATTATGTAAGTCCTGTGCTTTTGCAATGTCCATCTCAGTACACTGCACCTAGGTGGAGAGTAACTACTGACATGTAATCTTGACCTAATGAGCTTGTCTCCATAGGAAACTATACCTAAAACTACACACATAAACATCACTTCAGTCTATTGATACAATCTGAAATATTTCATTGGATAAATTGAATAAATTGCTGTCATTATCTTTTTTGCCTGAAACCTTCTTCTAAAAGCAAAATTAAATTACTGAATAAAACACATCCAATTACATTTTTCTCTCCTAATCGGTCTCTCCATGACTAAGCTAACACTTGCCTACAAAGGTTAGCCTCGGGCTCTGTTGTACAGTCACCTCTTCTGTGTTTCAACATGCTGAGAACTTTTTTAAACTGGGAAAAAAAATATTGAGCTAGAAGAAGTTACTAAGGTTACTGTTTCTTGACTACTGTTGATATTAAAAGAAGATTTAGATATTTATTAGGGTGAAACTATTCCGAGTAACAGCCAGAAGAAGCTGTGGCTGAGCCTATCTAATCCTTCCTCTATATAAGACCATGTTAGACTTTATTACTGATGTACTGAACTTACCCTCAAGGGCATAAGGGTAGCTAATAATTCCAGCCAAAGTGCAAAGGAAAGGTGAGCCAAGCATGCCAGTAGGACTGCACATGGAATAAAACACTTTTCTCAGAAAACTGATGTGTCAAAAAATCTAGCTGATGGTCAGCGCCAGAAATGCTTTTTCAAATGTCAGAACTACAAAAGAACTTCTGGGTATCCATGGCCTTCTCATTATTTTTCCATGTCAGCCTTTTTTTTCTGCAGTCCTTTCTCTTATATTGTTTAATTCCTTTCAGTCTCTTGCTCCTTCCTAGTCTTCAGCCTAATATGTATTGCTCCCTGACCTGAATTCCTAGATAGACCCTTTCTTTTTGCTTGTTTTTTCCTTTCCATGTCCTTTACCATGATTTTTTTTTTCTTAAAAAAAAAAATTAACAATTCTGGTTATTTATGAGCCCTGGAGTATCAAGATTTCTTGAAATTGTGGTTGGGCGGTACCTGAAGCTTCATTAGAAGGATACTGTTCGGAAGACTGAGAAATCAACATCCTTTGAGTATTAATTAATTATACTTTTTCGTGGCTATTAGAGTCATTTTCTAAAAAAGAGCATAAAGAGTTAGATTGCATGCTCAAAATTATTAAATTACATGAACCAGATGCTTCACCTCATGACAGCCGGCTATAAAGTGATGCCCTCAGCAAAAACTCCAGATCAGGAATTCACTAAAAGTAGACACTGACCATTGCTTTTGAATGCTTTCCAATTATCTGTCATAGTTTGGGACTACATCTCTTAATAAATTTAGTGGTCTGATGGACTGAAGCTAGAAATGCAAAAGCTTTCACAGACAGACACAAAGTCGGTCTTCAGCAACACTGAGTACAATGAAACAGCAGCTTACAAAAGTGTCTTTGATCCAGGAGTTTACGTTAAACTGTAGTGGAGGGGTTTATATCATGTTAAAGAACATGTAGCAGAAGACCAAGGCGAGTCTGGATTCGGGTATTTTATTTTTACTAGAATCAAGTGACAGAATTTTAATCCTCTTCAGGAGCCAAGAACACAATCCTGAACCACTTCTGCTACCCATAGTTGGCAACTTTAATCTGTTTTTATCTTCAGCTCCTAGAGAGCACCATCTCACATGCATTCCCACCAATATAGACACAGAAATTTTTGAATTATGGGTACCTAAAATTATGGGTCTTTAAATAAATAGTGACTCCTTAAAAGTGGTGGGCCAGACTGACACACTTGATTGAATCAGGAGTTATTAATCTCAATTCTTGGGTTTTTTATTTCTTTCTACTAACTATTTGCAGTTTTTTTCTGAGCAGTATTTTTTCCTCCATGTGAAGAAGCTCCTTTAGCAGTGTTACAAGCTTCTCCCACTGTTCACATCTTACATTATTTTTAGCTAACCCTGTGCTGGCTGCTGCTTCTTGTGCTGTTTTACTAGACCCAAATATTTGGTGTTTTGGGCATCATGCTTATGATGCCTTTTGTAAGTACAGAACAGAGATTCACACAGAAATGGCAATCAGACATGGACCTTCCCTTTTCTAGAGAGATTCATGCTGACTCTGCCGTATATGCTGATACCCATGAGCTTTCATCCCTTTAACAGCAGGAATAGGAAACCACCCTCCATCTGTATTTGATATGAACTATTGCAAAGATCACACAGTAGAAAAGATTATACATAGCCTGGGTCACCACTGGTTTTGTATTTAGCTTGTGCATATCCACCGTGGATGTAATGCATACTTGATTGACTTTCCTGAGTCTTGCAAATGCTAAGAGTTAAGAAACCCTGCCCTTGAGATTGTGTGTTGGAAGGCCTACAGGTCTGAGAACATGTTTTAAGTTAAAAGAACAGCAGAAATATTCAAACCAGGGAGGTATGTTATAAAGAAAAAATTGCTACAGCTGGCTCTTTAGCAGCCTGGCACAACATAAATGTTCCAAAGGACACGATTCCAGTCCAGCTCGCAGCCGTGCATCCCTCCACTCTGCAGCACAGATGCTGGCTGCTGTAGACAAGCAAGGGGGCCTCTGCTACTCAGGGAAGCAGCTGCATTTTGACAGAAGAACACAACCTGTTTACACATATCCTGCAGGAAAAGAAGGGTTTGCAGGCCATGGAAACCACTACACAACTAACCATGCTTTGCCTAGAAGAGTGCCCCTCTCCAGTCCATGCCTCCAAGTGTAGAAAGCCAACAAATGCCAGCACCTCAAGGAAAGAGTGGTGTTTTTGGAGAGGATTAGAAATGATGATCAAGCAGTCCATAGGACTTGCTTTAGAAATACTTGCACATGCTTAGGACCGCTCCACAGAGGCAAGCACACCTTCGTCTTTTAAAACGTGTGCTTCAGTGGAAATTCTCCTGGTTTCATCAATCACAGCTCCACAACGAACAAGTGAGAACAAGGGAGAGGATGAATGTGCCAAATACTCTGGTCACATTCATACTGATCTTGCTAGCTCTGGCCCTTACAGAACGATATTAAGCTGTTCTGTGTTTATGAGTATGTGGACTGAGCAAGCATGCAATGTGGTGGTAACAAGTGCGGACAAAATATCCTTACCCCAGCCCAATCCATCAGCCCTCCCTCTCTATCTGGCTCTCTGTGTGGCAACTTCTTAATAAAACTGTTCCGGAGAGCAAGATCTTCCTTTATTTTTGGAAAATAATTTTATAATAATATTTCAGTAATTAAGGACAGAATTCAGTTAATAGCTGGAGAAGGCATTTTAATTTATTCAATCTGCTCTTAAATGTCAGCAATGACTGCACATTTGAAGTCTTCATGGGCAGTTGACTCCATGACCCCCAGTTATAATAAATCTGCAATCAGGGGAAGACAAATCAAGTAACCTACTAAGGTGGACTTTAATATATGATCAGAAACATTATGCAAAAAACTAACGGTGGCTAGCAATGGCCACTCAACACTACAAAAAAACCCCCCATTAATAGGAACCAACTAGTTCCACTACAGCTTTGTTCTTTGACATTTAACTTTTACTAAGCAGAATATATTGGAAAGGACACTTGGGCTCACCATGAGCTTAGAAGTAGGAGCCAGACCTCGGAATTTTGCCAGTGGGATTTGAAAACCAAAAGCAGCAACAGGCAGAAACCAAGAATTTTAACTCCTTTTCCCTCAGTGGACAAAAATATTCCTTCTTTGTTTACTTCTATCCAGAAAAGCAAATAAACAAATTAAAAAAGAAAACCCAACCCAAACCCAGCCACGATGTTCTGCAGGTGACCTTCATGTGCTATTTGCAATGTAGGAGGAGGCTGGAGGGAGGGGGAAGAGAAGCAGTAACTTTCATGTACCTTTTTGTGGTAATCATCTCTGTTAACCCCACTGTTAGTGCTGTAATGTCTATCTCATCTTCACACCATGCAAGATGTCTGGAGTCCTTTGAAACAGAGATAAGTCACTTGCACCTCAAGGGCACTGCAATGTTAGTTGTATTAAAACATTTAAACACAGGAACTTCTTTTTCATCCAAAGGAAGAACAACAAAATGACTTTTTGAATCCTGACTCAAAGGGGAGAGCCACTTTCTGAATCAGGGCTATCACCTTTGGGCAATGCCTGACTCTTTCTGGCAAGTGCTGCTTCTCTATGACCACTTGAGTGCCCCAACACAAAACATTTCTGAGCAGGGAGGATCAGATCACTGAGGAGTAATGAATCTAAAAAGCAAGAAACAGCAAAAATAAAAATTAAAAAAATCATAGTTTATGATAAACACACATTAAAATAACATTTCTGTTCATTTGAGAATAGTGGGTCTGAACAATTTCAAATTCTGAAAGCAGAGAATGGGAACAAGAAATGTTCCAAGATGACTTAAGAATCTGGCAAACTCACCTGTGCTTTGCTTCTTCTAGAGACTAACATGTGGAACTTTCCATCAATGAGGGCAAAGAAATTTCCTTTATTTTTCCTCTTTTGGTTCTTTCCCTTATATCCTGCTGTTCTAAGGAAACATCACCCTTCCAAGCTCTATGAAATACCTGATATTATTCTTCCAGTTGGGAATGGATAGGATTTCCATAGAATTTCAGCTGTCACAATACTTGATTACTACAACACATAACTGTTGAAGAAAGCCAGATGGAAGGAGTAGAAGTTTCCAGCTCAAATATTGAACAAAAAACCTCACCAAAACTGGCTTAAATTGATGTCCATTTTTGCTATAACAAACTATGTTTGTTCTGTTTTACATATCCAATTTCAACTTTCCAACTGGAAAACTTCAAAAGAAAAGATATTTTATGGAAATATTTATTTATCAATAATTTCCAATTTCACTGATCAAATAAGGGATAAAAACTTAGCATATGATTACAACATTGTCACAAGGTGATGAACCTTGTGATAAAGGTAAATAGGATCCTAAATTCTGTTTAGACAACACACTACCAATGAAATCTACAGATGCGAAGTCCTTTCTTGGCTGTATACTCTAGGACAGTGATTATAAATTTAAATCAGAATTTTTTTAAAATTTATTTTTTAGGTTGTCCCTGGAATGATTACCTGTCTTGCAAAGTTCTAGTTTTGATAATTGACTTGTTATCATTACTGGCACAAGTTTCTCAGAGGACTGAAATTTCAGAAATACTGCACTGAGAATTAATACAAATATTTAATAGGCTAGCGAGACATGGGGTGAGAAGAAGACAAAGGATGCAAGACAATCTAGAAATGCAACATGATTTGGAAATGGAGGAGCAGCAAGAAAGAGAATGAAAAACTCCATTTATCTTATAATGAGAGGCACCAGCACACCCACTTGTTTTCTCTCTGCTTTCTTCCAGCCCTTCACTCTCCTCCTATGAACAAGCAAACACCACCCCATCATCTTCTCTAACAGACATTGTTATAGTCCCAAATATTTCAATATATACATCAATGCGGAGGGAAACTTTGTTGTTTCCATTTTGCTGGCAGAATCCGTATGCTTTGTTTCCATATCTGCTTCTTTGAACTTTTTTCTGCATGATCTACTTCTCTCCAATATGCAGGTTTCTTGCACAACTATATCTTCCTTTTAGAAACTCTCCTATTTGTAAGCATTCTCTTTCATCCTTTTTCTGCAACTACCTCTCTCATAGTTGCGTTCTGGAATGCTTCTTTCCCTCTGGGCTTGGTATTCTTTTATCTCTTCTCAGAGGCAGAAATTACTTCATCACCTGAATGTAAGACACCAGGCACACGCAGACATGAGAACTATGCTACTTCTTACAGGAAAATATTCCCAAGGCTGCTTGCTAAATTGCATGGTCCTCTGTAACAGAGACTAACGCAGCCAATATACTAAAATCATAGTGATTCTCCAGTAGTTCCCATCTGATTGGAATTACCCTGAAAGATAAACTCCCAAGCTTAAGAAACAGAAGACAGTCCCAAAGATGAGACAGGAGAATTTCCCCCGGGCCCAGACCCCATTCCATCATTCCCAATGAGTTTTCTTGATACTGTAGATGTTCCATGCTTTAATATAAAGCTTTTTAAAATAAAGAACCTACACTTCATACTTTACCTTC
>VYZT01004194.1:89044-105055 GCA_013400735.1 Pomatostomus ruficeps | reverse complement strand
GAAATATTTTATTAGCATGTAAGCCAATGTCTTCTGCCAACCTAATAGTACTATGGAGCAGATTTCCACATACACTTATTAGATTGCCTTCCAAGTTCTCAAAATGAATTTTTGAAACATTCTTCAGACTCAGAGACATCTGCATGTTCTGACTTCTTAATAAGAGAAGTTTTTTTTTCCTTCAGAACACACATTCCATTATGCAGATTACAGTTCTTAACCACCTCTTCAAAAAACTCCATACCTTCAAGAATTCATTATTACACGGTAAATTTAATTTGATTTTCTTAGATTACCTCACTTCCCTGACTCATTTTTCTGCCATGTTATCTCCTTATTGTAATTTAAGTCTATGGCATTCCCAGTACATAAATTTCAGTGGTAGTACCAAGCACTAAGGTCTAGAGAGTCATTCCTTCAGGTCAGTGTGTTCTCTTTCTCCAGAGCAAATCAGCTTCTACTTGGTTTCATCAATTTTGATACTTTACCATCTCCCTTAAATAGATGAGAAATACTGAAAATCAGATGCATCAATTAACCTCTAGAATGTTTACAAACATGATCTGGAGCATATTTTAAGTAAGGAACTGCTCAGTTCCATTTAAATTAGTTACTCCAAAGCCATTAGCAACATGAAGTATTCATTGCTTTAAAGATGCTGAACTTCTAACATGCCAGGAAGTGGAGGGATCACAACTCTTTACTGTGGGACCACAGATGAACAGACTTGCTGCATTCAAGGACAGAGACAGAGTTGACAGCAGTGTCACCTCTGAAATTCCAGTTCATCACAAAAACCGCTTACAGTTTTGAACTTGCCAGCACTTAATCCAGAGACAGGTGTCCATTTCTGCAGTTCAAGAATTAAGGGAAAAAAATCTTTAAAAAGACAGTTCTACATGTAATAGTTGTACAGTTTTCAAAATCAAATATTTCAAATTAGACTGCAAGAGTTTTGCTGGGGGGTTGTTTTACCTTCACTGGGCCTTTACCTACAGAGACAAAATTTTTGAGACAATATCATTCACATAAATCATGCTCTCCTTCCAAACTCACACTATTTCCCCACTCTGGCAAAATGATTGAGTGGTGCACAAAACAAAAAATGGCATATTAAAATGTGCATGCCTATTTTTTTTTTGGCCAGAAAAGAAAGATACTGCAAATACAGCTAAAGGAGAAGATTTGGTGGAGGTCAGGCAAAGGCTGAAGTGCTAAATGAGAATTTAAGCTGTGCAGACTTGTAATAAAAAAGTAATCCCTTAAAATACACCTGTTTTCCATCAGCCCTTTCCCTAAAGCTAATAAGAGGTCACATAATTAGGAATCCTGTTCTCCTCTCCTTTTTTCGACAGGCATCTCTCCTGGTCAGGTTATTATGCATCATCCTAAAATGCACAAGCACATCATCCAACTCCAACAGAAAACAAGTTATCTCAGCTGCTATTTGGGACTATCTCAGGGACTATTTGGATCAACTGGATGTGGCCAGTGTCTAGCAACAAAGTCTTTGGAGCAAGTTATGGAGGAACACACACCAAAGAAGCTCCCCAAATACCCAAGAATCGACTCATGATAGAAACAAGACCATAAAATCCGAAACAGCAACAGTTGAATTTCCTACCAAAGACACTAGTCACTGCTAACTACAGTCTCAAGAAAGACCAGATTCAGAAATGAAAGGAATATTAAACATTTGGTTTCCTCAGACAAGTCAGAAAGACATGACTAATGATGCATGATCCTTAACCAGTAGGTCATGCACTGGTCCACTCAGATCATCTTTTTACAATGTATTCAAGACATCCCCCATGTTTAGATTTATCTCCTGGACTTAAGCATCTTGTGATGGAATGACTGAAAACAACTCCCTTATTAATGGAATTAATTTCATTTTTAAAAACTCAATAAATATAAGAATTCCTAAAGTTAAAAAAATATATATTTTTCAAAAAAAATAACATAATGAGGGACATTTTAGATTCATGTAGCCCATTGCACTTCTGTTCACCTATGTGAATTTTCAAAAATGCTTTGTTAGTGACCACACTGGAGAGCAGAGGAAATCTTACAGAACTATAATGATCTTCTGATCTGCAACACCTGCAAGCATCTCAGCTTCCTCAACAACAACTGAGATCTCTTCACTGAGCAGTTATGGAACAAGACTGAAGTCTTGCCTATACACGAGAATGAGACCTGTAGTTCCAAGGTCTTGGAAGTGGATAGTACCACATAAGAAAGAAACAGAAACAAAGCAAAGGCAGTAGACAAGATGAAGCAAGACTCTCAAGACACCTGGAACACAACACTGAATCTTGTGAATCAGGTGCACACACAAATAAATCCTTGTTCTAAAAAATGGCACTCAATACAGAAGTTATTAGGAGGATTGAAAAAAACCCCACAAAAACAAACAAAAAACCAAACATAAAATACAATACTCAGGTTGCCATGAACAACCAAATAAAATCAGATCTTGTGCTCCAAAATCAAAGTAAGTATACTATTTAAATAGAATGGATCAAATAGATGGTGCAATTAACCCTGGAGAAAATACAAAGTAGTAATTTTGAGCATAATC
Organism: Pomatostomus ruficeps; assembly: GCA_013400735.1. Lineage (NCBI taxonomy): Eukaryota > Metazoa > Chordata > Aves > Passeriformes > Timaliidae > Pomatostomus > Pomatostomus ruficeps. The sequence continues at coordinate 102,471 of VYZT01004194.1, read as the reverse complement.
TTAACAGTTCCAACTAAGTTCCAGAAACACATTTCAGGATAAGGCTCCTCCATGTCACATCTATTAAGTTAAATGTGTTGGTGCTGTGATACATCAAAAATACCACTTAAACAACAGAGCGCTGCAAGCAGTGCTCAGGTAACAAACCCTGCAGCTCATCTGAGCAGTGAGAGCACCTCTGTTAACAATTAACGTGGCAAGATCTATGAACAACATGGACTTTGCTATGGAGATATATTAACTTTGGATCTAAATCTCAGATTCGAATTATGCGGTATTTTGGATAATAAGATCACTGGAAAACAATGTAAAAAAAAAATCTAATGAGAATCTTTTCAGGACACTCCTCAAAAGAAAAGCTGTAAAGAAGTTCATTTATACAAGTGAAGTTCAAGGCAGTCAAGCAGTTGCACTCTGCTCATTGCCAGATGGCTCTGAAATTTACTTCATCTACCTGTAAGCAGAAAACCCTCTCACACATGGAGCTTAACACAGTCATGAGTCTCCCCTTCACATGCTGGATGTGCATGTACTGCCAGAATGAAGTGAGAAATCAAATCATTTTGTTTTGGTGGTTCGTTGTTTGGGGCTTTTTTTCTTTAACTCAGATACTTCAATACTTTATAATGAGCAAATGTTTTATTAAGATGTAAAAGAAGATAAGGCCTTCTTTTGTTTTGGTCAAAAATGTATATATGAATTAGCCTGGAGAATACAGTGATAGTACAGCACAGCCCCCTCTAGAACACTGGAGCAATTCAACACCTGCAGCAAGCAATGGAGCCAGCTCAGGTGTCCTTTCCACACGAAGCCCTGCAATAATCTGGAGATCCTGGTCTGGGAGATGATGTCTTTGGACACAAGACTCCCGAAGTGTGAGGAAGGGGTGCAGGGTCAGTGGCTGGCAGTCAGTTTCCCAGGCTGCACCAGGGATGCCGTGAAGTCAGCAGGCAGAAGCAATAGCTCTGATAAACTCAGCTGGCACTTCCTAGGAAGCCAGGGCACCTGGAACTGACCATCCACCAAGCTGTTCTGCTAAATCCAGTTACTTTGTTTCAAGCCAGTGTTTATAAATGACCAGCTTGTACCCTATATTAAAGTGTTTTTGAGACATTAAAAAATCCTGGAGTTTATGCAAGTTGTCATAACTATTTTCTGACCAAATATGCATTAGTGGTACTATTGAGCAGTTACAGAAAAGGCTAGGAATCAGATCATTGCTGGGAATGTTTCCAACCAGACACTTGTATTCTGCTAACTCAAATAAGAAACTTATCCTCCTTGTGCCAAAGTAAATCCCCAGTTGCAAAACTGGTGAAAAAGCAGACCTTCAGTGGTGATCACAAGCCAAAACCATCAGGTTCAATAGCATGTATTACTCCCTAGTAAACCTTTAAGTACTCAGCCTGAGTTTAACAAAGCTTCCCAAAACTTCCTGTGTTGTTTGCACTGACCCATGTATAGTTATCTCAAATGTCCTTACTTCTTAGCATTTCTTCCCCATTCTCCTTAACTTTTTCCACCAGTACAAAGAGACATGCTGTCACCATGACTATTCTAACTCCAAAATGCTGTAACTCAGGCTATCTTTAAAAGATGCTGGATGGTCTTATAGCATTTTTACCATCTGATGAACAGTAAAGAATCTGCAATTTTAGATTAATCAGAGCCATACACAGTTACAATCCAACAGAGCCAGGCAACTGCAATCATTTCAGGCCTTTCCCAGCTGCTACGTTCCCTGGGAAGTGTAAAGCTTCCTTTAAACAAACAACTTGCAAATGTGGTATAGGAGCTACAAACACAAAGGAAAAAAAAAATCCAATTCCAGCATTTTAAGCTTCAAATAAACACTAGTTCAATGTTCCATTTGAAAGCTTTTAATTGTCAAATCAGAACTAAAAGATGTGATCAAAAACTCATGTTCATACAGGAATCCATGTTAAGCAAAGTGAACTGTGCAGAGAACATATTTTTTGTCCAGTCTGACACTGTCCCCACTGCACGAGCTCCCACATGGACTGCAGGTCTGAGACCTTCCTTGGTTCACTACCAGCAGACACTGATGTGCTGCCCAGCAACCGAAACTTGAGATAAAGCAGCTTACAAAGTTGAAGAAGTGGAATAGAGCCACCCCCGAATAATCAGCACATGCATACAGCTGGGAGCAGGAAGGAAAGAGGGAAATGGGAGGAGCAGAGAGCTGTTAAGAGTCATAAAATTTAATCCCCAAAAATGGCATCATTACAAGGTCACAGACATAAAGGGGTTATTCTGAAAATTGTGACACAGGTTTCAAAGCTCATTAAAACTGTCTCTAGAACAAAGTTTTCAGAGTAGGGCTTCAGCGGGAGAAGTGGAATAATTTCCCTGGATTAAAAGAGTCTGCTCCTTCTACAGAAGAGTTCTGAGGCTCCACAGAGTAACCTCATTATCCTGTGCACAGAATACTTGATAATACTGTAATAATACTGTAAATAGTATTCACAATAAAAGTCTGCAAATTGAACAGCTGTTGGGACATAAATCACAGTTCAGAGGGCAGCTAACGCTGAGGCTACTGAAAGGGAAAAGTCCCAAATCCCAAGGAAGTCGATATGCAAGCCATGACTTCCAGAAGCAAGGGAGGAAGCTGAGGGTGGGACACCAGGAGGATGCTGCAAGGGCTGGGTCCCAGAAGCCCCACTGTGTGCAGCATGAGACAGTGTTAACACTGTTTGTGAGAAGCATGCATTTATTTTGTGCATGTACTTCCAGCACAGAAAGTTATGCCTGACCAGAAAGAAAAGTTAATTTGGCCTAGTTTAGCAAATTCTTAAAACTCTGACAAAGCATTGTCCAGGTAACACAAGACATAGCTACTGGGAAATTGCTGCTCTCAGAAATTACAGACTTTCAACGAGTTGTTTAACCTCTCTGTTATTTTTAGGTTGTAGAAAGAGCAACAGCTACATAGGTACTGCATAAAGGCAAGAATTGTTCAGGCTCGGGGAAATCAGACTCTAGACACATCATGACAGATGTCCTGCCTTAAATAGCAGCAGTAACGTTCCAGTACTTGAGAACCCAGATAACACTCCAAAATAGTAGAAACTATAAAACATTGAAGAAGATACGATAAATCTGTTTCAAACAAGTAGCCTGCACAGCAAAGAAAAAAAATAAAAATACACTTTTATCACTGCTAGCTTATGTGATTTGTTACATTCCCACCCATTGTCCTCTCTTCTGTCATGAAAAAAAAAAAAATGTGCTGTGTAATTTGAGTTTGACAGTGTATTTGAAAAGAATAAAAACTAAGGACACAGTTAAGAAAGTTTGATCATAGCTTGCATACTGAATCCAGAATAGGGATTAAAAAAAAAAAAAAGAGGAAAAGACTGAAAAAGACTGGCATAAAGAAAAAGTGGGATGCTCAGTGATGTCATAATGTCATAGAAGTAATTTTTCCAGTCACCTGAACCTGAAGCTCTCAGCCTGTCATACACATCACATACTAGAGGTGTACAAGTCAGACTGACATAAGCACTGTGTGTGTGTGCACTGAGTGATGCTGGTCCGGGAGCTGCCCCACCACCAAGGGCAATTTCAAGTTCACCAGTTTCAGAAACCCTAACAAAGCAGCTCAAACACATTGCTGTATTTAATACAGGGATCATGTTCAGTTGCTGTAACTGTCAGACTTGAGGGGGTAAAAATAATTGAGCAATAAAGATGGTCTCAGCCTTGTAGGCATTTGAGAAGTATCCAAGCCCCAGCAGCATGCACGGGGACTACAAGTGACTGGAAACATTTGAGCAAGTGATCTTCTGTTTATCAGAAGAGAAGCATTTCTTAGAGCAGCTCTCCAGAGGCCACACGAAAAAAAGCTAGAACATTCTGAACATTTAATACACAAAACTAATGACTGTTTTACAAGAGTTAGAAGTTTTCCGCAATAAGAATTTGTGGTTTCCTGTGCAAGGAAGAACGCCAATTCATACCAACATGTTCATGGAAAAAGTTTTTTCAGGGCTTCCTTAAGAAACAAACCTCTGTAACACCAAGATTACTTGCTTTGTTTCAGAGGTGATTGGCATGATTATAAGTTCTCATATTGGTCTTTGCATAAGAAACATTTAATGAAGTAACATTTGTTTTATTGGAAGGACACTGTCTTCATTTGTATGTTACTCTGGGAATCTCACAAGTCATCACAATTTTTGAAGGCAGTAATGAAGGTGCTACCTTTTTTTATTGCATTTGGAAAGATTTTTCAGCAGAAGTTCAGCATAAAACCACTCTGGTTCCTGGCTTCCTTACTTCACACACACATATGGGCCTTTTGGGGTTTTGCTTTTGATGTCAGCAGCTGCTTGCTGGCAAGCACCTCATGGGTATCCAGAAAAAAAGCATGTTCGAATAAATACTGCTTTAAAGATTTCTTTTAAAAGGCTACTAGGTCCTCTAACAGTAGGTCAGATGAAACAAAATCACTGGTAACTTCTTTTTTGCAGCTCTCTATCTCTTACTGTAAGGCAGGTTAGGTTCCCAAACCAGGCCATGGAAATTTATATCTCACCTGGAATGCTTCATCTGCCTCCTCCCTGCCCACACAAATCCCTTCAAGTTATCTGTGGCTGTACTATCCCAGCAGGATACACCACACAGTGCATTTCAGACATGAAGTTTATTGCGGAAGCATAAGCTGAGCATTCCCCTCTTAAACCACAAATTTTAAGAACCTGAAATGCATCCCTAGCAGTAGTTAGCTATGCTATAGTTTGCTTTTATTAATGTAAGCCCTAGAAAATTGTTTAGCTGGGTTCAGTGCCACTTAAATTCAAAGTTCATTTTATTCAACACAATTTAATTTCAAGCTAAAAGAATTAAACTTGCATTCCATATCAGGAATCCATATAAACAACTCAGTTCCATACACCAGGCTTTTGCTTGCAGTAGGAAGCCACAATTACTTTGTTCCCAACTCACAATAACAGTACAAAAATAGGCATTTGCATGCAAGTTGTCAAGTCAGGCATGCAACAAATATTATGGAGACAAGACAAACAAGTGTATTTCAGCAAAACAAATCCTTTTCCTGTCAACTACTGGCACTCTGCAATACAACAGGAAGGAAGAGGACAGGCACAAGGGAGAGCAACCAGAAAAGGTTTGGTGCAATCCCACAGTGAGGGTGTTTATAGAGTTCTGGAGAGTCTTTACTCTCTGAGCTTTGCAAGGGTCAAGTTTTGTACAAACTCCTTTGAAGTAAAATTTGTCACAGCATACACTTTAAACCACAAATGACAGAATACTCTAACTGAAGTAGTTTAAACCTAAAGCCAACGGCGTGATCTTAACAGGAATACCTCAGCCAAGCAGTTCCATGGAGTAAGGTGGGTGAGGAAGAAGCAGTACTGGTACTTTTCAGCAATTAACACCTAAATGCTGATTACAGATGCGAGCACAGCCTCCCGTGCAGCACACAAACAAGGCAAAGCATCAAGAACACAGCTGTAACGGGCAACCCTAACAGAGCCTAACTAAGCTAGATCCTTACTGACACATATTACATCAGTAAATATGTTGTTTTCTTTTTGCAATTTTGTTCATTATTGCAACTTTTGCTTAAGCACCCTTCTTTCAAAGCCTTGAATCTTTCCAGTGACAGAGACAATTTTGTGTAAGTGGTCTCTGGGGAGCTGTGCACATGGCTGATAAGTTACACATAGGCCAGAGACCTGAGCCACACAACCTGTGAGATAACAGGCACACAAACTCATCAGCATGCAAGACAACCCACACTAAGAGCTGCAATGACCATCCTGGAGAAGAGTAACTGTAAGTGCCAAAGTTAAAGATCATAACTCTCATAACCTTGCAGGTTAGTGAAGAAGCTTTATCTGCCACTGCTCTATTTCTGTCTTTAAATTGACTCATACTGTAAATTTTAGTCCCAGAGAGCAGTGGAAGAATCAGTGGAGTGAGGCAGGCACAAGCAGCCTTACCACTAACTGAGCAAAGGAAATCATTAACAGCAAAAGGAAACAAAAGTGGAAGGGATTAATTCAAGCTACATTTTCAGAACAGCAGTTTTTCTGCTGCTGGAAATGCTGCTAGCCTGTGCAATCAATAAGGTCTCCTCCTCCACTAAGCCTTACAGTTTTCAGTTTTCCTGGGGCTGGAAGGTATTACATAGACAGACATGTCTTTAAATTGGCTGGGAAGCCAATTTAAGTTTAGAGGAAACTTTAAAATAAATATTTTCCCCTGTAGAGGATGGAGCACATTTAAGCCAAGTTAAAAACACTGGCAGAACCTTTCATTTGAAATAAAGAAAGAAGGAAAAACACCTAACAAAAAGCTTTCTCAAATGCTCTATTTTTATGCCTTCCCAAAACTTCCACCAACTTCATTAAAAAAAGGCTTTGGAGGGAGGTAAGAGGATAACCCCTTCTTTTTCCCCCTCTATTATTTTAAACATGTTTAAGCAATTTAAGGCCATTTAAAGCCTTTTCACGTCACTTCCCACCACCTTCTATGTGAAAGATTTATTTATTTGCCCTAAAGCCTTCAATAATTGAACACTGCTTATTAATCAGATACTTCCTTATCTGTTCAACTGAGGACAAACCAACACTTCCTTACTTTCTTACTCCTAAAAATACACTATCTCCTCTATGTCCTTTTCCTAAACTCATTCCAAAGGGGTTTATGAATTAATCAGCAGCACTTAAAAAAAATAAAATGTTAAGATGCTCTCCCCAACCTTCTCTGGGACAGAAGTTCCTCCTCCATTCCCTACCTCTCTCTCCATGCCCTCAGTATCACACTCAGTTGTTTTCCTCTATTTTTGAAGTGGGCAGTCTGCTGTTCTGAAAGAGAACCCCTGTTACCTGTTTTCTAAAGAACTGTTCATACATGTAGTTATTAAATCCAGAACACACATTCGTTTCTACATTTTCCATGTTAACTAGACATTTCAATCTAATAGCTATGACTCGGCTCAGCTAACATACCTATCTATCTAGCATGATCACTTCAAACTATAAGCCTGTATTTCTGCTATGATTTCAGACAAATAATGATTTAGTGCTCCAACACTGACTTTGGCTAGATGCTTGCATTTGTCTTCTGGAAAGTTAATTTTTCAAAGACAGTGTTCCAGCTTCTTTTAAGACACTAGCATTAGAATGGAAAAGTTCAAACTCTCAGCTATTTGGAGATACAAAAAACAGATCCTGAAACATGCTACCTTAAATCAAGAGACTTTTTTTTATGGTTTTGCTTTTGTTTTTACAGGTCAAGGCTCTGTTATGAAGCCAGAGTCATCCTAACATAATTTAGGTAGTGTTGATGTTTAACATGCAAATGAAAGCTACAACCAGCAAGGACAGAGCAAGCCTGGTGAAAGGGTGGAGAAAAAAGGGGTAGGAAAAAAGACATATATTTACAGTCACCTGGAAATTTCCTCTTGAATAATAGGGTATTCAGGCCAGCTACAATGGGTAATGTGGACCTTGGGGCAGAGGCAGTCTTTTCTGCTATGAGGAGCAAGAATGCACAAGTCATTCCCTTCCAGTCTTCTTTACCATGAAATGAATAGCAAAACCATGAAAGATCAAATTTACATTCTTCAAATACAAACTACATTAAACATGATTTCAAGCAAACACCTGATTTACCCCTCGTACAGGAGTATGCAACACTAATGAATGGCACCAGCTCACGCCTCTGAGAACTTTGCTTTATCACTATCTTTACCAATCTCTTGCAGCAAACAATGATACACTCCTCCTCGCCCAAAGTTTCAAACCAACGCTGTAGAACAGGTAAAGTGGTTAGAACAGTAACTTTAGTCATTAACAGAATTATCTCCTTTTTCCAAAGGAGCTTGAATTTACTCTGACTTTTAACTTCTGTATCTCCAGGCAGATAGCTATGGTTTCAAAGCTGCAGGAAAGAGGAGTTCAGTCACACAAAACATTTTCCAGACATTTCCTGTCACTTCCACGGCAGGGACAGCAGGCTGGGAAAGGCAGGTCTCAACCTGTGGTTCCTCACCTGGACTGAGCACTCACTGCAGATACAAAACATTGCAGAGCCCCTGTGCTTGCCTTGACATCCAGTCTGAGCAGTGCTGCCACTGAAACAAAAGTTCCCAGATTCAGTAAACAAAAGGGCTGGCTGACAAGAGAGCTCAGGATGCCTTGTTAAACTGAACATTGTTCAGAGAAGTGGTTAAACAAATGAGCTGTTGACATGGCTCTAAGGCACACCTTTTTGTAACCCAGTTCTTTCAGATTAGTTACTGCAACAATCTGTGGATGTATATATAAATAAAATTGCATTTCATATTTGTTTCAAATCTACAGAACAAAGATTTTTATGCAATCTGTTCAACTAGTGACAAAGAAAACTTCTTACAACTTTGATACAGTAAGAACAGTGTACTTTTGTTTTAAGTCCATTCAGTGCAGGAGAGGGGCTTGCAGCACCTAACATTTAACAAGTCAATTTTATCTCCACTAATACTTAACACCAGAGAAACAAATGCAGCTACAGTTGCCTGTATTAAGCAGCTGGCAAGCTCAGAGATGGAAAAGTTGCAGAACAGCTGGGGAATGTGAGACCCTTTTGAACAGGCTGCTATATGATCCAAAATAATGGTACATGTTTACACACAACACAATGGCAGCAACAGCCAAATGCAGGTCTGGCGAATGGACTCCAGCTGCTCCTTCCCTCAGACAAGGCACAGCAAGCAGATAAAAAGGAGTTCATATTCACGAAATACGGCTTTCATCTTAAAAGGCAGCAGTCAGATTTCCAAAATAGCTGACCCCCCAAGTGGACTAAATTGTACGAGATTCTGTATAAGAAATTACCCTCTAAAACAAGTCTGGATTAGGGTCACAGGGCCTTCCAAGCTGCTGCTACTCTACCACCAACAGTTTCCAACAATGTGTTACTCAGACTAACAGGATGCCATCTAACTTATAAAAACACTTCTCTTGTGATAGTATTTTCCAGTTAGCGTTAGGAAGACAACCATTTACAAACCCTTGATATAGACTGTGACTACACAGGAGTTAGCTATCCACTTCAGAGGAAGACGTTCAGTATGCTAGAAAGGAGGGTTTGAATAAACATGTACTATTTCACACCTTTTTTTACACTGGTGTTGCACATCAGTGTAAAAGTAAGCTGGCGCCTGAAGACAGCACGTCCCACTGCTCTCCTAGACAGAGGGGTGGCCCTTATTTGGTGCCCGCTTATGCAATAACTGATACCATGTTGCAAGGAGCACTCACTTGTTTCACAATTGCCATCTGAAGACAACATAATTTTGTACATGACCTCGTACAAAAATTGCATCACCTTATTTCAAGTGATCTATCTTCCCACTTTTCAGGCCTCAGAAGCACAGTATCAGTGGTACCATCTGTCTTGCTCAAGACAAACCATGATTAAGTAGTGCTAAGGAACTGGCTACTAATTTATATTGTAACCATACCAGGCCTAATTACACCAGGCACCAAAACAGGTTTAGTAATGGAATATTTCCACTCATTGTATCTTGGTTAAAACTAGTGTAACTCAGATGAAATATTTTTGACTGAGAGGAGACAGCATTGAAAGACCTCCACTTCTACGTCTTCTGCTTGTAGCCATTAATGTTACAATCCCAGTTAGGAGCTACTCAGAATAGGATAGTTAAAACTGGACAAAGACAGCTGTCATAGCAACAATAACAGATGCAGACACAATTTTTAACCTTCTTTGCTTTTACACAGAAAAATGCCACTAACAGCCGTCATAGAAAGCAGGATTTTGAAATATGGGTTGTAAGACTATCTTGGGACTAATGGGACTCTGCTAATGGCAAGCACATTTCTCAGCACACTTAAGCAACAAAACATCACATCTGTATGCTTCCATTTCAGACTTCAGAGGAAGAAGTCTTTCTAGTGAAATTTGTTTGTGAATTAAGCACATTTCTAAGGAAATTCCCCATACTAATAAAGAAGGAAAATCTGAGCCTTGAATCATACTCACAGAGAAAATGCTTCTTGTACCGAAACAGCACTCTGCCAAGTACTCTTCCTGCACGTAAAGAAGTGACAGGCACGCTACCTTCAAATCCTACCATCTGTAAAGGTAAGAGCACAGATCTGCTTTTCCAGCTGCACTGCATGGGCACAAGTGCTGCTGTGCTGTGGCATTGGGAGCGAGGGTTTGTATCCCCGAGGGACCTCAGTGAGCTCCAGAGCCCCACTTGCACCAGGACCTTTTTCTCCGCGGTTTGGAACCACTTCTGCTACACAGACTTATCCAGTTTTCAGCACATCCCATTCCTTTAGTGTCTCTAAGATCTTGCTCTCAAAATTAAAAATCAATAATTGACATTTAAGACGTTGCAGGATGTTGGGATAAGTTATAACACCAGTGAAGCTTAGCACAGTTCAGCAAACATATGATGTTTAACAATTCCAGGTAATGCACTGACTGTCAACCCACCTGAGCAAGTGATATGGGATTGATCTAGACCATCCATAAGATGCACTGAGACTCTCCCAAATTATTCTCTGTACTTATTGTAATGGATCACTCTTTCAACCAAGCTCACAATAATAACCAAAAAACAAACCCAAATCTTAAAACCCACAAAAGAACCAAAGAACTCTAGTTCCTTATCAACTAGTCTCCACTGAATGAATAACTGCTTTAAAGGAGAAGATATTTGTCTTAAAGCTCTAATACTGTACTTAGCAGGTACAGACAAAATAAATGCACTTAGAAATCATTCTTTGGTTCCACTCTCCTCCTTTGTAGCTAGATCATATACTGTAATTTATTTTCAATTAAAAGAATGAGAATTTTTGTGTGCATGAATGTAAGTGATTTTCCATATTTCTGAGAATTTTTTTAACATGCATTTTACCTCTGGATATAAACTTGGGTATTTCACAAGACAATTACCACTGTTACTTGCCACCAAGGAACTAAGAAAACAAATCTTCAATAGCTTATTCCTGATTCTACTGTAACTGCCCACAGAGGTTGTTATAGAAATTGTTGGGAGGTACATCTACACCAAAGTGTGCTTGCCATAACAAAGATTTCCTTCCATGTAGATCTCCTGACAGCCATGTCCCAACAGGCTCCAGATCGTTCATACACATACCACATATTGTTCAAAGCAGACTTGCTTTAAGCAAGATTAAATACCTGTTCAGTTTGAACTGTCCCAGTGCCAGGATAAACTACACTAAACTAGTTCAGATGATTATCCCGCTGGGCACCAATGGCCTTTGAAACTCCCAGTACCCCAGAATCTGCTGCTTCTGGGAATTATGCCAGGAGCTGTGGGATAGCTCTCCACAGAGGACATTACAAATTAAATATTTTACAAGTGTGCTTTTGTTTACATGGAGCAAGGCTGCAGTTCAGCATATGAGTCAGCATGGTTTGCATCCACTCAGAGCTGAGCAGTGCAGTTGGGAACTATACATTTTCTGGGGAAACAAAGGGTGTGAGATTATTCCCCCAGGGGAATACAGTCAGGCCGCACCTAGCAGGAGCTAACACTCACCTGAAGACAGGAATTTTGTTCAGAGCTTTATTGCGAAAAAGCTCATTACTTTCCTCTGGTGACTGCAGAAGTTTCTACACAGGACAGACACTTCGGTCCTGCCTGTATCAGAGAGGTTAGTAATGATATCATGGCCAGATAAACTTACAGGCACACACATCCATGCTAGGATACAACTCTTTAAGCATTGTAATTAACACTCAACTACTTTAAAGGGAAAGCTGAAGCATACTTCTTATCAGGATAGCAAATAAAAATTTTAACTGCACCTCACTTAATAGAGTAACTTCTAACAAAGCCTTCATTCAGACAGGTAAGCAAAGCAGAACTGAAACAGAGCAAACTACTCTAGTGCATCTCACCATGCCATTGCCTACGGCCAGATGCATTTAAGGACCAGGCCAACACCCTTTTATTGCAGCCTCAGGGGTCACAGGAAAACAGGATGACACCTCAAGCCTCTGAATGTCCCACCAGGGAAGAACATCGCTTGGCAGGAACAGCTGTCAGGCCTGTGTTCCAGGAGCTGAGCACATTACCACTGTTCCTTCCCCGTCTCCAGAACAAGCACTATCTCATGAAGGCACCAAAGGGACCATAAAGAAACCAGGACAGTTTCTCTGAAAACTCAGGCTGGACCTCTGCCACTTCTGGTTACACAGGGCAGCCCACAGAGCCAGTGGACAGTATATCCTCATCTCAAACTGCACCTTCAGATCTGAGATAATGACACCTCAATGTGGTAACACTGCACACAGTTCTGTTGGCATAAACCTCATTAGCCACGTGAATCAGTCAAGAGTGGTTTCAGTTTTCCGGTGGCTGTTGTTTTCATTTTGAACACACGAAATTAAGATATTACAGGCTGAGAACATTCTTCAGTACAATACAGTTTGGTTTACTCTTCCAGAAACACATTTGCCCAGTATAAAAATAACCAAACTTGTTCAGAACATATTCTGTGTCAGAGGGACTGCTTGCACAGAAGAACTAGGTACCAATCAGGACAAGAGTAACATCTTTCATGACATGAGATGCTATCTGAGCTAGGATCAGTCTATGATGACACTTATAACTGTCGAAGACACAATATCAAAACTAAATGAGTAATGTTCACTTCCTATTTTCATTCCCAGGCTTCATGCCGCTGCCCCCTGCCAAGTAATAAACTCGAGTACACTCAGTCTTTCAAAGCCCACTTAAGTCTCTCTTAAAAGAGTCATAATCCATGACCATGATCCATCAGACTTCAAGAAGTGTTATTAGTAGAATGGGTGCAAAGGTGTAATTAAGTAGTCAGCTCTGTAGCACTGGGTATCCACGCTCCATGTAAAACCCTATAAGCACTGCACCGATAACTGTCAGCATACCCTACTCATTTTTCTCCTATTAATCACAACACCTCATTGTTTTCCCCCTTTCAAAATGTCATATTGTTCCCTGGAGTTTGGACAAGTCGGGGCAAGCTGGAAACCCACTGCTGACCCATTTAAGCCAAGGTGCGTACTGAGTCTCTCCAAACCAGCTAGGGGGCTCTGGGCCGAAGCGGTTCCGTGCGCCACTCAACAAGCGCCCTGTTGATTCTGTCAGCCTTTCCCGGTATCCTACTGAGCTGCAGCCAGCCAGCATCATAAAGTCCCTCTTTCTTTACACCACACGTGCGCGCTGCCGCCGCCGCTGATGCCTTTCCTTTCCCAGCTGAAAGAAGAGACAAAACTCCTTCAAACACTTCTCAGCCCCGCTGCGATGCGGCCCCGCGCCGCGGGCGGCACCGGGAGCAGACCCTGCGCCGCGCCCCCCGCTCGCTGCTCCCGCGGGCGCCGCGCCGTCCCCACAAAGCCCCGCGCCG
>VYZT01004194.1:34139-88782 GCA_013400735.1 Pomatostomus ruficeps | reverse complement strand
GGCCCCGGGGCTCGGCGCCCCCCGGGAGCGGCGCAGGAGAGATTGGGGCCGTGCGGTGCGCGCGGTCCCGCGCGGGACGGACCGGACCGGGCAGGAGGGGACCGGACCGGACGTGCTCCCGCGCGCCTCCTGCGGGCACCGCTCCGCGCCTTAAAGGAGCCGCGCCCGGCGCGGCGGGGAGCGAGATTTTTGGGTCCGTTTCACCGAGCCTGGCCAATAGAATCTGTAATAATTTACAGCAGAGTAGGCCCAACGAGAGAGCTCCAGTGCAGCGGAGGGCTGGGAGGGCTCTCGGCGTCACTCACGCGTACGTTTATGGGTGACTCCTGCACTAGCAGCGTTTCTGGTCAGTGTTTCTCTGTAGTGCACATTCAGACACACGACTGTTCTCTATTAACTTGCACGACCTTTCCAGGCTATCTCAGCCTGATGGAAGAGCCTGCGCTTGCTGGGCTGCAGCACATCCTGGAACAACTTGGGGAGAAAGCTGTCTAAAGGAGCAATTCGATAAATGTCCTGCTCTCTCCCTACTACTGGGGCTACATGGGGTAGAAGCTGGGAAGTCATCACTACATTTTATTTAAAGGGCGAAACTTTTTTTCTACCCCACTCGGATGTACTTATTTAAAATCAAGGCATCGTTAGGAAGATGGAGGAAATACAAGTAAAATGTTGTAGACCTCACCTCGGGTGCAGCAAAGGTGTTTGTCCACACAGTGAAAGGGAAACAGCATTGAAACTGTCTGATATTAAACGTCCCAGAAGGTAGAATCTTTTTGTCTTTCTTTCACTTCAGTCTTTAATCAAAGATTATTTTAAGTGAATTACATGGATAATTCAAGCCCTGCTTTGTCAAGTCTTACAAAGCAACCTGCAACCTGACAACAAGACAGAGAGAATAATCAAAGGGGGAATCATTTGAAGGATGTGTTAAACCTGACAACTTAGGTAGAGAACACACAGAACCAAACACAATACATGCTTCTATTCCGTTCAGTTGCAGAGGAGAGCTATTTTCTATATCTGTGTGAAGTCTGTGCAGAGAAGCGAGAGAAAATCTTAAGGTGTGGAAACATGCTGAGGCAAACCTAAAAAATTTCCAATCAACATTCAACAAGTATTTCACAAGGCACACTACAAAATCTTCCTGTCTGCAGCACTACAGCAGCTTTGTGCCCTAGATGAATTCAGAATGAATATTGAGGGCTTAGCTTGAAACATCACTGGGCTTTATAGCTTTGTGACAGGGAGAATTTTCTTAATTGCAGGATAATGATGTGGTGTGGGCACATGCCTTTTGCCAAGTGGTTATGAATTACTTTGTGTAGATACATGAAACCCACATCAAATAGAAGGCATAGACGTGTCCTTCCAGTCTGAAAGAGAGAAGGAAGAAAGCTACTGTGGAAAGGAGGTCAAACATAAATCATAGCAAGGTTAAAAGCCATAGATTAAAAAACTGACCTTGAAAATACGGTTTCTCCTGCTGCCTTTCAAGACAATTTGTCCTGTTGTTCAACATCCCTTTTTGAAACTATCAAAGGCCTCATCTTTCCTTATGAAAAAAAGCAGCAGCACCATGTCACAAGAATTGTCAAGGTTTAGAGATGGAATTCTGATGCTGAAAAAAATGCCCTTTAACATAGGCCTGAGATAATTGTCTGAGTGGAGAAAAAAGTAATTAGAATGCTAAATTTGCTTTTCTTGTAAGTAACGTGAGGCTGTTCTTACTTGTTCTCAAATATCAGAATAGTTTCTTGATGGAACTTTTGCAACTGAAAACCTGCAACCCATTTAACCAGAACTCTGTTTTCACCCTAGCTCAGAACTGATTTGTGTGTCTGGATTTAGCTTTAGGCATGGTCCCTGCCATCTTCTGCCAGAGACTTTCCTCCTGCAAACTTAATCCATGATCCAGATACATGATTATTTCAAATTTACATTTCAAAAGGAGTAAAAGATTGATTTTAATTCCAAGGGAGGAGAGGGAGGCACAATGATGTTGTCAAATCTTTTGTTCCCAGAAGAATCAGCAAAAAATTGAGAGTATTGAAGAACTATAATTTGGGTCAGACCAACCATCTTAATCCATGTGTGCTGTTTTCTACTTTTTAAATGTGTTAGACACAAGCATGTTTGATTTATGACAAGAGTCAAAAACATCTGTACTTTGGGGCACAAGCAAATGCTTATTTAAACAATGGGCTCCCCGAGGAGGGATATATAAAAGAAATGACATTTTTTTTGCAAATAATTCAGTGTTTTTCACTCCATAAAGTATTTTGCTTTGTTTTGAAAAGTGCTCTGCAGACGACACAATGACTCAACCCACTATAAAGGAGTCCAGCAACTTTCACCTTTATGTGACTGGTGTGTCTGTGAGCCAGGGTAGCACTGGGGAAATGCTGTTACCATTTGCTGGCCTTGGAGTGACCCACGTGAAAAGAATTGGTCATCTCGGTCTCATTGGCAGCATACAAGTATTCACATCTTAAAAACATTTGGAACTAGTTGGCAGTCTGAGGCCTTGTCTGCACACAGGATTAGTTCTGATTTCAGGAATTATTTTAGCTTCTGGTAAAAACCCACTGTAGATCAAGTTGTGCAAATTGTGATCTGTGCTTCCATCTGCATCACTGAATGGCTGATATGGTGTCTAGTTTTAATTGCAGATGAGGTTGAAGGAGAGAAACCATGTTCTGAATAGTTGCATATCCAAAACCAACTCTCATGATGTGCTTCAGTAGTTTATTTGAAGTTTTTCAGGAAAAAAGTGTCAAAGATATCAGAAGATAAATATCTGTAGAGTTTTCAGTTCAAGCCTGCACTGGCGGGAGATTCAGTTCTGTAACCAGATGCTGTGCTCTATGTGCATTGATATGATTAGAAACAGGCTTGAAAGTAACATTTAAAATCACTAGTAAACTTCTCAGACTTCAGTAAGCCAGGTCTGTGAATGAATGCTGTGCCCCCTCATTTTAAACCCATGATCTTGAATCCAGACATCTCTGCACTTTTAAGGGACTTTCTTGCCAAGCTTTGGAGCTGACCTCTGTGGCTGAGCACAGTCGATACACTGTGACAAAGATGTGCCTCACTGCAGAGCCCAGTGTAAACTATTAATGTCAACAAAGAGGCCAGAGCAGAGAGACAGAAAAAATGTCTGTTCCTGTGAGGTTCCCACATATAGACAAAGCAGAAAAAATTTTAAAAGTAACAATCCGCATTTCAGCTACTTTTCTAAATGAACATATTCAACAATGTGGCAGGTTAGTAGCTTTCTGTGCCTGTGGTAAAACTATGCCAAACTAGAGTGAGAAAGCCTAGGGTCTTTTAAAAAAAAGGTGTGAAAAACTCTGTAGCAAGTGTAGAATTTTAGAAAAGAGCCAAAGCCTCTGTCCACCCTCAGAAGAGCAGAATGACAGAGCTCTGGCAACCATAGCAGCCACCACCGATTTATTTACAAGTTCCTGGAGTTGGTCCAGTGTAATTATGGGCCTGAACTCCAGATCAGATTCACTTGACATTTGAGAAAGTCTGTGGAAAAGCAGTAATAATAAACTGATAATAACCATCCATCTCATAAGCAACAAAAAATAAAGAGAAGAGAAAGGGCAGGTGGGGAGAGGGGGTGGCAACATAATCCCCAAAAGATCTCCTGCTTGTCAAGACATACTTTCAGTACAAACTCCTATGTGTTGTCTGAAAGGAGCTGTGGGGAATTTTGAAGTCCTGACTTATGTCAGTGCTATTGCAATTATTGCACTGGAAAAAACTGAGAATGGGGGGTGCAAAGGAAGTTGGGATAAGTTGGGGCAGCAGTTTCTATAGGTGGAGTACATAGTTTGTGGCCCACATGGTATTTATACAAGCATGCTCATCACCTAAATTGCATTACCAAGAAGCTGTTGACTTTGGAAAAAGATATTTGAAGAAACTGTGCTGTAGCATATGCTTTGTTTTCAATTTCATGCACAGCATAGGAATACATTTTTTGTGCTTTACTATTGGTCTCTGATTCTGCATGTTCATTTCACTGTATAACATGGATTAGTACCAGGGTTAAGAAATCTTTGTATGTAAAAACATCTGAAGTCTTATATCAGGATTTATATTCCACTCTTCAGTCCTTTCCATTTGAATCACTTAGTATTATTTTCAGTTGAGGTTCTGTAAGACTGTTTTAAAAACCCAACCCTCTGGGTATTTTTCAAAAAAAAAAAAAAAAAAAAAGGAAGTATTTTTAAAATAAGGTGAGTTGGTTAGTTCTGCTGAATGAAAAAGGCAGCTTCTCTGAGAAGAAAGAGACCTGACATTTAGTTTACAGTTGTCTCGAGTATTTTGTTACAGGTGATGGAATTGAATTGCAAGTTATGAGTGAATGTTTAGCAAAGCAAGGGCAGTTAGTTACCTTTATACCACACATAAACAGCTTTTCTTTATGTCGGTTTTGGAATGTATCACCTACATATGCACAGGTACAAAGGATTCCACATATGTAAAAGGTTTTCCTCAGAGGAAGCACTCCAATTAACTGCTTTCATCAAACAACAGCCACCAAATGTCAGAGTTCCCTGGCAATCAATACCAAGCCCAGTAACACTAGACAGTGTCTGACGGAAAAGGAACCCTGGGTGAATGAATGGGGTCACTGGCCCAGAACACGTTGCCTTTAAGTGACCTGCTTTGCCACACTCACCTAACTTCCCAGGAGCTTCCTGCTCCCAACTGCAGCCAGTGGCTTCAGTTCTGAAGGAGAAAGAATACTGAGAAAGGGTCACAGCTGTGTGCAGAACAAATACAGCTCTCAGACACCTAGTGCATGCACACTTCTTCTGGTTAAAATGGGTGTCACACACACTGAAATGATTTATCCTATCTTCCCTGATCTGACAATGGTGCCACGTATTTCTGGTTAGGAACTATATGTAGAATTGGGGTTGGTTGGTTGGTTGGTTGGTTTTTAATTTGGCTTTTTATTTGATTTTTTTATTTGGCATCTATTTAACACATTAGGTTATTGTGTTATTTCTCATAGGTCTTGAGGAGGTGACTCAGTCTGAGACACTGGTATAAGTTCAATAATAAAAGTTTGATATTTAAGACTGGAATTTTATTTTTTTTTTCCTACCTACCTTATATCTGGCTTTTACTAGACATGTCCTTTTACGTTCCTGGCAATTTTGTTGTGGACGAATTGGAGAATGCTGACAATTGTCTGGAACAGTCTCACCAGAATAGCAACTCTGCCTGGGCTGCTGGATATCTGGAAATCCTAGACACATTCATGTGCATTGCAGATCAACTCTACAAAGTCTGCAGTACTTCCACAGTGTTAAACCTTCTGAGCATATGTTGTCCAGATGAACTGCACAACCCATACTAAACCCACTCACAGTGCAAAGTCAGATTAACTGTATAATTTATGCACTGTACCTCTGATATTTGGATGTACCAGGCTTATGGTGATTTTCTGTTCTTGACATGCTCGTAGAATTCTACAAAGTATTTCTTTGATACAAATAAATTGACTTTTTATTTACTTGTTTGTGTGTCTCTCCATGATGAGACACTGTCACCAGGAAAAAACTGGTTTTTGCTTGGAATCAGTCATAAAATTCAGCAAGACTGGTATAGTTGGTCAGCTGAGGTTGCACCCAAACCACTGAACTCAGTAGAGTGTTGGAGCACAGGGTCATGCTGAATGAAGCTTTCAGCTACTGACAGCATCTGAAAAACATCAAGGAAAAGTTGAAAGCCTCTCTACATGTCCTTCAGAAAGTAGCTGGCACTGACATACAGATTACAGCAAAGGCACAACTCTGTCTGTCACAGAGTTTTATTCACATTATTTGGTGTTACAGTCCTTACATGGAGATCACAGTTACAGAAATACAAAATTCTAGTGTTTCTAGAATAATATGTGGGATTTTGACCGTCATTCCTCAGCTTGGACTTCCACTATCATCCAGCAGTCTTATAGCAGATATTAAAATGTAAAACAATTAACATGTGAGAGGAACAAAAATAGTAATTCCATAATGACAAGGATCATCACCATTAGCAATCTCATTTTGCTGATCATAAGAATTTAGAGTTATTGGCATCAAATATTCATGGTCTGTAGTAATTAAAAGGAACTGGACAGCACTCAGGGGCACCCCAGTGGCTGCACAAGACTGCGTGTCCTCTGCACAGACACGGTGCAGTCATTTACCTGATATGTGCCTGTGGCACAATGGAGATGATAATCTCTGATGTGAATGGCTTTGGAATATGCAAGGGATGTGAAAGGAATTCCTCAGCTTTCCAGGCCTCATAAGCTGTGTAACTGACTTGAGTTTGGAGTCTGTTGTGGCTTTCTGAAATGACACAGGCATTGAAGAGGTGGAGCAAAATCTGTGTGGGTTCATTCACCTTCAAGACTTTTCCACACGGAAAAAACACTAGAGGTCCCTTATTTTAAGTCCTTGAACTTGTGTAACTGAGCTGACCAGTTCATTGTTTTGTCCATTGCCCTTCCAACTTCTCTTTCCACAGAGGTGGTGTTCTGCAAGGGTTGCACTTCTGTTTCCAACACTTCAAGGGAATATTCAATTTATAAACAATGATGTAAATAAAAATACCAGTACTTTAAGCAGTTCACTCACAAAGTCTTAACATACATTATCCTTTATTGAAAGTCTTGTATGAAAGCAAGGTTTTTGCTTGCAAACATCTACAACTAGAGCTTTAACTGCTTCAGTGTGCACAAACTGATTCCTTGTATGGGATAGTATGAGAGCAGAGCTCCCACTGGGAGTCCTTTTGCTGCAGAACTGCTTGGGTTTAGAGGAAGGATTGTTTTGCACTGCTTTGGAATAACAAGGATTTTATTTTACATAGTCATTAAACCAGTTGTATTCAAGGGGACAACAGTATTTGGGGCTGTCAGTTTAGTTTTCTTGATTGCTTCAACTGGAAAAATAGAAGGGGGACAATCAGAAACACTAAATGTTTAATGGTGATATTTTTATGTGGAATGTTTTGACTTTCAATTTGAAAGTGTCAGGTCAATTTTATATTTCGTTTTATTTTTAGAAGAGCTGTAAAACTGTTAAATAAATTTAAGCATGAAACAAAACACCTTACAAAAATCACAACTTTGAAGATTTTTAAATTTTCCTTTTTAAAAAAATTTTGTGGTGCCACGATGCTCTAGCGGGGGCACCAGGCATCCGTTCGCGGTCCCAGGGTCTGCCGGGCTGCTCCAAAGGCACGGGAGGGCTGGTGAAGTTCCTGCAAGGTTTCACCCAACCCACTGGTGGTACAGGCGTGCCGAAAAAGGAGAGACAAGCGGAGGGGCTTTCCCAGATGGTTTATTCAGCACTGGGGTTGTGCTGGGGAAGCACTGGCACAGCGTGTTACAGTTACATAAATACCAACATGAGGGGGCGGGGGGAGGGTACAACATCCAATAGGGCAGGAGTGAGGGGTTTGAATTTGGCGGGCTTTGTGTAGGATTGCGAAATACAGAGCCCTCCAGGAGGGGGAAAACAGATACTGAAGCGGGGCGAGGGGAGATAGCAGAGCCTGGCCATGAGCTAAACCGAAACTGGCCAGAGCACACCGCAACGTTGTGGCTCACTGCATCAGAAGTCCATGATCCATTGTCTTCATGGGAGAGCTCTGGCCACTGCTTAGACATCCAGTAATACTCTTTGCATAAAGCTGTGTCTTGGTCTCATTAGTTAGAGCAAGAGTCATTGTGGCTGAAGGAGATGGAAATGTATCGTCCTGAATGATCCACCAGCAATAATAAGCTTTCTGGAGCACTCTTGTGCTTAAACACAGACTTCCCATGAAGTTCTGCAATTGCAAATAGTTAGAAATATGTGAAAAGGGCAATCTTTTTAACTTAATCCCTCCCAAGTCTTATAGCTGCCAGTGCCATATAAACATAAAGTGTAATTAATGTTTACACTCCCAGGGAAAGCCTGAGTTTGCAGTATTTCATTAGGATCCTGCAGTTTAATAGCATGTTCATTATTTATTTCCCATCTTAAAGTCATGTGTTAGCAACAGATATGAGAGGGGCTAGGAAAAAACCACAAAAATCCCCCAGAAAACAATGAAGTCGAGACACTTCTTACAGGCAATCCACATCAAAAGGTAAAAGACTGTAGGAGGGGAAATGGGAGCTTCGAGTGACTTCTGTCTACAAGAATGAAAATGTTTGCAATCTCACTTGCAGTGTTTGTAGTCAGAAAAGCTACATGGGACCCATCCTCCTCCAGGCCACATCTCATCTGTGAAATAAAGATCTCATTTTTTGCTTGCCTGGAGCAACTTTTGAGAGAAATAGAATAAGGTTATTTGGATGGAAAAGCCCTAATTTAAACAAGTAACACTCTGTACAACTCAGAGCTTTTTTCAGCAAACTGAATTCATGAAGGAACAAAAAGCTAAACAGAGATGTTTTGTCTCACAATGAAATGCCCCAACCTCTTCTAGGTCTAAATAAAACTTTCAAGGCAAAAATTTTATAGAAAGAGAGATTTTATGAAGCAAATTCCTGTTTACTACCAAGTGATATAGAGAGTACTTGGGTGACCTAGCAGTTTGTTGTTGCATGATTATATTTTGATATTTCAAAAACATCATCAATGTCACTGTCTTTTGTGATGTAAATATTGTCTTTAGTATAAACTAATATTGCTAATACTCTTCTACATCCATTGATTGTCTACAACATGACTCAGGAGCAAGATCAAACGGAAAAGAGTGTGGGCTATCAGCTACAACTCCCAACCACAGAAATGGAGGTTAGTGTGTCTTTCAGCTGAAAACTCAGTCTCTGGTTATACACAATTTGTGTGAGAACCACTGCACGCATTTCCAAGGAAATCCAGAATATTGTCACTATATTGTAAGCAGTAAGGCAGAAGGTACAAAAAACCTTTTAAAAGACTTGCTTGTAAGTTCATTTGCAGTACTGACAATTTCACGGCCTTTTCCTCCAGCCCTGGATGTACTGCTGCCAAAGATTGGTGTCTGGTAATAAACACAAGCAAAATGTGAAAACATATTAATCCCAGCTCTGATACTGTGTCAAGGAGTAATTTCCATAATGATGATTATTTTGTAAAGATCAGAAATTATTTCGTCATAAATTACTTGCTCCAAACCAGCAGTTAAAATACCTCAAATTGAAGACAAATTATTTTCTGCCTATTTTATTTATTTATTTATTTATTTATTTATGCCCTCATTGAACATATCAGTGCAGTATTTGAGAACTCTCAAAGAATACAGGAGTAATACTTAGAATAAAATAGTTATAGTGGAAGATTTTAAGTTTAAGCTGAAGTGATTTCCCAGTTTTACGCAGAGGAGTGAGCTCACAAGCTGTGATTGATAGAGGTTTATAGCAAAAGGCATTGGTACTTCAAGCTCTGGGTTTGCTTCTCATTTTCTTCAGATATTTAAGGTTCTACCAAGTGCAGTAAGAGCTGGGGGTGGGTAAAATAAAATAAAATTTAAAAGGCTGTAATACAACAGGATCTGGCAACAAACCTCTTCGTTGATATACTCCAAAGTCTGGGTAATGAAGTTGGAGATGAGCAAGGGAGCACCTTGGAAAAAGGTTGGGAAAATCCCTGGACACCAGTTCCATTCACTCTGAACCCCATCATGTTGCTGTGATAGTGCGGAATGGCCAGAGCAGAACCAGCCACACAGGAGGTTTTTAAAAGCTCAGTGGGCTTAATGTCATGGGAAGGTCATAAGCAGTGAGCTGCCAAACTGCACTCTGAGACCTTTCTCCTGCTGTGAACTAATGGCTACATAAGGTACAAGGCAGTGGAAAATCAGGTTCTAAAGCTACCCCTCATTAACTGCAAAATGTTTGCATTTTAGCCAATTAAAATGTCTTAGTGTGTTCAAATAATCTGTAAATCCATGATCTTGAAGCCTGTCCAACACCAATAAAGAAAGCCAGTACCTGCCACAAAGAAGTCACAAGTCAAGTAACTTTAAATGTGCTGCACAGGTCTACTCATTTGGGTAGGATTGCTTGTAGGTTCACAGATTTGGCCTGGCTTGAGCAGACTTAGCTCACTGTTTCAGAAGCTGCATCCTCCTACAGTAGGGTGGGATCTTCTTCCTGTGCTTCTCTGGGTTTCTGTGTCAGCTATCTTTACATCCAGGTCCAATTCCTTCTATTCTTATTAATCATTCTCATGGAAGCACATAACCCTCCCCAGTATGATGTGAGTATAATTATATTTCATTACTACACAAGCAAGCCATGAAAAAGTCATACAAAGTTATATTTTATGCTAGAAGCAGGGAGAAAAATAGTAATACTACTCCTTCTTGACAGTACTTGCACCTACGAATGGATGGAGTTTATGGTGTTGCATACATGCAGATCACAATCAAATCAAATCAAATCCAGAAGCATAAGGGGAGAAAATTCAGGTAACAGGAGAGACTGAACTACCATAACGAGAGTACTTCTGCAAGGTTACTGTCCTGGTTTCAAAGACAGGTATCTGCTAAAGAAGGCAGAAGCCTCCCTTGGAATAGGAAATGTAACCCCCTTCCCTCTGAATTAGTATAATTTTGAAATTAAGGGGCTTTCAGGCAATGATATAAGAAAAGGAATAACAGTTCTTTACTAACATATATATATAATGAGGCAGACAAACAACAACAATGGTAACCACAACAAAACAAGAACAGAAAAAAACCCAAATCAGTGAACAGTTTAGCAGTTCCCCTTTGATGCAGTCACGGTCACAGCCGGCCAGGGAGCAAGCTGGGAAGGCAGGGATGAGCAAAGTTCTGGAGTGTCAGAAGTTCAGCACCTGAATTGGGAACTGCAGGATGTCCCGGCAGGCATGGGGATGAGACAGCTAGGTGCGGCAGGGCTGACCGCTGAAACACGGCTGGGAGAAGCAGGTTCCCCGGGAGGGGGAAGGGCTCGGGGATCCCGGGTTTCTTCCCTCAAGACACTGGAACACGTGGTGAAGCAGGGTGTTAAATAGGTCCCAGTGCAGCAGCTGCCATGAGCTGAGTTCTACTCATGATAGAAGCTGCAGCAAGAGACTGAAGCCCCAAGTCCTTTGGCATCTCTGCCTGCCCCGGGGCCAGGCACTTGCCTTTTGGTTCTTTTGTCTTTCTCAAGCATCCACCCATTATGGTCTCTTAGCAACAAAAATGGGGAAAAATTCCTAAGACAGAGAGACAAACAAAAAAAAAAAAACCAGAAAAAGTATCCCAAACCCCAACAGCTAGCAAGTTATTTTTCCTGGTGGAAATAATGCCAATAATAATAGATAAACATCTCATTGATGGGGCTATGAGTCAGTAAGTTTGTTCTTCAGATGTCCACTGTCCTTTCTTCTGCTCCCTTCTGACCATGGGAACCTGAGTGAAAATGAGCAGTTGTGAAGGTTGGTGGAGGATTGAAGTTCTGTTTTCCACTCTTGTCAGGCCTTTTAATTCTGCACAAAAAAAGCACAAAGTGGCAACGGAGCAGCCGGCTGCCAACAGCCTCTGAGGAGATGTTCTGGTTGTGCCAAAAAGGTGATTGCAGGGCAAACTTCTTTCCAGTCCCATTGAGGCAGATTATCATCAGGTGAGTGTGCTGCTACCTTACGTGTGAAGAATGACAAGCACAAGATGTGGAGAACACTTATATAACATTTATGGTACTTTTTAGTAAAATTTATTCAAAAACAGAAACAAAAGAATTCTTTGAAGAAGTTTACCAATCTATTCCTAGTGCTGGGCAAACATTTTCTAAATGTTCTCCATTTTGAAAATGCTGATTCATCAGCGGGAACATGTCAAGGTGGAAATTTCATATTGGAAATATTCAGGCTTAGTAAAAGAAAATTTGGTTAAGGCTTATTGCAAAGGTCTTAGAATAATATTTTTCTTATTTATTTCTCTTTCAGAAGAACTTTTAGTCTTTAAAAAAGCTAGCAAACAAACAAATAACTAAATTGATATTTTATTGAATTTTAACAAAACTATATACTTCTATTGCTATTACTTTTTTGAGCATATTCTTTTATAGGAATTTATGAATTTTCTGGTCTTTTTCCCACTCCAAACCTGGACATGCTTCAAAATGTCAGAATTTCCTGTGAAACAGAAGTTCCAGTTCTGCCACAGTGTTGTCAGTGAAGCCCTTAGACTGGAAATAGTGGTTAGTTACCTTAACCCAAATAACCCCAAACTTGCAGGGGAGAAATAAAAGGAAAAAGAAAGTTGTGAGAAGAAATAACTTATGCAGATTTTTATGATGAGCATGTCCTCAGTAACTCAAGCATACGTGCAATAGTCCCTGTAACAGAAGCTGTTGTTATAAACAAGAGCTTTCCAACAGTAAACGTGTATCTGCCCTCAAACACTCTTGTGTGAGGGGGACATCAGTGGTATGGTACAAGCCATTCTTCTGGTCACTTTTTTCCTCAGACTGGAATGAGAAGATGGATTTTGTTTAAACCTGTGGCAAAAATAATCACTCATAAAATCATGGAATCGGAATGTAACCATTTGGGGCCTTTTAAAGCTGCCTTGCTTTGCTTAGCTGTGCTGTTTCAACTGCTCATTACTGGCATACTTAAATGTTCATTTACAAACTTGGAAATCTGTTGTCTCCCTAAACAATTTAATCACATAAAGTCTAAGACTTCTACTTTTCAAGTAAATTTAATTAATTATTTCTCTTTCTCTTAAATTGCTTTTCAAAAGATTAAAAGATGGAATATCTAAGGAGGATATAACATCATAAGGCATTCACCTTGGTGATCCTGCCTAAGAAGAGTATAGACAATTCAAGCCATCTGACCAAATCAACTTTTCATTTCTAAAAGTGCCTTGATCAGATTTTATCCTGTGAGATGGACAAAGGGGAAGAGATATGTAGGCAATAGTAAACACAGCTGGGTAACTTCTGTTATATCAAAGACCAGAGAGAGAACTGAAAAGATTAGGAGGAAGGTTCTGTGCTACTGTAGCTTTTTTTTTTCAAAGTCAAAAAGGAACCAAAATAAAGTTCCTGACTTTTTTTCTTCCAAGAATGTGTAAATCTGGATGCATGAAGAAGTAACATACTATCTACATAAAGCATTTCCATTTCCTGGCTCCTCCCATCTGAATTTACTGGATTTTGGCCAAACAGTTGTAACTGCCAAATTTTTCTCTAACAGAAAATCCATCTGAGCAGAATTTAATATTGGCAGAGGATGTTTGGAGACATGTGTGAAAAATTAGGAACCCTTTAAGGGAAGAAGTCACCCAATTAAAAATGTGCAGAAAATAATCTATCATACATTCCCATCAAATCCCTTTTGATTTCAAGTACCAAAATAATGACTGGATCAGATCCCAGTTGAGTCTAGAGCTGGCTGGACTGTTTGTTATGGATTTACCATTATTTTTGGAAAGGAAAAAAATGTGAATTGAGCTTTTTAAAGTTTTAGTGTTGCTTTTCACCTACTTTCTTTGTGGAATACCTTGCACAAATAATTGTCAGTCCTTTGGCTCTTTGAAACAGCTTCCTTTGAGAATTTCCATGCATTTATCTGTGTTGTGTGTTTGTACTCTCAAGTATTGTTTTTCCTCCACTAGATGACTCTTAAATTTAAAATAGAATCATAAATCAGGGGATAAAAATACCCAACTGTAACATAATCTGTTTCTCAAGGATAATTACTTTTCTAAAATGTATGAAAAGTTTGTAACCACAAGCATTTGGAGGAAATGCTAAATAAGGCAACATTAATAATACTACAAATTAACAGAACACATTCTTTAGCTTATTAGCAACCCTCTTTGCTACTTAAGAAGTTTTTTGTCTTGCTGTGTAAAGACTGACTCAACCCCACACACAATAGGTGTGGTGTTGGATGTGTAGAAAAAAAGTCAGTGCAGTAGATTTTTCTGTTTTGCTGATAAATAGAAAAGCTGCAAAATAATTCTTTGAAGTTCTTCCCCCATTTCATTTTGTAATTATCATTAAAACACTTTCTTGTTTAAATAGTACCTTTTCTAAAAGGAAAAAAAGTCAAAATAATTTGCTTATTTCCAAACTCAATATTTAATTTTTGGCATTCTTGAACAGAAACCTTTGTGTGGCATCTATTTGACCTGCTGTAAGCATCTCCATCTTAAACACATATGTATCTTTGAATAAAGTGAATTGACATCCATCCATGTTTCTTTCTCCAAATTTTTTATAAGAATGGAGTTAGACAAAATGCTTAACTCAGATTTGGCTACAGGCAAATATTTTCCCCAAAAAAACTTCACCCAATCCTCCCAAACCTGTTTTTTAGAGTAGGTTTGAAATTACTTCACATATTGAACTCTTAAATTTGTGGTTACTTGTCAGTTCAACCTGAATTATTCTGCATATTTGGTCCAACCCCAGTTCTGAAGCATGCCCTAGAGAGAGAAATGACCATATAGCACTCAATTCTCCATGTCCATAAAGATTTGAGTACTGTTATTTCATCCCAAATTACGTCTCCTTTATCACAGCCTCAGGGTGTGTTACAGTTACCCTTTGCTCTGCTAACCAAGAAGAATGTGTCTATTATTCCCCACATTTCTTTTGTAGAGGCAGGCACTGTTTCTGGGTGGATGCAGGAAAAGCATCCACCTCACCAGACATATCACTGGAAGTCTGAACAGAAACAGCCCAACAAATTTCCAGCCTTGTGGTTTCTGTGATTGTTTAAATACAGATCTATGCATTCCAGAATGGAAAACAAACAAAAACACGTCCTTCAAGAGCATCTTCTCTAACCAGTGTGATACACAGCTGAGAAATTATTCTGATATGTGGGAACAAGAATTTTGCAAAGATCTTGGCTTCATTAGGAAGCCGCTGGACCTCACAAGTCTCAAGCATAGGCTGTCACACATGACAATCCAGATGCAACCAGTAAAGATAAAATAACTTTATAATAAGTAGCATTTTTGTAGTTTATATTCCTGTATTGGCAGAACTACGTCTTGAAACAATGAATTTTTTTTCTTGCACAAGTTGTAGTATACCTGTCCCCTTGTGTTTGATTTGGTAACTAGATCCAATATTTTTTGTAGAATCAAAGACAATTTGGGTTGGAAAGAGTTCCTGGAAGCCATCTGGTCTGATCCCCTACTTAAAACAGGACTAGCTTCAATATTAGACCAGGTTGCTCAGGGTCTCATCCAGCTGAGATTTGAGTACCTGCGAGGATGAAATCTCTGCAAGCTCTTTGGGCAACTTTTTCTGGTGTTTGGCTGCCCTCAAGGAATATTTTCCTAATTGGAATTTCCTTCTTGCAGTTTGTCTCTGTTGCCTCTTTGACTGATGACCTCTAAGATAAGTATGTCTTCTCCTCTGTATAAAACTATCCAATATCTAGTCAGGACAGAAGTTAGATCCCCTCTTTCAGCCTTCTTTTCTCTAGGCTGAACAAACTCAATTGCCTCAGCCTCTGCTTGTAAGTCATGTGCTCCAGCCTCCCAGCCATTGTAGACTTCTACTAGCAGATGTTGTATTTTTCACATTTTCTGCAGTCTCTTAGCATTGCCACTTAAAAAAATCCCAAGCCATTGAAATGAAAATACATTTTTATTTGTGTAAATTCCAATGCATTTGCAGTAATCTGATCATCCCAAAAGAGAACTGCTTGGAAAATGTATGCAACCAGCTTTTCTAGTCATCTGGTCTGTGGAAGAGTGACTTACTCCATTGAGGCAGCCAAATTTAACAAGAACGAGAACCAGTTTTAGCAACCATATCAAAAGCAGACATGCTTTCAGGAGACTTAAGAGTCCTATTCGATCCAGACACTGGCCCAAGTAGATAACACAAGAAACTTCCTAACTCCTGGTTTAAAGGTGGATGGAGAATGTACTTCTATTCTAAAACTGTTTAAAATCTAAAAATAGGAATGAGTGTGTACATAGGATTAAAAATTACACATGCATTTCTGTAGCCATGCAGTGAGGGAAGGGCAATGACAGTATGATCAAAATTAGGGCACTGAGCCTCTTTTTGCCAGAAAATATAAAGAGTTAACACAGAATATGAAAGACATGACTGTAATTAAAATACCGGTTCCTCTTAGATGTCAGTAGAATGGTACCAAGGCAGACTGGAAGATTTTTCGCCACAAAGAATTCTTAACTGTACATTCAGAACAGAGGGTATTGTCTGAGCCCAGTCTTACTTCCACAATCTTGGGAACTATTTAAAATGTCATGGCAGAATCTGGCACCTGGCTTTATCCATCCCCACTCTTGCATGGGAAAACCCCAGATCTGGTGTAAATCAAAAACCAAGCCAGTTATGAACTGAAGCGAGGAGTATGCACTGTCCTGAGGGCTGGGGTGAGAGCCTGCTGTCCCACCAGTCCTCCTGCAAATAGGTCAGCAGCCAATTTGTGCTCCCTGCCTGGCTGTGAGCACAGGCTGCCAGCGGGGAGTGAGTCAGCTGAGCCCTGACAAGCTTGCGGTCAGTGCTGAGTGCTGGCTTCCTCCTCCAAGTGCTGCTTCACCCCCTCCCTGCAGCGTGGAGAAAGTTAACCATGCTTTCCAGAGAGTCCCAGGATGGGTGCTCAGTTTTGAGGGACAACTGGGAACTGAGAGTCTCAGCTTCCTGCTGGTTTCTGTTGTGCTCCTGGGAGGGAGGGCTGAGCAACTTCCCTGACCCCAAAAATTTCAGCCGTGTGCTGAGGCTGGTCCAGTGGCAAAACTCTTCCTGTAGCTGATATGTTTTTATTCTATCCTCATAATCAGTGACACCACCAACTGCAACATCAGCTGCAGGGGAGAAGAGAGCCTCTGCCAGGTATGGGGTTGTTTTTCACATATAGCAGGATTTGACTTGTTTGTTGAAGGAAGTGGTGTTGATTAGTTGTGTCACAGGACTCCCGCCCTTTTGGGGACCAGTGGGAAAGAGTCCTTTCCCATCCATTTAGACCAGATGTACTACTGGGGCAATGGGTACAAGGAGGAAGCCGACATTGAGCTGGCTTAGTAGTGGCTTAATCGGACTACATTTCTAGGTCTTTTGGATTTACGCCCAGAAAGCAAACCAAATACACAATATAAATTACTAAGAGAAATACTATTATCAAATAATATAATATATTATAGAAACTATAGTAATATAAATTGTTTTTATATTTTAGAACCAATATATTTAGCTAGCTGGGTGGCTAATGCCCAGAAACTCTTCCCAGGTGCCCTGTACAAAAGTAGGACTTCTCTCCTGCTCTGGTGAGTGTGCAGCAAGTATAGTTATGGTTAATATCTGCCCTGCTACATATATATTATGCTATTGAAATGCATATGTGCAAGATGTCCATTATGCCCCAAACAGTTCAGATTTGCATGACCTACACCCAAGAAAAAGAAAATGTGGCTCCAGCTACTTAGTTTATTTGGAAAAGGAGCCTCAAGACACCTCCTGCATGATTCTGTTAGTTCCTTGCTGTCAAGAGGGTAACATGGTAACATTTTGATCTTTCTTTCTTTCTTTTCTTTCTTTCTTTCTTTCTTTCTTTCTTTCTTTCTTTCTTTCTTTCTTTCTTTCTTTCTTTCTTTCTTTCTCCCTCCTGTTAGCCTTGTCACTCTGCCTGTTTTGTTTTAAAAAAGAATTTATGCAGAAGTTTCCAAATGATAATTATCTGGGGAAATACTTGTGTTCTCTGGAAGCCAGTATTGTTAAATACCTGTGGATTTACTTGAAAGGAGAGGAAAGTTTAAATACAGAAACACTGGTAAATTAGCTCATTTCTAATTTTCATCTGGCTATTTTAGATTTGTAGCTACAGACAAACCTTAATGTAGGACAAACTTTGGCTTAAGGAGACACCATTATTTCTATGAGACAAGGGTCAGAAACAAGCTCTGGAAACCATTTGTCAATAAAACCCTGATAAAACTAGGAAACTATTCATGTGGTTTGTATTCCCACTAAATCTTGTAAAGCACTATTTATCATGGTGACAGCCACCAAATAAATCCTGCAATTATAAAGGGACACTACTAAACAGTTTTGACACTGCAATGTTGAGTTGGAACATCAAATACTCAGCTGAGCCATGTTTTGGGAAGACACTCGAAATATCTCATTACCGCTTAAGGAAGGGCAGCATGTGGACTCACGTAAATGAACTTTACTACACAAAAGTGATGTACAGAGCAAAGTAACCAACGATGCTTGCCACCTGTTCAGCATGAAAGGATACCTTGAAATTAAAGGAGAGTGAGAAAAGGAATCAGAGGTAAAGGATACTTTCTCTGAAGATGGTTTGCAGTGGATTGTTGTCCCTGGAGGACAATAGATACATCTAACCCAGGCAGTGATCCAGCACATAAACAACAGTTGCAATGTTACCACCATGTATGCAATTCCTGGTATGTTTAAAACATTAGACAGTTGGTCATGGGAAGAAGACAGCCAACAGCACTTGGGCTCAAAGCTATGGCTTTGAAAGAGGGGGACCTTCATCTGAGACCTGGAAAGGTGACAGCAAGTCTCGAGATGAATGGTCAATGGACTGAGAGAGTAGAAGGCTTTGACTCTCTGGTTGCCTCTGTTTTTTGCCTTGTTGGAAAGCTTTGGTCATATGTTGCAGTGTGCTATGGCCAGTTTTGGTTTTTCCTCATGGCCAGGCTCTGCTATCTCCCCTGACCCCCCTTGGTATCTGTTTTTTTCCCCCTGGAGGGCTCTGTATTTTGCAATCCTATACAAAGCCCACCAAATTCAAACCCCTCGTGCCTACCTCATAGGATGTTTGTACCCTACCCCGCCCCCTTGTGTTGGTATATATGTAACTGTAACACGCTGTGCTAGCGCTTCTCTGACACAATCCTGGTGCCCAAATAAAACATCTGAGGAGCCCCTCTGCTTGTCTCTCCTTCCTTGGTGTGCCTGGAACACCGGTGGATTGGGTGAAACCTTGCTGGACCTTCACCAGCCCTCCCATGCCCCCGAAGCAGCCGGCCAGCCCCTGGAACCATGAGTGGACCCCCGGTGCCCCGCTGGAGGCATTGCGGCAGGCATACTCAGGCTGTCTTGGCTTTTGGGTTAGAGAAAGGCCTGGTTTCTCTGCCCGAAGGCGATGAGATTGCCTGATTTTCTATGAGAATTTTCACCAAAAGAGCCTGTGCCAGCTGCCATAGCACTTTAAAGGCTGGTCTGTTCAAGGGCATAAATTGTGCAAGCTGCACAGTTCCCTGGCTGATTCTTTTCCCAGGCCAGGAGAGGAGCCAGTACAGACCCCTTCTAACAACTGTGCAAAAAAATAAGCGGGAAAGGCTGGTACCCAGCATTGTTTTAAGTAATGAACTCTTAGAAGAAAGGGAAGCCAATAGTTTCCTGCTCTGTTGCTGTTGGATGAGTGAGCTCAGCTTTTCCTCTTGCTCATCCTTTTCTCCTTTGTTTTCCCTCTTCCTACATCTCAGAATCCTGAGTGCACTAATAGGCTTGAATTGACCCCACCTTTCCTCTTATTCCAGCAGTCCCTCTCGTCTCCTATTTCAATAATATTTTCCCCATGACATCCCCAGAAACCAGGTTTATGTAATATAAGTACAGCAAATGAGTCAGAAAGAAATGGAGCTAACAAGCCATGCATCTATCATCACCCCTCCCTTGATTTGTCTCTGGTATTATATCCCACAAACTTGACCATTGTTTGCTCTTTCAACTTGCAAGTTATTAAGGCCAGGAACTCTATCTTTACATGCATTTGGACAGCACACCATTCAGTGGGGACCTAATTTCTGCTTGGGGCATTGCTAACATATTAATTACAGTAACTGAGAGTCTCAGGTGTGCTTTGGCTAGAGCTGAACCATAAGAAAAAGCGAGTCTCTGGACTATAAGAAAGGCAGAAGCTTACTCAGCCTTGACAATGGTGTTTCTCACTTTTGCCAAACTTGGAATAGCAATTTATACTTTTTTCCTGAAGCAGTACAGCAGATTCCTTCTAGGAAACCTCAGAGGTTCTAGCCCGAGGTTTTCCTTAGTGACTTGGGCACAGAGCTGAGAAGTGCTTTAGGAACACCTCCTTACATCCCTCCTGGTATACCTAGATGAAAGCCATCTCTGCTAAGAATTCCCTAACACCACATTCTACTTGACCCACCTGCAGTCAGAGTTTTGTTCTGTCCAGGTCTTCACCCTCCAGGCTGAGTGCCTCATCAAGTCCTCTTTGTGCCCAGTTAGCTTCTGCAGAGAGCTTGTAACTCCCAAAAGGGGCCTTTGTATTGTCACTACACATCCAGGTATGACTGGAATTAAGAGCTTGCCTTCAAGGCTATTAGACAGTCTGCTATCAGCTTTTAGAAAAATTAATTCTTTTGTTCATACATATGCATATATTTTTTCAGGAGTGGTGCATCTATTGCTGTGCTAGGCAGTTATCTCAAGCCTGCACCTTGTAGACTGAGATATATTAGTTGCCACTTGCCTTTGTACACAGGCATCAGTCATTTGTGTCCATGTATCAGGCAGAACGCCCAAACAGAGAGTGACAGCTCCTTTGCAGTGTAATGACAGGGAAGCACTTTAAGATTTGTTTAAAGCTCACAATCACTGGCTTCCCTTGGTTTACAGTTTCAAGACTGGAGCTGTCAAGCTGTTTTAACACTGCAGAATGTACCAAGGCAGAGAGCTAAAATGATGGGAATGTACAAACAGCTAGTAGGTTCATTAACTCACTTTCTGGAAATCTGGAAACAGGGCTATGGACTAACCTTGAATTCAGGAGACCTGTCTTATTCCCATCTCTCTGCCACTAACCCAGTTCATGAGCCTGGACTTCACTTCTCTGTTTTACCTCTGACTATGTTTATTCTGTAGATATGCAGACCTTGTTACTCAACTCCCATTGGATTCCTGTCAGGTTAACTTCTTTTTCAAATACAAAAACACATTCACAGAGAACTTGTAAAGTGGTTTGTAAAGCTTGAATGGAAATGGCATCCCCACACTCTTACCAGCCTCACTCAGAAGAGAACCGTTCCCTAAATGGTTTCACGTGACATGGCAAATCAAACCAGAGAATAGAAAGATGGAGATTTTAGTTTCTGGATGTATTCTCAGAAGACTGGATCCTTTTCCTCATTCAGCTTTTGTAGCTGGCATTGGCCTGAGGAAAATGACAGCTTGGGAACCAGAGGTGGGAGGGAAAAGAGGATCTTGCTGGCACCATGAGCAGGGTCAGCACTCAGCTCAAGTAGGACCTGCTTTGACCTTGTTTGTCTCTCTTTTGAAAAAGACACTTGGGTAAAGGGAAGGAGCTTTGTAGAACTTCTGAGAGAATTCTCCATCACTTTTTGAGAGATTTCTCAATATTGAAAATGTTGTCACAAAACTAAGCTAGCATGGGAAACTCTCGCACTTTAATCACACTGTATTTTCCGCATTCAATCAATGATTCATCCTATTTAGTTTCTTCTTTGACAGTGGTTAATGTCAGATATTTCAGGAAAATGTGCAAATAACTTTATAAGTGGAAGTCCAAGCTTAGGCTGCCTGAGAAATTTTCTTCCTAAAGCCAGGTAGCCCTCTGATGGTCTGGCCCAAGAAGGTTTGTTTCACACCATAATATTTCAAAAAAGGTGCAATGATATACTGATTCCATAGATTACCTAATCACCACTAAATTATTTGTTATTCCAAAGTACAAGTTATTAGAAACAGAGCAGGAAGGAATGTTTTGAGCTGTCTTGGTTTCTAACCTACTCAAATGAACCAAAGCTGTGGAGAATTATTTTAAGTGTTCTTCAGAGGGAGTAGTAAGAAAGTGTGATTCTTGAAAGTAGTTTCAGTTATGTACATTTTGGGGGCCATGCCTCTATTCTCTACATGCTCCCCCCTCAAAATAAAAGAATAGTCAGGAGCACGTTTGGGTAGTTTTCGTAGTTTTCAGAGTCTGGGCTCAGTCAAGTACCTGAAAGCTAATGTTTATTTGGCATTTACATATACCCCATATTTCAGCAGATGAACAACCAGTAAAACACTCTCTTACATAACAATTTTCAGCTCTCTGACTTCTGGCAGTGGCCAGAAACCCTGCAAAGTGAGCTTTTTCTTATGATATTTATGCTTTTTTGGTCCTCATCCCAGAAGGAAATAAGAAGCATAATAAACATCTAAAAACTTACTCATGAGAGCATGTCAGGTAGTTAGTCTGCCTCCAAAGCAGGGTCCTTCTCTAGAAATATCCTTAGCTGATGACACTGAGAGCTCGTGGGATGGGGTAGCTCTCTGTAGGTCATTGCTTCCACTGCTTGTGGCTGACTGGAGTATCTCTCTGATAAAAGAGAAACATTCCATTTTAAACATTTTCACTGTAACTATTAGAGGGTTTTTTTCTCCTTCGTAGTTTGCATCTATCTTAAAACAGACATTCGCCATAATTGTGGGCTCTTCCTACTTACCTCTTTCAACCAATATATTTCTAAAGACTTGAAGAAGAAGGAAAACTGCCCATTCTCATCTTTTTGATCCTTCTCTCAAGTTCCACAAAATAATGTCCAACCTTCTTATGTTACTGTAGCCTTGAAAGGATCATGTCTGGGGACATCATGAAGCCAGAAACGCCTACTGGTCAGTAGTAACAGCATAACTGGTCACCCTTGCCTATGTGTGTGCTGTGGAGAGCACGGTTTGACTCCAGTGAAGCCTTCTAAAGCTACTTCTTAGATTTTCAAGGCATTTTCTATACCTTGATGCTGTGGCAAGGCCCCATTTGTCTTGTGTAAATTCACTGTAACCTCACTGTAGTGACCTTTATGTAAGTTATTCCATGGACTACACTTGGAGACCTAGTTATCAAATTATTTTGTTCTCACAAGTTAGTGCAGAGACAAACATAGCCCAGACAGGCTGAGAACTGAGCTAAAAGATTAGCAAAGGTGGTTTATAGCTACCTTTCTGCCTCTGCCCATTAGCCTGTGCAGAAGCTGCTGTTAGGCCACAGACACAATGTCACAGGCATTTAAGGATCAGTAAAAAAATGCCTTTGTAAAAAATGAAGACATTTTGGAGCAACACTAGGACATTTAACACAGTCAGATCAATAGCTGGTTCTAGAAGCGAATATTAATTCATTTGTGGTGGAAGTGCACATCTTGAAAAGCTGCATCTGTCTACTCATGGGAGATCTTCTACTGCTAGATCATTTCTTTGTGTGAAGGAGATTTTTCCACATCTACCAATTCACCAGCCAGAGTGGGACTCAAAAGGACTGGCAAATTACAAACAAGGTGGTAGGAGTTTTGTTTCTATTCCAAATTCAGGTCAACTGTCTCGAGTTTCTCCCGCATTAAATATTTTGAAGCCTCAGACACCAGCTGGGAGTTGGGCAGAGGAAGAAAGCAGACACACAAAAGTTAATGAGATGCTGAGCTAAGAAGTTGATGTCCCCTGCCTAGGTGAGGGAAA
Source organism: Pomatostomus ruficeps (assembly GCA_013400735.1). Classification (NCBI taxonomy): domain Eukaryota; kingdom Metazoa; phylum Chordata; class Aves; order Passeriformes; family Timaliidae; genus Pomatostomus; species Pomatostomus ruficeps. The sequence goes on along the minus strand of VYZT01004194.1, from coordinate 65,327 downwards.
GAGACCAACTCTTGCCATCACCCAGGGATTTTTTAGAGTAGTACAGCCTTTGGGATTTATAATTCAGGCAGCTTGGGATAATGTTTTTCTGTCTTTTGCTATAATGATCTCCCAGTGTGATCGAGTTACAAAGAGGGCAGTACATAATGTTGTTCACATTCATGTTTTCCAGGCCAGTTAAACAAGCTTTCATTTGTTTTAGAAGGAATCTATTCAAACTTTGGCAGAGCAAGTCAATAATTGTGAGTTTCCTTTCTTCCTCCCACTTGGAATCCAGNAAGGAGAAAAAGGGGCCTCCAAGAAATGAAATGCCTCCCACCATTAAATAAAGCAAAACGGTCCCATTTCATGCACTGCCCTCCACAGCAACTGTATTAATGGAGCACTTCACCCTGTAACAACAAAACAGAGAGGCCATTGCTCACCCTGCTGGGGTCCCAGCTCTGCCTCTTCTCTGAGCTGTTTTTTTATCCACCCTCTCCAGACAGACGCTCGGGCTGTGGCCCCTGGAGCCATCTGTTTCAAGGCCTGATCCAGATTTCTGGCCCTATTGTGCCTCCTGCTACTGACATCTGCTCTATCTCCAGCATGTTCTGGGTGTCACTGCCACTCAGCTGTGCCTTTCACAAGACACTGGTTTGTCCTGCACTTGCACCAGCAGCTCGCTGGAGCTCTGCCCCATTAGCAGCCACCAGCTTTTAGCACTGTGTAACTGAAATGAGCTGAATCCTGAAGAAATTAGGCAAACTGCATGTAAAATAGTGCCTATATTTATATAAACTTGTCAGTAGCCTCCAGCTGGTAGGTGGTAAATGGAGATGGAGGATACAGCCCTGGAAGTGCAGACTCAAGGAAATGTGGAAAGTTGTTGTGGAACCTTCAAAAGGCAGCATCTGCTCCCCAGACTCTAAATGAATTCTAGCTGCAAAAGGTGGGCCAGAATCTTTAATCAACTGCCCCAGTAAGGTGAGTGGTCCCATGTGCAGAATTCATCATATGAGCCTGGTCTTTAGAGGATTTTGTGAATATGGTGGTGAGCTCTGAATAAAAACCTGATAAATTCCCCAAGGATAAACTGTAATTCATGGCCTAATCCTATTCCTCATTTTAGTCACTGAATATCCACATTTTGTCTTAGTGGCAAGTTTAAAAAAGTACACTCAGGTAGCATGCACAGAGGCAGGGCAAACTGCTGTTACCCATTTAACTCTGGAAGATTAACTATTAAAGGCTAACATCACTGCCCAAAACTCTCACCCTTAATGCTGGGGAAGAAAAGAAGAAAAAGAGAAAGTCCAGTAGCTAACAAAATTGTACTGCACCAATCCTCTCCTAAATTTGATCTCTTGCAGGTTGGATCTTCAATCCATCTCCTTTGTTTATGCCTCAAGTGTAAACCTCTTCAGCTCACATTGTTCTGCTTCAAGAGCTAATTCCATGTGAGTCATGGTTCTGGAATGCCAATAAATATGGCTGTAACCATGCCTCAGTTTGTTGCTGCAGATCATTTTGGCCTGTTCTTATCTTTGTAACTTTTCTCAAAAAAAGAACCCAAAAAAAACCCCAGAGCTTCAGGCCTGGATGTGGCCCTTGGATGCAAAAACAGGAAAAAAAATTAAAACCAACATAGTTCATACCTTGTTGAACCAATCTATAGAGATGTGTGTCCTCACCTCTGAAGCCCTCTGAAGTGGGGAAGTCTGTGCTCTCTACTAAGACAACTCTCTGTTTGTGCTGAACAGCAAAGTATTGCTATTTGCTAATTGTGATAGGATCAGAAGAGGGAGACCCCAGTGGGACTGTTAGGTGGGGGTCTGTTTCCCAAAATCTGCTCCAATGACATTTTTATGGTTAAATTTGTTGCTCATGAACTACTTACGGAAATAAAGGGTGAATATCTAATAATCATGTTTCCTCCCTCCCTTCCTTTCTCTCTCACTCCCCCCCTCCCTCCCTTTCTACCTTCCTCCCTCTTCGCCCACCTCCCCTGCCTTGTTCTTTTCCTGTTTCAAGTACAAACATTTTTTGCATTTATTTCTCAGGAATAAGTTGTCAAAAAGTTCTTCAACTGAAGTGAAATCACAATCAGGACCACAGCAAAACCTTTTCCTAATAGGGTTGTCCATATCAGCTAGTTAAGGCTGTCCTTGAGGCCTGGAATGCAGTGCAGTAACTAAGATATCTGTTTATAAGCTAGTTGAGAGATAATTGTGTTTATCTAATATTTAATCATTTGTTTGAAATTTTACAAATAAATCACTCTGTTGGATATTGCCCTAGTAGGAATAATTTCTATCCAAAAATACAAAGCAGAAAATCACAGGCAGTGTAACATTCAGTCAAAATTGGACCTTTGCAGTTCCCTCTGGAATTCACTTTGGTTTACACCACACTGAAAAGAGCAGGGCTGTTTAGGCTGTAGGTTTCTAGGTGTGACCTGTTGGGCAGTGCACCTTGGAACACTGTAGTGTTGTGCTGTCCCCTCTGAGCAAGGCACTGCAGCCAGCAGCACTGAGGAGGGGAGCCAGGATGTTCCCTGACCACTGCCCTGGCACAAAGGGGATTCTGACTCTTCACCTTCACTTCTTTGCTCTTGAGCAATACTTTTTAATGAATGACCCTTTATCTTGAAATTGCTTCAGAGTGAGTGACACTGACTGGGAGCCAACATATTTTCTGGACTGCTGCAAGGTGTTACTTTGTGAACATCACTTTTTTAAATTTCTTTTTAATGACACCAAGTTCTTGTTTCTAACTGCAGTAACATGCAGTCCCAAGGCCAGTTTCTAAGCCTGGGTTCCTACACCAGCGTTTATTCACCTAGCAATAGTGAGTAACATTCACAATTGCTTCCCAAGGAGATGTAGGTACATATCAGTGCTGCTTCCTGACAACAGATGAGTGTAGGAGGTCAGATGCAGGGCAGAGCCATCCCATCAAAGTAAAGGACACAGACTTTTCTTTGCATGTTTTCCGGAAGAAGAGAATTTCTTTATCCATGATTTCTACATGAAGTGGCCACAGTTTCACTGCAAACTCCTTGATAAGATTTAGGTAAAATAAATAGATTGCATTTTGTTTACAGTGCATGATGAAAGAGTATGTATTCAGGCCAGGGAAAGATTCCATTAAATCTACTTATACTGGGTTTATGCTTACGCAGTACAAGGCTTTTACATTGTTCTCTAGGGTATTGTGCTGGGATTGTCATTGATGAGGACAGTGCCCTTTAACATCCTAAGTCTGACAGAACACCATTTCCAGCAACTGGGTGGGCCGCAAAAGGCAACTTAAAAAAGGCCTCTGAAACATGTTCAACTTTTAAAGCAAATCATTTTTTCATCCTTCTGTTGTGAAAGTTAAAGTAAATGCAATATAAAGAGCATTATCTTTTGCACTGAACTAGTCTAGTGGGAAAAGCGTTTTATAAATAACTGCACATATATAACTAAGTAATATATATATAAAAAATTATTTTTATGGATGTGCATTTCCATTTGTATATATGGATCTATAGTTATATGTACTGAGATAGCATTGGAATTTCTGTTCAATATAAAGAAAATAATTCTTTTTTGAACATTTCCTGAAAATCTGTCCCCAAAGTGGAACATTCCTTACAGTGTAGCTTGTTACCAACCTTGGCTTCATTAACAATAACTACTATCTTTGTCATCATTGAAAGAAACAGACTAATGGGGTCTAAAATTTACTGACAAGAAAGAATTTAATTACCTTAACTGTTGTAATTTGCAGATCAGTCAGCACAGCACCCCAAGACAAGGTCCATATCTTGTGATGATAAAAGATGAGGTCTGACTACAAGGTCACGCTGTGCCTGTGAGATCCTAGACTCAAATGCTTTGCCCAGATGAGCTCGGGATGCTTTGATCCAGAGCCGTGTCCCTGCCCTGCCAGCAGCACAGCCCGAGAGCCCAGCACTGAGGCCCTGGACCTGGCTCCAGAGGCCATTCTAGCACTGACCTGCAGCAGCAGGAGCCAGGTGAGGACCCAGAGGTTTCTACATCACTCAAAGTGGAGCTCAAGACTGCTTTTGATTGATCTGTTTCGTGTGTGAAATTCCTGCTGGTACATAACCTAAGTGATTCCAGAAATATGATCCTTCACTATCCTACCACCTGACGTGTGATGTATGGAGCCATTGTAATCGTACATTCATCGTCAGGGGAACATTTTCAGGCATCCAGGCTTTGATCTGTACTTGGATTATGCAGACGTTTCAAAATGAATCTAAATGTAATGGTGAGCATTTCAGAATATAGCTTTTTGTTTGGTCCTGGAATGAGTTGGGCTTCTTCTTGGAGCCTCCTTAGGAAAGGACCTAATGCCAGATGAAAGATTGTTATAGCACACAAAGATCAGCTGATCCAGGAACTGCTACAGGTCAGCAACTGAGGTTAAAAAAGAAAGCGGAGGTATTTTTCTTAACCCCATTTGAAATTGTTTGGAGTAATTATCCCAAAGTACATAGATAAAAATAAAAGTCCCTTAAAGGCTGCCAATTCTGTTTGGATCCCTTTTAAGCCACGTTGTTGTTGGATATCTGATGAGGACATGATGATGTGCTGGGGGCAGAATGGAGCTAAACTGATCTAACTGCTCACAGAAAGACGACCTCTGTTGCCTCTGACAACTGTAATGAGTTTCAGTGGTGACACCCATGGATTTCTTCTGGTTAATGAAGAAAGAGAATTAACCCACTATGTATTCATGCAGCATGAGGTGGGAAGGGAGGCATCCTTCCAGCATGCAGATGTCATAACCAGATCCTTCCCCCATGTCCAAACTGCTCTGCATTTCTGGATGTACAAAAGGTGGACTGCAGATTCCGTGGTCAGAAGGCCCAGAAGAAGTCTTTGTAGCTGTGGCACTACTTCCAGTCCTGCCCCCAGGTTTACTGCAGCACAGACATCCAGCCCTCCTCCTGCCTGTGTGGGTTGGCTTGGCCCTTTCAGGCCCTTTCGGTTTGTTGTGATAGCCCTCATGCCACAGGAGCTTCAGCGGGCTCCGTGTCACCAGGGGTGCTGAGCACGCAGGTAAAGGTGAGGAGCTGGGCCAGGAGTGGCTCTGGGGTTGTGCTGTTCGACACAACTGGGATGTGAACTTGGGTAACTGGCCCCAGTCCAGGAGAGGGAGAGGGTTAGGGACGCTTCATGTTTCTGTATTTGTGGGAAGTGAATTAATGTTTGCGAAATTCCATCACGCTCACTTAACTTATTTGTGAGAATATCACAAAGATTCAGTTCTGAATGCATCCAGAGCCCTGATAGCCTTTATTCATGATAACATGAAGTTTCATTCCAACCTTTGATGTACTTCCCCACTCCCTCATTATTTCAAGTGTGGTTTTTCTCTAAAGATTGCCTGTATAAAATTGGCATCTGCTTCCTTAACAGATATATTCCATGTGTGAAATCAGAATACCGGTCTAGTGACTTCAATGGCAAGAATTTTTTTCACATGCTCCTTTTTTATGTTGAGGGTGGAGATGCTGAGTTGCACTCTTGAATCTCAGGCAACAGCAGTATCGCTCTTCCCTTTTAACCCTAAGTTTTCAGCCAAATGAGGAATCGTGGACTATTTCCTTTAAAAAGAAATGTGGCAATGAAGAAAGTTCTTTTGGTCCACATCTGTTAATGCACTAAGGGTATGCACTGGTCACATATTACAGGAAAAATCAGACAAAAAGGGATAATCTCTTGTTTACACTTCTAACCCAGTCAGACATCCTTTCTTTCTTGCAGAGCTTTTTATACTACACTATTGGGATGCGGTTTTTGATGGCTTCTTTTACATCTTCTCTGCTAGCTCCCCTTGGCTGCACAGCCCCTTTCTCAAACACCTAAGCCTTTGTAAAAGAGAGGCAGTAAAAACTCTCCCCCTTTCTATGCCTCACGTGTACTTTCAGCTGGGGTAGTGACACATACTTGTGTTTGATGTGGAGGTTCCTGTAGGTTTAATTATATGGTTTCTTGTGGAATGCAATAGTTTCTTCAGCTATCAAGTGGCGGTCACTGTGTCTGGCCAAAGACAGTATTAAACTTCATTAATTCCTGCTCAGTCAGGTTCTGCACTCATTCATCACTCAGCAATCCCATGGAAGACAAGGAGAGTGCCTGGTGTGGAGGGACGGGGTACAATGACATGCACCACACAGGGGTATTGCAGCATAGCCTGGTCTCAGGCTGTTTGGGCCTGGGCATGAGACACAAGGAGGGGAACCTGAGCTTGACTTTCGCATCTAAAGTGAATCTTTTTACTTAACAAATCAGAAAATCATGGTTGTCTAAGACAAAACTTTGCCTAAAAAATCAGAATAATGGTATTAAATCATTCAGTGATCTTCCAATATTTCACTTGAGAAATCTAACCCAGGTTTTGTGGGATTGGAGGAAGCTGATTGTTTTCTCTGGAAAGGTTCGTTGGAGGCAGGTGTGTTTAAGGAAAGGTAAGCTTGCTAAATGGTGGGACTTTGTAAAATGCTTGCTTGACATCCAGGCACCAGGGATGGTCCAGGTTTTCAGGCTGGTCACACAAATAATCAAGCATCTTTTTGGGCCTTATTTGCAATTAAACAGAAAGCATGCAAAGAATACAAGAAATTTTCTCTATGTAAAGACTTGAAGACCTGGCAGCTACAAACCTGGGTTCAACTCCATTCCTACTTCCCTGTCTGTTGTAGGAGAGAATCCTGTGCAATGCTGGAACCTCCACGTAGGTCACCTCCTCCCCACAAACCTGGTAGTAAAATAGGTGCCCTCACCCTGAGCTGCCCTATGCCCTTCTGAGCCATTAACATCTCCCTTACATGGTGTGGAGCTTAGAGCAGATGGGGCTCTGACTAATGCCATCTACACTAAGTCCCCTCTTATAGTCCCTTCCACTTTATGACAGACTTTATTACTGCAGCTGTGTGCTGGCCTCATGCTTTCAATGATTTTTCTGTAATACTCTCAATCCCTGCCCTGCTCATTGCTCTGACTGATTGGTTCCTTACTCTCACATTAAATTATGTTACATTTTTCTGCAGCAAACTGCATTATACTGTATTACAAGCTGGTATTTACCATCTGCTGGTTCAATCTCACTAACAAGCCAAACCCTTATGAATAAAAGGCATTTTAGTTTGTACTGCCTCTAATGCCAGTATTCTCTACAGACCTGAAACACGTAATTATTTCATCAGATATTCTGCAAATATATCCAAACAGATGCCAGGACAGCCTACAGAACATATCTGTGGCGATATATTTGCAGAATTTGGCCTTTCCAAGGCAGACAGGTAAGACAAGGAGTCGTTGCAGCCTTTTTGTTGCCCTCTTATAGTAATTAAAATCTCCTTTCACAAGTGCACTTTCCTTCCTTCTCGTAATCTGGTTTTTGATGTTACTCCCAGTTTGATCAGTTCTGTAAACCAATTACCACAGACTTTCCCCCAGGGGGCTGTTAATTGCTGACTGCCTCAGAACCACTGGACCATTACCCTGACTGCATTTATTTAGGTTTCTAAAAGATACTCAATACCACTGTCTACCAATTTGCTACATCTGAACCTGATGGAGCCCTGAGAACCCTAAATGTACCAAACCCAGAAGTCCCCAACTCTCCCTCCACTTCGCTCTGCAATGCCTGGGAGAGAAATAAGCCTCACAACCAGGTTTCTCACATGGAGAAATGTAACACCTTTCAGTGCCTGATTGCTCCACTGAGTCTGGTTTAGCTTTGTTGTTTCCATTGATCTGAATTTGAAATATAAATGGGCCTAAAAAGATAAACTTCTAGTTCAGTGTTTGGCAATGACAGTGGGAGGAAAGGAAGGGTTGTGATGATGTTTAGTAATGGTGATGATGCTCAGAAATGCTCAAGAGTTTGGAAGCATCTTCTTATCCCCAGCTGAAATGAGTGAGGTTGCTGTGAACTGGGACTTTGGGAGTAAATCAAAAAAGGGTAAAGGCAGCCCCAGGCCAGGTGGATATTGAGAAGGTCAAAGTGAAGCGGGTAGCTCAGGCTCTGTCATGAATTCACATGCAAAAACCCTACAGCAAGACACGTCAGTTTACAAGGGGCTAGCAGAAGCTCGCAGCTCAGGGAATATGTGTCGGAGAGTTGGTGCAGATCATTTCTTCATGCTAACAAATGTGCATTTTCTGCTGTACATGGGAATGTGTAGCCCCTGAGCCTTGCTCTGCGGCTCCCTTACCAAAAGGAGTGCCTCTCATTGTAGCTGTGCACAGCAACATCTGTGCAAGCCCCAGACCTGGCTGCATTCTCCTTACCCTGACTTCCATGCTGCTCTACACCCCTTGACTGTTCTTGCAGTGTGGATTTTTAAATGGCTTGAAGTGTTATGAAAGCAGGACTTGTAAGGAAAGAAACATCTTTCTGTCAGCAAAAGAAAACTGTCTATCAGCAGAATAACTGCATGTGCCAAATGATTCCTTACGTCTGTGCCACAAGACAAAGCACTACCACATTCATCTGATACCTTTCAAGTAGTTTAGGGCTTCTGGGTTCTAGTCTTGTGCTTACACTGGTTGGCTAAACAGTATAAGCTTACACATTTAAATATAAAAATATACCACTCTATGTAATAATAAAAATATTCAGATATTTTACTATTATAATACCACATTATAAGATGTTTTTATTGTGTGGAATATAATTATAAATATGTAAATAAAAGCATGGGCATGCTTTGAATCATTCTGCATGCTTCTGTTCAAGAATATGGGCTCAGGCTTTCCCTTTCAGCTGTACAGATTATGAACAATAATAAGCACGTGATTTTTCTGCTCACTTGAGTCCCACCAGTGATTGTGAGCAACCCAAGGGTAAGGAAATGGGACAGAAGAGCCTGGATAGAAACTTGGGAGCATGAAGGTGAGAGGGTTTCTAGAGGCTTATGCCATGCTTTGGAAAGTTTGCAAAGAAGTTGTGGCTTCACATTAGTTTCCTTAATCATCTGTAGGCTCAGAAATTACAGGGAAATGTTGGAAACTGCGGTGACACCAAGTGTGATATGGTCTACAGGAATATGCAGTCAGCTTTGCTGACAGCAGTAACGTGTTCCAAAGGGCTTGGGAAATCGATTCCTGAGCCTGTCTCCTGGGGAGGGTAATTTATGGAATTGTCATGGTTCAAATACCCTCTGACCAAGTTCTTTCAGGTGTTTCACTCAAGAAGGGTTTGATGTTTAGTATCAAACTTACTTGTTAGTAGGTCTTTGACATTGCATGGGATTGTGATGTAACAGAACAATACAGCAACATCCTGAAATCACAAAGCAAACACAATAAAGCAGGTGGGATGTACAGGTTGGATTGTAATACATGATTCCCATTACTTGCTGAGAGCAGCTCATTGCTCTCTTCAAGGTCCATTTTGTTGCCTTTTAGACTCTGTGTGGGTCTGAACCACTAATAGGTTTCCCCCCATGTTGGTATGGCTGGCTTAGGAAGACAATACTACCTGTTAATTATTTTAGGAAAGGCCATTTTCACAACCGGTTGACCCACTCAACAGATACAGCTGTTTATCTAAAACATAGGGCACCCTCTGGTCCTCTTTGTCTTAAGTTCAGCTTCCTGTATTACAGCTGTGGTCACTTCCTATGTGGTTTTCTGAGCTTCACGAGCACATCATCCTTGCCTATCTTCTTTGAGCCTTCTTCCATGGAAGAGTTTTGTTAATTGCCCACTGGAGTCCCCCAGGCCTCACAGCAGGCAGTGTTTCCACCCACAAAGTGGGTAAGTGAGTTCATACAAAAAGCATTCCTGTTAGCAAAGGGTAGTATCCACACTCATATGTTTCAGAGACAGGATCCCACCATCTAAACCCAATTTTTAGTTGATATTAACCAAATAACATAGGCCAAAGTCCTAATTCTAGTGGCAATCAGCAGCACCAGTCCATACCCCAGCCTGACCCTGTGCCCTGAGCACTGCTCTGCCTGCCAAGCCAGCGCGTTCAGTCAGCAGGCGCTTCTGTAAACTGTGCTGTGTGCTGTGCAGCTTGAGTCCCTGCCATCAAATAACAGCGTCCAGCATTTTTTTTATGGGTGGTCATCATTTTGGGTTTTGTGAGCCATTTTCCCCATCTGGAGACCATACATGGCTAAGATTTATGTGTATTTATTTTCGATGGCCTATTTGCTAACCCTACAAGATTGCGCATGAAACACAGTGCATCCAGTGCTCCTTAATCCCAGGATGGGGGAGGAGCAGAGGAAAAGATTGAAGATTAAACAAGTGAGACCAATATTAAGAATCATTTTTTATAGCATTCTTTAGAGTGAATACACTTTTACAACTTATTTTTCTCCTAAATGATGTGTTCAGGCAGAGGCCCAATGTTGTAAAAAGACACATAATTGGCACTCAAACCGGTCTGAGTTATTGCTTGGTTGGTGTAATTTTACACCTGTCACTGCCCATATATTTAGAAAGAGTGAAAAAGCCAGACCTGGAGTTGTTTCCCTGCTGGTTGCCTTCAGGCCGTGCTGACACGCTCGCTGAGTTTATAGCATGCCTCTACAAAGTGTGGGGCCTGCAGAGGCCAAACCCAGAGCTCATCTAAGACACAGCTTGGAGGGGCTCAGCAAGTGCCCCCTGGTTGCAGCCCCTCAGGAGCTGCATGGTTTTGCAGGTGTGGCCCAGCTTTCCCTGCCAGACTCGTGCCAATGTCCATCTCAGTGTGCCCCTCTTTGCCCAGGGCCAGTGGGCAGCATGCTGGCGCCTTCAAAGGGCACCTTTATTAGACAGTTCCGTGTTGGTTTTGGTTTGATTTTGGTTTGTTTTCTTCCCTAGGATTTGCTGAAAGTACCGAGCCTATGACCTCAGCTGTTTTTCTCGAGTTTAAAATATGCAAATATAATAGAAATCCAAAAGAACTGCCAGCTGAGAGTGCCCAGACGTCAGTAGCATTTATTTAGAAGAATAACAGCACAACTCAAATCTTCCTGAATTCACCTTCTGGTGGCTGGGAACAAAAGGCTGGACAGGGCCAGTTAAAAAGCTTGCCTCTCCCTGCCACCAGTTTTAGGGTCAAAGTGAACTGCAGCTTGCCCCAGGCTGGTGGGCTCCTCTGTCCAGAGGCAGAAGCCCCCATGGGAGCCAGGGTGCTTGGCCACAGTGCTCCACGAGCTTACAGCAGGTGTCCCAACCTGGGGAGGCCAGAGATGGGGAAAGCAAAACAGCTGGAAACTCAGCTCATGAGCCCAGCTGTGCTAATCCCCTCTGCAGGAATTCCTGTCCAGGTACCTCTGGGCCCTGAACACTGCATCTTAATCCTCCTCCTTCATTTGACCCAGATAGATGATTACTTTTTAATTCTTCTTTTTCTAGTTAGTCAGTGAGTCAGAAACAAGGCAGTTTTCTGCAGAGCTCCAGCAATGGTTTTCCTCAGAATCTTTTGCAGGATGCAGCTGACCCCAGCAAGTGCTGTTGTTAATGCAGCCGAGGGTGGTAGGTTCAGCACAGGCAGCGCAGCCTTCCTCCCATGCCAGGCTGCTCAGAGTCCATCCAGCCCTCCTGCATTTCCCAGGCAGGTTGTGATCCCTCTCTTTCTTCTGTGATGGAGTTCTGGTTTGCATGGCAGAGATTTTGAGCTCCAAGTCAACCACCACCACTTTGCAGCTGTTTACTTCTCAGATTCATTCAACTGAAGTTGGCCAAGCAGCATTAACAGGTCGGAAAATCGGGGTTTCATCCATTTTTAATAGTTTTACAATGCTGAAGAAAGGCTGGCCTCTCTGGCTATAGGACTGATACACCTCTGAATACAGGCTGTTCAATCAGACACAAGAAATTTGATTTAAACATCATGATATTTTGTAAAATTACTTACTTTGAATACTTTTCCCTCTCAGTTTCTGTGAGTCATTAATTATATTAATTTCACATTTTCCAGGTGGGTTTTTTTTCCTGCTGTGCTGAGAGGAAGAAAATTGTGTCTTGTGAACTGGCATTTGCATTTCTTGCATGTCCAGATGGTAAGACTCCAAGGACACCTGAAATGGCAAGAACCTCATGACAGTGTTAGTCTATCAGCAGGTCCCCTGAGGTCAGAGGGGAGCAAAGCAAGAAACACTGTTTCACATATTTTGTCCTTTCTCAGCTTAAACTTTTTCATTTCCTGTGGTCCTAAGTCCCATAAGGAAAGGTCTCACCCCCCATCTGGCTGAGCATCATTGCCCTAATGTTCTATTATATTCACACTTGGGACAAATATTGAAGACAGAGTCCTGGTTTTTACATTTTTGTCTGTAAATTCCAGCCTAGAAAATTAGGGAGACCTGCAAGCCCAAACTACTCCAAGTCAAGAGGGGGCCTTCGAGAGGGAAAGATTTCCCAGAACAAGTTTTCTCATTGTGAAAGGCTAAAATTATTGCTCTCCTGTGATTTATAGCGCAAAGGCTTTCAGTGTTATAGAGCACCTGGAATATTCACCATTAATTTGGAAACAAAGCTGTGTGTTGTTGATAAAGCATATCTCTACAGAATCAGGGTACCTGCACATATTTTACACACCAAGAGATTATCCTGAATGTGCTCCTAATGTGTGTAAATCTATTTGTTGTTGTTGGCATAATTCACAGGCACAAAATGAATATGGCTACAACAAAGCCCTCTGGCTGCTCCATCAATTACTCCTCATTTTCCAGCTGTGACTTGTATCTGCTTATATCTTCCCAGAAAAGATGAATGATGAGAGATGAGACAAATTTAATTTATGGCTTCACCTCAAATTAAGTCTTAAGTGGCAAGTATTTAATCTTTAGCATTGCAATGAAGCTACAGATACAGTATAGTTCTTTACCACACAAACCTCCTCTGAGAGATCCCTGGCCATGTTTACCCTCACCCAGATGTGTCACAGTTCAAGCATGCTTCTGAACTTAGCTGCTCCTCTCCTTTCTCCCTGACCCTTGGGGCTCTCCCACCTCTCAAGTCCACAAAACCAGTCCTGGGCCCTGTGTGCCCCTGGTCTGAGACAAAGCTGCTGTCTGCTAGCAGAGCAGGCCAGCTCTGAGCCCTGCATCACTCTGTCCATGAGTTTCCTTTCCTGTCCAACTGCACACTTCACTCCTCAATCCACGGCATGAATGATGGAGTCATCATGAATAAGATGTGAGACCAAAGTTTGAGAGACATGGAAGTGATTCCTCCTCTGCTCCTGGTCTGCTTTAGATATGGAGACACCCTCTGGACCTGAAGTTTCTATTTGGGTGCTCTGTATTCCTTTAAATCTGTCCATTTGGCCTCTGGTTTATGACTGGGCAAAGACTCTGACACCTTTGGGTATAGATGGATACCTGTAGTTCTGCTATCCTTAGCCTCAAGAGCTATCCTGAATTCCCTGTCCTTGAAAGTTAAAGCCATTCTCCCTGTTGTCTGACCTCATGGGGTTGCTGGTTAATTTTTATTCTTTCAGGGGCAACTGGGCACTGGAGCAAATAAAGTCAAGGCTTCATTGAACAATTTCCAAATGAAAGTGACAGGCTTGCAATAGGAAGCAGCAAGCCACCATTTCCACCTGGGACCTTTCCATGTCTGGCACTTCTACAGTCACTGTTGTGCATTTTTCCACCTGACTGTGTTTGAACTTATTTCTGGTGGGCAGCCTTCCCTTCTGCCACTCCTCTTCCAGGGTAACATCTCAACGTCCAGTGTACCCAGATCATGTTTCAGACACCTCTGATAACTCCCTGCATTTCAGTTCTTCCTTTTTGCCTGTTCTTTACTACTGCTAAATGAGGAAAATTGTTTCACCCGTTACAGATACATCATAGTCCTGGAGGGTGGGTGTGGGGGTGTGTGATTCATTGAGCTGCATATCATCCTGTCCAACTGTCCCTGCAGGATCAGACCCAGGCTCCCATTCTCTTTCCTCCAAAAAAAAGACAGGATGAAAATATGAAAGACCACCAGAAAATAACAAGAGATAAAGTCCCTGTCATCAGAACCCTTAGACAGATGTTCTTTATTCTGGCAGTTTATGCAGAGAAAATGCAGCCATGGCCATTGGAGAGGGAAAGGTTAAATGAATGCATTGCTGGGAGAGGCCAGGGAAGATTAGGGGGTTTATACCTTTCTTTTCCCCCGACAATCTCATGCAGCACCTCAGCAGCATTAGTAAATACCTTGTGCTACTGCAGGAGAATTTAACATCCAGACGCTGCTTTTGGGACACACTGCCTGCCCCTGGAGACAGCCCATGGCTCAGGCTGGCTGTCCCCAGCAGCACTTGGGATGCCATGGGACAGGGCTCTCCTGCTTAGATCAGCAGGAGCAGTCCAGTGTAGTGTGAAAGCCAAAACACGAAGGTGGAGGAATGTACACAAGGGAGAAAAGGCAAAACAGTGCATTTCGAGATAACTCCTGACTGAAGCTCACTGGAAATACAGTCATGACCCTGGCTCATTTGACAGCACTGGTAGCTGGGACAAGTGTTTGGTCTCATCTTTTTCTATCACCAAACGAAGGCATGGAGCTCTGCATGGAATAATATTAAGAGTTGATTGATTGCAGATTAAAAGCCTGAATAAAAGCTTAATGACGTCAATGGAAAGATTCTCATTGGCTTGAGTCAGACCCAAGATACTGCTTGACTGATGAAATGGATTTTTTTTTTTTTTTTTAAATGCAATCGTTACAATGTAAAAGCTCCTGTTGGACAGAAATATCTCATATAAGCAGCATTAAAAAGAGGTCTGTAACAAAAGGATGGATTCAGCTGCCCAAGACTGGTATTTCAGCACGGATGTATGTTTACATGATGTTTCATCACAATGTACTTCAATTTGCATTGGAGAGGGAAAGCTCAGGTGTGCTCAGATCTCTCTCATAAATGAGATGTTCTTCATAAAAGTTTTTCTGTGCTTCTAAGGACCTGCCTGTCACTGGGGAGGTCTTTACCAGCCCAGAGCAATTCCTGTGGTCTGCATGCTCACGGAAGTGTGTCATACTTGGCACAGAGGCACCCATTGCAGGAAAGACAACAGCCCTGTGCCCTCTTGCTGTAAGATATACTACCCACAGGAAACACACACACACTCTTATAACTTTATGGTACAGGTTATTGTCCTCTTTCTTCAAAGCTGAGGAATTTTCATGAAGTGTGTATACATCTGGTATCAGATCAATTCAAGATTAGGATAAAGAGATTATTTATAGCTCCACACTGACATTTGTTTACTGTATAGATGACATCACCATGCCAGACATTGCTTTAACTCAATATTTCCCACTTTTATTGCATTTGTGATCCTGTATATGGCCACAGAACAAATCATTAAGGAGGATTCCATGAAGAATAATGAGTACCATAATACTTCTAAGCCTCACATACACTCTTTAGCTGAACTCAAATTCTTTTCATCTATCAAGCAAAGTTGCAAGAAGCAGAAAATAGTGGATATTGAATGACACATTTGCTTGTAATCTCAGATTTTCCAAATCCCCCTGGTGTACCTCTGTTTCCCTTTTCTTCTCTAATGAATTCTGACACTAAAACAGATGTTGTCCTGTAAATTTTCCTACATTATTTTGTTTCCGAGAAATGCTGCTGCTCCAGATTCATTCAGTAAGAGGTAAAAGCTCGAATATGTGGACACCTTTGTCATGTCTTTCCTCTTCCCCTCCCTTGCTGTTTGCCAGCTCATGGCAATCCTGCAATGGATTCAATCCTGCATCATGCAAGGATGAGAAGGGAATTACAAGCTTTTAATATAAAGCAGTGATCAAGTTTATATTATTTTCTACAAATAAAACATTCTGTTGAATAATTTGCTAAGGCGGGAAGGAAAATGAAACTTTTTTTTTTGTTAAATTCTGTATTTCTGTTCTCTTTGCAATTTTACTACCAAAGCATGGAGCTGGACCTGAGCCTGAGCCCAGTCACAGCCGCCAAATAGGGAAAGCAGCTTTGCACTGCCAGGCCATTCCCCACCACATAGATTTGCCATTGCCCAAGAGCCAGCCAGCTCACCCCGTTTTGTTGCTGGGGCTGGAGCATTGTTTCACACAACTTTGTAGATTTGCTCGTAAAACATCTCTTTTGAGCAGCTGCAGAAAGCAGCCTTTCTACCAGGGGATTTGCTCTAGCCAATTTTCTTTCTGTGTGCAAAATTTTACAGAAGAGAGAGGTTTATTTGTGCAAAGAAGCAAATGGATTGCACAGGTTCTGAAATGTTTATGTAAGAGACTTCACTAGCCCTGATCTCAGACTAATTGGCTAAATTAAGTTGCCTCAGATTTCTTTGATACATGGCATGAAATGCACTTGTGATTAAAGCACAAATGTTGTGCAATGAAATCATTTCATGCCTCTGTACAGCAGATCTGACAGTGGAGTCAGAGGCTGCACAAACTGAGTGAGGGTGGCCCTGTGATTGTCATTCAGTCTGTCCAGATTTCTGAGAAAACACCCGTTTGCCAGATGAGAACTTATTGATCTTTTTTTTTCTTGAATAACGTCTGTTCTTCTCCCCACTCATCACTTTTCTTTTCATTTTCTTCCTGCCACTCTCTAAATTTTCAGAACTTCCACATTTTTATAATGTCTTGAAAGCTTAGGGTAACAAGGGGGAAAGTTAAAAAATGTGGAAAAGTGCTACTCTGTGGCCACCACTTAGTCTATTATATTTGGCAGCAAATAAGAAACTAAAAGCTAAACTACCAGAAAGATGAAACACTTTAAAAACATTCCACAAATTGCAAAAAATGTAAAAAAATATTCACCTCAGGCTTTGCAAAATGCAAATATTTTTTATTCCATTCTGGTTAGATTTTTTCCATTCAGATTTCTTATTGCAGCAACTAAAAGTCATGGCTGCTTAGGCCTGAGCTGTCCCTCCTGGTGTGGACTGTAAGACAAAGGTTCACAAGCATCCATGTGGATTCTGCTGGAGATTCTTCACCCCTGGAAGGAGAGACACGGCTGTTTGACTCCCCTGTGTAAGGCCTTGGTAGCCACATATGGTGGTTTCCCAGGAAAATGCATGAATTCAGAGTGTGTTCTCGGATCTGTCCTTCCCTTTACCTCATGGCCAGTTCTGAGTCCTTGCGCTTTTCTTCTCCTTTGGTTCCCCTGACCACAGGGAATATGACTACAGGGACGGGTGGCGATGGCCTTCCCTTGATCCATCACTGTGGCATCACAGGACAGTGCTGAGTGAAAGCTCTCTGTCACCTCAGGCTGGGATTCACGAATGACAGCAGGTCAAGGCTCTGCACTGACTTTGGGAGCCTTGTTTGCACTTCGGTTTGAGTATTCAGAGGCATTAGCCCTGGTGAGCAGACCCTGCTTCCTGTGGGGACCGTCGTCCTGTGTGAGCTGGGTCTCTCTGGGACCAGCTGTCTCCTGCCAGGACCCCTCGCCTCTCAAACAAACCAGCAAAGCTGAGGGTGCAGTGTGTGAGAGTGGCGTGCAGGGGGCTCAGCTCAGCATCACTTTGCCCACGTTGTGCATCGTGTGTCACACAGCCAGGGCAGCACCTCCCCTGGCCGGGGTTCTCCTCAGCCCGGCACCGCTTTGCACAGGCACCGCTGGGCTGCTGGAGGTGTCCCTGCTGCTGGCTGTCCCCAGCACCCCAGGGACTCCCACGTGCACTGGGACAGGGTGCCTGCATCACACCCTGGGGTGAGGAGCAGGACAACCTGGTATCAGCATCTCCATCACAAATAGGTGGCGCAGAGAAGATCTTTCCCCAGGGGGCTGTCTGCCTATAAGCTCTGCAAATCCACACTCCAAAGCCTTCACTTCCCTAAAACAAGTAAGAGTTTTGCCTGAGCAAAGGATTGCCATGAAAACTGAACAAGTGATGCAGGATCTGCCCTTTTGGCACCTCCTCACTTTGTCTTTGTTGCTGCCTACACATGCTCAGGGGACACCTCCAAAGCCCAGTTTTTGCTGTGTTTGGCTACTAGCTGCCAGCTTTCCAGGCTAAAATAGTATGTGATTTGGCTTAGGGACACCTCACATGTAGCTTTACATTAGAAATGGTAGTTTGCCAATTAGGTATAATTAACAGACCGGAAAAAACCCCTGAACAATAGCTTCAAGTAGCCTCAAGCCAGCTTGTGGGTAGAATATTAAATAGACTACATTTTTCAGAGTGTATAGAGAGAATTAAATCTGTGGCTGGGGAGTGGCTCCAGATAACCTGAGGGGAGTTTTGAAAGGCTCATTAGCTTGCGATGCCGAGACCAAAACTTTGCATTCATTGGGATGTTAGAGCCTCAGGAGTAATTCCTGGGCTTTCACAATTAAAACTCAGCCCAACAGCTCCTGTACTCACTTAACTTGAGAAAGAGAGAAGATGGCAACTGCTGATGTGAGACTCATCAGTGGCTCATGACAGCCTTTCCTGCCCCCATTATTAATAGGATAGCCATTCACATGAGGTACTCTCTGGGGAGCCAGGAGATTTGGGTCCAGTTGTCAGCTTTACTATGGATTCTGTGGAGTCTGGCTTCTCTTGTTTGTAATTCCGTCTCTTTGCCTTGTCATGTCTCCTGTGTTATTGAATGTAATGACTTCAAAGAAAAAAGAAACTCCTCTGGCAAAAGAGGCTGTCAGATCTCGATGCCACTTGGAAATAAGAAACACTTGTGATATAATTCAGCAGACACTGCACTCAGTGTCAATTAGACAAGAAAAAGCAGCGTGGTATTCAAAGCAGGACAAGAAAAGAGAATGCAAAACCAAGAAATAATAATAATTTATATGTATGTGAAGTCACAGAAACACAGAAAAATAGAGGGAAAGATGCTCTAACAATCCCTTATCTCTTCCCTGGTCTCTAAAAGTTTCACCCTAAAAGTAATCACAGGTATTTGTATAGCCTGCTCTCAAAGATGTCCACTCCCTCCATCAACACCACATTTCCATGCCCTGCTTATGAAAATGGCAAAACACAGCATTCGGTGCCTAGCTAAAATGAAGCCACCTGCCTTCCCCCACAAAGTCTCCTATTCACCTCAGGGGGAAAAGAACTTTATTCCTGACAATTCCATGCTGAGGGCTATTTATTTCCTTGCTAGTGAGTTTTTAAAAATTGAGAGTATTAAAATTAACTACTAAAGACAAAGCCTTGCCTCTTTTTCCCTGATATGGAACTAACTAACTGGTTACCTGGTTGCTGCTAAGAATGATACAAGAAAAGTGCAATAAATCTAAGTCTTTTGCCAACAGTTGCAACATCATTGAGCAGTGAAGCAGGACGTTCCCTGGCCTTTTTATTTCTACCAGTGTTTCTATCAAATGGATTACACTTCCTCTAGATGTCACCTGGTAGCTACTGCTTGATGTGTGCTGTGATTTTTTTTGCTGTGTGCTCTGGAAGGACCTGCATGTCCCCTGGCCCAGGCATTCTGTCAGCCACATCAGCTTGTCAGAAGAATACGCTACTGCTCTGTGTGAATTCTGTGTCCTGAACACTGCAGGACACCACCAGTTGCAAAGCCCCCATGGTCCTGCCCCTCCCCTTGCACCTGGTGTGTTCTTGTCTCTCTCTTGCTTCAGCCTTGCCTCTCTTTTTCATACTTTATACTTAATTCATACAATATGGTTTCCACAACTTTTGTTTCCTTGTAGCTCCCGAAGCCACTGTTTTAGCCAGGCTAGTCACCACCCTAATTAGGATGTTCATCCTCGCACTCTAACCATAACTTTCTTGAGGAAATGACAGCTCTCCTTGGCCTCCTGTCTTTCTTCCCTCCCCTGAAACTTCTCAAGCAGTCATTGTCTCCATTTTTTTATCATCAGATATCCAATCTCTGTTAGAGAAGTTCTGTTCAGATCTTGTGGGTGTACCTTTTCATTCATATTCCCATAAAAAAAGAAAACCCAGACAAACAATCAAAAAATGTAAATCTTTTCCTTGTCTTCATGAAGGATTCCATATAGACTGAGGAAATTTTCAGCCTGAGTCTTAGGGATGAACAAACAAAAGAAAAAATAAATATAAATTCAATAAATAATATAATGGAGCTTTTCAAACCTTCTGGCAGAACTTAATAAATCTGAGTTACTTAGACACATTTTTCACACAACTATTTCTAGGAACATGGTATATATCAAAGAGTGTAAGATATGCCTGCATTCTTGTGCAAACATATTATAAGGTTTGAGAAGAATGTCCTAGTCAACAACTGTCCTTTTATTTCAAAAGCTGGAATATATTAGAATATAAATAAAATAAAAGCCAGTAAGTAAAGATATTTCAGAAGGAAAGTAAACAGCTAATCTAAAAGTTAGAGTTTTCATTGCAGAGAGTATTTTACTTATTTGAGGTTTTTTTTCATTCCAGAATGAATATTGCAAATGAATCCTAAGTGTGAAAAAATACAAGAAAGTTAAAATATCTTAAAACATCTTATACTAATAAAAATGAAGACTTTGGTTGAAATAAGCTTTTGGGAACAGGTTATAGCTCATAATACAAAGAAAAAGACTGATGATGTCCAAATAGAAATATGTTCAATGTTATGAAAATTATATCTTTTTTTTTCAGTTGATTTTATTAATTGAAGGCCAAAAGTATCCTCAAGACAGTTAACTACAGTCAATGTTTTGCAAGAAAAATTTTTCCATTGGAAGATTTCCAGCCAGGTCTCCATTTCAGCTCTGTAGAACACATAATTGATTTTTCCATCTAGTTCTATTCTATTTGATGCATTCAAATCTGTATTAAGCCCTCTGTTTATTGTTGGTGACATGTTTTATTAATTTAAAGGACAACTCCTTTTTTCCAGTTTTCTTGGTGCAATTTTGCAGTTCCTACCCACAACCCATGGTCCAGATTTCAGTGCTCTCATTCTTGCTCTTGCACTGTGACATGACCTCTCTGATGCTGTAACTATGAGTCTGCTGGGGGACAGCAGGTGCATGGACAGCTAATCTGGGCTGTGAGAACATGGATGATCATGCCTCAGGATCCTTTATGGTTACAAGGATGTGTGCTTCAGCCCCTCTTGATGACTGCCCATGAAAGGCAGCAAGGTCCGTCTGCGAATCCTGAGGTGGAATTCGGCCCTGAGAGACAAACAGCTAAAAGCAGGGGTCTCTACAGCTGAGGGTGTCTGCTATCCTCCTGCTGTCAGTGGTGATCTGGTCAGTAAAAGGATTTGGAGAGCCTTTGGAGATCACATTTGGACATCTGGTTGAAACGCCTCTTGACTCAGCTCATGTATTGGCCTGATCACCAAGGACCATAGAGGGCCTTAGACAACTAGATCACCTGTGGGTTCAAGTGTCCTGATCTGTGATGTGAATCCTGCCTCTAGTTTCTTAACTAAGTGGTCGAATCCAGGAATCATGGATCTGTTGTTTTATTGCAAACTTTCCCCTTGCACACAGTGCCATGGCTCAAACCCTTCCAAGAACTTACACTGGGAGTAAACCCCCTTTTACTGTTCCTCTATTGGATGTGTAAACCAAGATCAGAGCTGTAGAGCCACTGTGGTGTGCTGGTTTATCACAGTAGCTCCCATAAAGATACAAATTGGAACTGGGAACTGAAGAGCTAAAGCTGATTCAAGGTAAGATACAGGGAAGCCCCAAACTTTCAGTGGTGTATTAAAGTTGGTACTTTCAGTCTTTTAAGGCTTAAGAATCATTTTCTCTCCTCATATCATTTCACCATTTCAGATAGATAGAAAGTAATAATATAGCACATGAGGGAACTTGGGTTGCTGCATGCATGGAAGTACCATCAGCCATTAAGCAGAGGATGCAGCTGTATCTGTGCAGCAGGAGCTGCAAGAGGAGTGAACAGTCTGTTTCTTTCTTCTTGTCCTCATTGGTTTGACTTTCTCTATCCTTACTGTGCTGTGCACCAGCAGTGTGAGGAAAATGGCAGCATCAAAATACCTAAATTCATAAAGGTACAAGTAATTCATTAGGTAGTTTCCACTGGCTCTTCAGAACTTTTAAAGGGCACTGGCTGAGCACAGTTTTGATGTTTCTCTAGTCTGAAGATGGACACAGGAAAATTGCTGAGCAATCTACAGTTGGAACTAGCAATAAGTAAGACAAAGTTCTTCCACTGCCATTGTTGAATTCATGTGTGGACAGTTATCCTGGTTTCAAGGACAGGTGTCTGCTAAAGAAGGCAGAAGCCTCCCTTAGAATAGGAAATGTAACCCCCTTCCCTCTGAATTAGTATAATTTTGAAATTAAGGGGCTTTCAGGCAATGATATAAGAAAAGGAATAACAGTTCTTTACTTATATAGATATATTTATATATATAATGAGGCAGACAAACAACAACAATGGTAACCACAACAAAACAAGAACAGAAAAAAACCCAAACCAGTGAACAGTTTAGCAGTTCCCCTTTGATGCAGTCACGGTCACAGCCAGCCAGGGCACTGCTGGCTCCTCGTGCCTTCTTTGGAAAACAAAAGGAGCTGTAGCAGGAACCTCAGAGTAGCAAGCTGGGAAGGCAGGGATGAGTCAAGTCCCAGAGTGGTAGGTGAGGTGTGTCAGAAGCTCAGCAGCTGAAGCTGGAAACTGCAGGATGTCCCAGCAGGCAGGGGGTGAGAGGGCTACAGTGCAGCAAAAACTCCAAAGCTGCAGCAGAGGTACGACAGGGCTGGGCAGGGCTGGCTCCTGAACCACGGCCAGGAGAGGCAGGTTCCCTGGGAGGGGGAGGGGGCTCAGGGATCCCGAGTTTTTTCCCCCAAGGCACTGGAGTGGATAGTGGAGGGTCCTTCGTTTGGTGAAGCAGGGTCTTAGGTCCCAGTGCAACGGCTGCTCTCATGAGCAGAGTTCTACTCATGATAGAAGCAAGCAGCAGGAGACAGAAGCCTGCGGTGATGGCAGATTCTCCCTGGAGCTCCAGCAGCCTCTCTCTCTCCTCTGAATGCCCAGAAGCTAAAGAGCCCCGAAGCTGTGCTTAGCCCCCTTTTTCACTAGTCCCATTCCCGTGGTATCTCCACCCCCTCTGAGAGGGAATCTCAGATAACCAACCAGCTAGCCACACTCATCTCTGAGCCAACTCTTTTGTCTTTCTTAAGTACCCGGCCATTACCATTCCTTAGCAATGGCCTATGGGGAATATGGGGAAAAATTCGTAAGAGAAAGAAACAAAAGGGAAAAGAATCCCAAACCCCAACAACAGTCTGTCCTAACTGCTTGAGAATTCTTCAAGACAAATCAGTGCCAGTTGTATGATTCTTGGCAAAAAAGAGTCCCACTATACATTTGTCTGGCCCAGCTACAGGCCTGATCAGGAGACCTAAGTGAGCATCTCTTCAGCATCTTTCACATCACATGTACCTCTCCTACTCTTGACTGCTGCAAAATAAACATGGGGTTTCAAGGAGTACAGTATGTGAGTATTGAATAATAATTTGGTTCCAGTTAGAGGTCAATGTTCCCTCTAATGTTCCCCTAATAATGTTAATATTTTTTAAACTGATAAATACCTCCATGAGGGAAATCTCTAAAGAAAATTGTCCTTTACTTTTTTAGTTGCTCAGGAATTGTGAGAAAAAGGGATCCCAGGACACTCAGTTCAAGCTGTCTGCATGACATTTAACTGAATGTTTGGTTATCTGAATAAGCCTTTTTTCCTCACTAACTAAATGCCATTTAGCTTAAAACTTGCAACTGTCTCAGCTGCTTATTCACCAACAGCATCATTATTATTTTCATGTCATTCAGCTGTAACAATGAATGAGGAACAAATTGTTTTATCACTGCAAAAAGAATGGTTATAGTGCACCCAAAATCTGATGACTTTTACTGTGTAGATATGACTACCTAATGCCTCACAGAGGAAGAGGCAAGTAAGACAGCTGACAGCTTTCTTGCACACACAGCTTGCTGAACAATTTCCACATGAGCTTTGCTTGTTCTCAGCCAGTCCATGTTCCATCCTGTGATGGAAATGTTCAAGACTTAAGACATTGCAATTTACCATACACTTTTAACTCTGTTTAACATCTAAATACAGCACCAGTCAGAGTCTTCAAGACATATATCAGAAAGGAATCTGCTCATCAGCTTCTTGCTGTGAATGCAAAACCAAGTAATTAAAGACTATACCCCCATGGCAGATGGTGCACAAAGAAGATTGGTAGGAAAATCTGCTTCAGTTACCGAAGAAGAGACAGATGACAGTTCTGATACTGTGCATGTACCAGTCACAGTCATCATCACAGAAGGAAATCTAGGAATGGGTACACAGTGGTGATGGAAACGTCATGCTCCCAAATGCAGTAAATCCAAATGGACTTGCAAACAGCAGGGAACTGTACATTTTTTAATGCTGCTACACTGTAAGACATAAAATAAGTGACACATTTCTTTACTGTAGAAGCTCTTGTTTTTATTCTTCTGCCAATTTATACTCATCCTGTTCTTTCAGACATGCTTGGTTTTACTTTGTTGGGCTAATCAGTGGCCTATATTATTATTCAAGGTCTGTAAAGTGACATCGTTATGCATATTTCTGGGATTCACTTTTTGGAAGGAAGAATGCCACATTTTCCTGGTTTAGACAAGGAAATGTTTAGAAGGGAAAATGAAGCACAGCTTCCATTCTGTATGAGAAGAAAAGATTGTTCTGAAAATCTTGTTTGTACTTTCTTTGTACAGAAGCAGCTTTGCCATCTCAGTAAAACACAAGAAAATTTGTTTTGCAAACAAGAGGTACCAGCCAGCACCTTCCTGAACTAAACAAGCCCTCCACCATGCAGAGGGGACAGGAAAAGGGTATCTGTCTTTTTGACCAGTTCAGCACTGGCTGTGTATCACTTCCCAGTGAGCAAAATTGCAGAGTGGAAAGTGGAAAGTGCATGTGTGGGGCCATACCTACACACTAAGCCTTTCAAGGGGGGATTGCTTTGCACTAGCTGGATGTGGTCCCATGTGCTGTCCAGTGCATGGCAGGAGCACATTCCCATTTGTTTGAAAGGTTATCCAGTTCACATCCTTCGAAACCTCTCTCTGATTACAGAACATGACACATGGAAACGTTTGCTTTGAAGGTCCCATCCTGGTCTGCACTAAGTTGCTAATGGAGACACAGACAGTTCAGGGGTCTTTCACTGTCCATTCACCTGGCACAGCAGAGACACACAGAGAGCTGAAGGGCATAGAGAAAACTCACTTTATAACCTATCTGGCAGCACTTCCACATCCTCACTGTTGTAATACTGGTGGCATAATTGTCCAGCTCTAATGATGATTGCCTCCAGGTCCGTGAAGTCTGGCTCTTTTTATTTCCTTGAGCCCTACAAACTAAATGTGACTGTACAGAATACAAATTAAGGTTATTTTATGTTCTGCATTCATGTAGGGACATTTGCCATGAGGTCTCCTCTTGCAGAAACCAAGGGGATATTGGCACATACCCTGAGCAGAGCCAGCTGCCTGCCCCACCGGCACCTTGAGGCCCACCCATTCCCCTGTGGCATCAAGCCTTGCTGGTTGAGACCAGGCAGAGTAAGCACTCAGATGGTGACTGACTAAATAGGGGTGATGGAGTATCTGAGGAGACTGCCAAAATGCCTCATGATTAATCAAAATCTTTTAAAAATTCAGGGAATCTGAGTGCTGCAAAACCTCACTCTGTTTTTCATCTCCTGAGAAGGTAAACAGATGAGCCCACTCCACACCAGAAGCTAATCAGCTCAGGAGACCCTGGAGCCAACAATCCTTGTGGAAATTCCCAAATCAGACCTCTGTCTCTTTTCTAGTGCACTCTCTTCCTAGACCCTCCTGCGGCATGTCAGCTTGGCCCCTTGTCCCTCTACTCCTGGCCATCACCCACCACCTCCATGAACAGTGGCTCTGGGGGTCCGCTCTGAAGGCTCCCCTGGGAGGTGCATGGAAAAGTGCCCCCACTGCACAGGAGCAACAGATACACAAACACTCAACAGCAGAGGAAGAGAACTCTTGGAAGCACAGAGGAAGCACCTCAGGCAGGGGAGAGGATCTCTTTGGCTACAGAAGCGAGAGCAGTTGAGTTAGGTCAATTTGCAATACAGTACTTAGGGTGAAATCTAGCTCTTTTCATTCAGAGGTTCCTCCATGATCTTTCCCTTCTCTCCAGTGAAGAAGCTTGAAATATCCCTCCCTCTGTCACCTGGAATGCTCCGTGATGACTCCAACTATCCTGGAACAAGGCAGCTGACTGTTCTGCTATTTTTTCCAAGACACTAAGACCAGAGACCAAGCAGCCAGCATACCTCAAACACAGGCAAAGGGCACACAGGAGCTGCCCTTAAATTAAGAACATAAAAGTTGTAATTTTGGACAGGAAGATGAGCTGGTAATACTAGTTTTATTTGTGGTGGGATTGACTGAAAGAGAATGCAAAGTCAAGGCCCTCTGCCTGTGGTCTTCTTGCACCCCTGACGGTTCCCCAGCATACTTCAGGAAGCCTATGTCGTGCTCAGCGGTTTGCTAATGACTATCAACTACTTCATTTTACATACACCTGACTTGAAATTTGCTGACTCTGAATGTTTGCTTTTTCTCCTGCCCAGCAACCTCAGTCACAGGATGCTGGAAGCAGCTGGGAAAGCAGCAGGAACATCAGCCACCCCCCAGGGCCAAGAGCCTTGTGGGGCTGGTTTCTCCTCACAGCTGGCTGAAATACCCTGTGCTGCAGTGCAGGAAGGCATGGAAAACTCTCTGGCACATATGGGCTGTGATTTCTGCTTACACAGACTGAATAAGCAAGCACCAAGACAGAATATGACATTTTTCTTCTAATAAGTTAAGTTTACGCGTCAATGCTTTGAAACTTAAAACAAACATTGGGGGAGGTAATTTTCTGCATGGCAAGACACATGCTGTAAAATCTTCGAGCTTGGGTTTGTGAGTAAATGGCATATGCTGTTCTGTGAGACCACAGACATCGACACATGCCCACAAGCTGCTGCTCTGTCTGGGCCCAGAAATGTGAGGGGCAGAACTGCATTGTTCTGGCAGCGCAGCCATTTCTGTCTTTTTCTTTTGATCTCATGTGTGCTCAGTTTCCCATGGCATTTTCTCAGCTACACTGCCTGTGACCACACTGCTTGGGGTGCATCTTCTCTCCACAGAAACAAAAAAATGGAATAAAATAAAAAAATTTTTTTTGGTCAAAATTTTGCTAATTTGTAGAGGGAGACAGACAGGAAATTTGTATGTTGGTCCTCACTGACATCACAAAGAATGTAAACTCCTTATTTCCTCCACAGCTGGCTATAAGCTTGGCTCCTTCCACACAACGAAGGGAAATGTAATTTTCTGTTTGTTGTATTGTTGGAAGTTTTAGTTTTTACAGCTGCTATTTGAGTCCCTTTACTTTTTATAATAGGCTCTTTTTTCTCCTCATATGCAGGTTGCCTCCCTAAAAATAAACGTTTGGAGGTTCTGTATCATGGTCCCTAGCTCTCAGATCCATTGTAGTGGGGCTTGATTCTGGAAAGAGCAGATGAACCTTCCTTCTGGGTACACCTCATGCCCCAACCCTCCTCCTGTCACTTCCCAGTGCAGGCACCCCCCTGAAGACTCCTCTGAAAAATGATTGAAAACAATAACATCAATAATAGCTGATCTGGATGCGTCTCAAATATTTGCCCCATGATACAAATCCTTGTGGTTATCCCATGAAACATCTGTCGGATGAATGTTTTGAATTATCTGTTTCCAGGAACAAGCTCTGGGGAATGGTCTGGAGCACCTTTCCCAAACATGTTTACTACCTTGAGTCACACAGGTATCTCTGCCACACAGGTAAAACCCTGCCCTGCCAGCCTGGCTGGGCTGCAGTGCAGTCTCTGACGGCACCCCATGAGATGGGCAACTGACAGATCTTGACAGTCTCCCAGGTCCATTCTCATGTTCTCCTCAGGATGCAGCAGCATCTTGTTATCAAACCTCTCCATATGAGAAAGTTCCCACACAGTGGAATTTGATCCGGCCTCCATAACGATCTCACCTTTGTTCCAGTCTGCAGACAAGCAGCCCCAGTTAACAAAGCCCTTAGTGCCTTACAGAACTAACCCTGGCTAATAAAACAGGGCTATTTAATCACAATAAGGCTGCTACGTAGACACAAAGGCAAGATTAATAAACCATTGTCGAGCCCAGGCTAAGTCAATAAAGTGGAACTGATTGGAAGCCAGGACAGCGGGCAGGTAATGATTAATCTGTATGTGTGATACTGCGTTTAAAGACCAGCTGTCACTTGAAACCCACGCAGATGCATGGGGTGTCTGGGAGGGCACCACAGACTGTTACCTTACACCCTGCATGGAATGCAGGAAGAGCTGCATTCTTTGTGATTAACCCAGTTTGAACTTTGAAATCCGAGACCCAAATATTTACAAGAAAATTACAACTAAGATAAAGTTTTGGTGTTCAAAAGGTCCTTTAGTTCTACAGTAAGAGACAAGCTTCCTATGGGGCTTGGGGCAAGTCTCTTCACCTCCTGGGACTTCACTTTCCCATACTCAGAGTACAGTTCTTCCCCAAATGTATTTCCTTTGTATATCTTATTTCCAGGGCAAATTGGTACTGAAATTTTAGAAGGGAAAAACAAAAAAGGGAGAACTAAGAAATACCATGCCTAGAAGTCTGAGAGAGTTTTCCTTTGTTTCAAAGAAGAGCACAGCTGGCCAGAGAAGTAGCAAACATTTCCAAGTTCAAAATAAGTCTTCTCCTAACTACTAATAGTAGTCCACACAATTATTGTAGAAGACACCAGTTTCCAGGAATCACAACTTCATAGCTCTAAATTTCATATGTGGGGAAAGATGGTCTTACATTCTGAGGGCTTTAACAGAGCTGTTTTCCCTGGGATTGGCTGGCTGGTAAAATAATCCCCTTTCCTCACCCCAGAGAATCACCAGGGTGTCCAGAGGACAGGGAGGGTGAGGGGTGTGATGCTCTGGGTCACTTGATGACCCAAAGATGCAACATTCCCACCCCAAGCCATGGGGAAAGCCCCAGTGAGAACACCCACAGAATGATTCCAGCCTGCATACACAAGTCACTGACAGAGCAGATGACTTATTTTACCCCTTGTGAAAGTGTTTTAAATTACGGATAAAATATTGTTTTACCCTCTGCCCTGCTGCTCAGTGTAACTCCAGTGTTAGCTTTCATAGCTATAACAAACCTCCTAAGCAAACAGCTTCTAAGCTCTGTTTCCAAATCAGGCTGGATAAGGAGCGAGCAAGCTCAATTTGGTGCAGTGGCCAATTCATTGCCCCTTCCTCTCCCTCTGCTCCCCCTGACCCTTGAGAGAGATATGACTTAGCGCTTCCTCTTTACAACTTCCTCTGAACTGAGAGGATATTAGTCCCTGCATTTGCATGGATACTTTAATTGCTCTGAGCCAGGACAAAGCCTCTGGAATGCTTAAAGCTGTGGGGTTTGAGTGGAACTCTTCCATGGAGGAGGACAGATGCAGCCTTGCTGTGGCTGCAGGAGGTACTCCCAGCTGTGTCATCCATGTGACAAACAGGGCTGAAGAAATTGCTTTTGCAAGGTGGCAATGGCTGGTCAGACTCCAGGGTGGGGGCGATTCTCCCCATAATCCCTCCAAAGGGCACAGCTCCGGCAGCAAGCAGAGCTGGCAGGAGGGGAGGTAATGGAAACTTCCCAGGGCAATTATTAAAGAGGCTGAACAGTCTCTGGTACATCCAAGCACAAGTAAACTTAGCGATGAGGGCCCTGTTTTGTCTCATGACAGCACCTTCAAAAACATCTCAAACATTTGTTTTTCTTTGTGCAGCCTCACATGCCACCACCCAGCACCAACAAATACAAGCTCCTCACTTTTTAAGCACAGCCTTATGAGGAAATATTGTTACAATGAGCTGCAGCTCAAGCCTGGTGTAAAGATCAAAATGAGCCCAGGAATAGCAGATGAGTGAGACCATGTGCAGAAAATTGTAAGGAGAAGCAAGACAGGAACAATTGCAAAGGCTCCCAGGAGCCCCATGGAGAAGAAGCTTTCAGATGCTGAAAAATTAAGGAGACCTCTTAGGAAGAACTTGTAAAGTTTGTAAAAGGTGTTTTAGGACTCTTTAGACAGAGATGACCATCAGAAATGAGCAGGTACACTTTTTATGAGGTACAGTGAATGCTGTTGCTGCTGCAGGAGCACCTTCACCAGAAGCTGTGCCCGAAGAGGGTCTGTCTGGTGGGGCAGAAGCTTTTCAGAGCTCACATGAAATGTGGAACCAGCAAGCTTGACCCTTGGATGCATGTCTGCTCTGCTTGAACAGTCCTCATTCTGGGGAACAGATGCTCAACATGCTCCAAAGTTCACATCTAGTGGAAGAAATCGCCACTACTCATCCCAAGCCACTACTAGTTTTGCATGTCCTGGCCTCAAGTCCCAGGCTTCTCAGGAGACTCTAATGCCAAGGACAGCAAGACTGGCTGAGAAAAGCACCTGATGAGCACACCACATAGACCCAAAGCCTTGGATTTCATTGAGCATAAGGGAAGAAGATCAAACTACCTGCAAATTAGGTATTTAGCCAGTAAAATTTTGCCTAGTTACTTGTCACTTGAGCCCATAATCATGATTTAGACAAAGGTACACAAATCCTTAGGGAACAGGCCTACTAATTGCTACCAGCAGAAGAGTAGGAATCACCCTGCTAACACCCACACTCAATTCCTCAATCAAAATCTCCCTGCAGGATAACCAGGCAATGTCATCTTCAAGTAGGGAGAAGGAGCTTCACCATAGGCCCCAATTAGGTCCCACGTATATAAACACGGAGGATGGGGAGCTCTTTGCACATTTCACATCCTGTCTTCTCAACTCTTGAAACATGACAAGGCTTCCCCCCATCCCTCTGTCATCCCTCTAGAAGTGCAGAGAAGGGAATTGTGTTGCACTCATCCTAACAGAGATGTGTTAGAAAATAACTCCTTCTGTATTCGTCTCCAATGGACATCCAGAGAACCCTAGTGGGTCTAGCTCTTCCTTAAGGCCCTATTTCACTCCATCCTGATGCTGAGCTCCTGCTAAGGCCCTGCAAGCTGCTGCTGGAGTCATGGCCTCAGTCCTTGTCAGATCCACTGCTCGTCAAGACTGTGCATCCTTCCCTGGGATGGTCACCAGCATTTATCTCCATTTCCATTTGCAAAGAGCAACTGGTTTGAAGGGAGGGGAAGCTAAGCCCTCTCCCCCGCCCCCC
>VYZT01004194.1:0-33554 GCA_013400735.1 Pomatostomus ruficeps | reverse complement strand
ATGGGAGACATGTATGGACTTTTGTCCTTCCTAAGAAGGACAAAAGTCCATACATGTCTCCCTGATGGGAGGCTGCAGGCTCAGGCTGGCATTTTAAAA
Organism: Pomatostomus ruficeps; assembly: GCA_013400735.1. Classification (NCBI taxonomy): domain Eukaryota; kingdom Metazoa; phylum Chordata; class Aves; order Passeriformes; family Timaliidae; genus Pomatostomus; species Pomatostomus ruficeps. The sequence goes on along the minus strand of VYZT01004194.1, from coordinate 33,455 downwards.
CTCCCTCTTAGATGCCAAGAAGGTAGCTACAGGCTCATCAGAGATCAGATCCTGTCCATCTGTAGAGATCTCAATGGACAGATGTTCCCTGCCAGTTTCTGAAAAACTTGATCTTCTTTCTATAGCTACTTTTGAATTTCACCTACACAAATACATGGTCAGAAGAAAGATGAAATGGGAGGTGGGGGGAGGTGGGAAGAGGAGAGAGAAGATTCATGTCTTCTTCCTAACACAATTCTTTGATCTGTGAATATGGGTTGTTACCTCAGCATCAGGATTTGGGTTGAAGGTTTACAGGAAAGTCATGTAAAACCCTTCCCCTGTTCTGAGGAAAAGATGCATGAGTGGAAATAAAAACATAAATATTCAGCTGGGACATAAGATGCTTACCAAGGCCACCCAATGAGTTGGCTTTTATTCTACACCAAGTTTCTGTTCTGTATTTGTGAATGTCTTTCGTCATGGGATCCTTGGCTCCAAGAGATACCACGACCTACCACTGCTATGCTGATGGCAAATTAAGGCTTCCTGTGCTTCACGTGCTGAGCTGTGCTGCACTCCCCTCACCATGCCTCCTCCAGAAACAGTCAGGAAGTGCCTCAGGGTGGAATACATAGGGCTGGAAAGCTCCTTGGCAGGACTGATTTCTAAACACAGCAGATGGACTTCATCTCTCTCAGCACAAGCTGCTGGAAAGTAACTGCTGAGGAGCAGGTCCTTCCTATTTCTATTGTCACTAGAGCAACTGAGGAAAAATGGAAGAAGTACCCAGGGTCTTCATGACCTGGGGCCTCCTGGATGGCAAAATGAATCCCGCTCTGAGGAGCTTTGCAGGTTTTGGTCCAATTTACTGAGAGCAGGAGTTCACTGCCAGCCTTTGTCTCTCAGTTTGTTTTTCAAACCTTGACTTGCCTTTTGGGAGCTCCCAATGTAGCCCAAACCAACGTCATCTGGGTTTTACTATGAAAATGGGTGTACACAAGGGCTAGTTACTCCTACATCCTGGTGTTTTGAGACCAGCTGGTGCAGCTTTACAGGAGCAAGGTGCTGAGTACCCTCCCAGGATCTCTGTGCATGCTCTGCAGTTCAGCTGCAGTCATGGAGCTCCCCAGTTTAGCTGCAGCCACGTCCCAAACACCACTTGAGGATCCAGGAGAGGCAGGAGCACTTCTTGTCCTCCATGCAATAGATGCAAGTTACAGGCTAATTTCTGTCTCCAGGAATTCACAGTCCATATTGAGACAAGACTCACAAGGCAGTAAGAGGTGTCATGAGAACTGGGGACAGGGAGAAAGGAGGCTGGGAAACAGGAATTTTGCTTCAATGCTGGTCTTTTAGCACACTGTCCATTTGTATAAAACAAACTTTCCTGTTTTTTGTAATGATCTCCCAGCACATCCCACTTCACTCCTGTTTATCTCTGTCAATATCTGGTGCTTATACTGCATTTCTAGATACATAATTCATCAACTTCACATATGGTTTTAATAAGCAGTGGGTATCTGCACAGAGTGGTTGCAAAGAGCATCTGACTGATTGCATTGCGGAAGGACGCCTGAAACTGGGTTTGTTTTCCCAGATCAACATAGGCAGGACATATTTGAGACAATTTTTTTTTCCACTCCTTCTCATCACATGCATATTTTCGGGACTCAAAGTCTGGACAAGCAGAACATCACAATGTCAACCAAGGGAAGATGTAAATCTCCTTAAGTAATTTTTAATGAAAAAAAATATTGAGTTTCTCTGAGTACCATAGTTTCTGGGTGGCTGGTTTTAACTTTAGCAACCCACACTTAAAGGGAAATTTTACAGTCTTAATATATTCCAGATGCTCTCCTAGTCCCAGATGAAAGCTCTGTCATCATTTACTGTTAATATTTTTGTCAGCAGTAGAATTTTATTGTAATATCCCATCTTATTTGTAGTTACTATTAGTCATAAGAGAAACTTCCTTTACAAATAATCCTTGGGTCACTCCTTGAGTGTCCTGTCTCAGTCTATTTAATTAAAAACCATTAACTGCTTGTTGTGTCCAGGACCTGTCTATATAATGCATGTATACAATGACTTTTTACCTGATGAAAACCATTTGCTTCTAGTAGTTAGACTAAAAAAAATAAAGTTATACTCTACAATAACAATAGCTGGCTTTATAACAGCTCTCTGGTGAAAGGAAAACAAGCGATTTGCTTTGAAAATAAACCTCCATGAACTTGGATCGACAACAAGGGACATGCAGGTTTACTGCAAAAACAAGAAACATATTTCACGCTGTTAATCTTTGATCAGATGGCAGTTTCTCACAAGAAGAATAGTATTTGAATGTGGCAATTTTGATCCTTTGTAGTGACTGATGGTCTGATTACAGAGGAAGGGAGATTTGGGGAAACAGTAGAGTAGATTATCAAAACACAAGTCTTCTGGATGGAAATCTGGGGACCTTCATTATTAAATGAGGAGCAGTTAGAGTGAAAATGTCACTACATGAAGGGTTCCACATGATTTTCAGTTAGTATGCAGGTTGGAAGTCACTCTGCTGGTTTTTTTCTCACCACTGTCTCTGAAGATTAACCTGGATTTTGAAAAATGAAGTCATGTTGTTCCTGCTTTCACCTTGCTTCATTCTCTGATGGCTCTGAGAGGAGCCATGAAGATGCATGGTTTTCCAAGGCTTTGGACAACTCCTGGGCCAGCAACTCAGCATGAGCAGCAGGGTTCTGCTCTTTGGAAAAAGGGTCTTGTGCAGTCTGTTGGCAGCTCAGGGTGCAATCAAGGCCTTTTTTTAACAGAAGTTTCTTTTAAGTTTATAAACATGGTGACAGCAAGATTCAAAGTGCAAGCTAAAACATTATTAGGGAGATAATTATTATCCAGAGACAGCACTCAGATGACACCAATAATGAGATAAGGATTTGTCATGTTTCTTTTGTCCTATAGCTGCAGCTGTGGTTGTATGTTCATGAAGTGGTGAACAGAAAATCACTCTCAGCGCAGCTGAGCTCTTCCTTGTGTGAAGCCCTTCACAAGAACAAAACTGAAAAGAAGGGAAGAGAGGGATGTTCTGTAGCTGTAGTGCATGTAGTGAGCCTGCATATCATAGAGGCTTGAAGAGGTCACCATTCATCTGACTGTCACTGAGATATCAATGCACTGCTTCTGAATTTCTTTTGTGCTGTGGTACCGTGCACTGCTGGCAGTGTCAGTGACTACATCTAATTATGGACAGTGCAGCTGCATCTGCAGCTGTTCAGCTGCTGAGTGAACCTCACAGACTTACAATTGAAGGAAATGGACCTCATAAAGTGGACTATAACTTATATATCTCCTCCTTTCACTTTGGCATCATTACCTTTACCCATGGATTGTTATCACACATGAGCACAAAATCTGATGCAATACCTGCACTGACAGATGAATGATGACTGACAAAACCTAAACAAAAACTTAAAAATACATAGGATGATACTGCTTTACATCTTTTCTGCCTTGACATGATACTTTTAAAGTAAGACTTGAGCACAGAATGGAAGAATTTGCTGACTATTTTTGTTCTCTCTTCCCTCTACAAGTTGTGTGAAATGCGTGAGTTCACTAACAGCTCTTCAAGGGCCTCTCCTGTAATGTTTACAATAAGCCAAATAACAATTGTTACTACCCTCAATTATCCACACAAAATGGTTTCTTTTCTTGCTTTCAGCAGTGCAAAGTTCTTTTGTCTATCTTTGAGGGCATGTCTCATGACATTAAGAATATTACCCCAGCACCCTTTGCCATGAAAGCAATTTACCTGAGAGTTAACTTCAGTAACCCCAAGTGCTCAGACCCAGTTTTAGCCATGCAGCTTTGTTTCCTCTGCATTGCCTGAGTGAGTGGCATCACAGGTCCAAGTACCTGGTCTGTACTGCCATTTGGCTTTGGTGTTTTGGGACACTGAAATGGCCCCATGTTGCACACAGTGAAAAGACAACCCCCTACACACAGGATTCATTAACCTTTGCAAGCAAACTTGCCATCAAATGCAGGAGGGGAGTATTTATTCTTTATATATACAGCCAGAAATTTTCTCCCATGAATGCCATTTTTCTACCTGGCTTCCCTATAAAAACAAAGGGCTACAATATTATCATGTTGTAACTAGCAAAGCCTCAAGCCCCAGTCACTCTCATTTCAGGTGTGAAAAACATAATGAAAAATAGAGACCCCTATTTTGTGTTTTATTTTCTCTGCAATTAAAGTCTGTCAAAATGCTGTGATTTTCTCCCTGTTGAACTCTAACACAGAATATCCAGCTTAATCAACATCTGAGCAGCCTGGTGTCACCCTGTGAAGTCCAGCCAACTCTCCCTTTCCTTCTCATGACCTGTGAACGAAATAAATGTTTTCTGGTGTAAATATCTGGTATCCACCTGCACAGACAGTCATGAGCTGCTCTGCCAGCAAGTGACCTAATCGGACTGGGTAACTGCTGAACACCCACTGGGGGCTTTTTCCCCAGGGCAGGCACTGACCTGGGTCTTAGTCCTTTGTGCAGGTCTCATGAGACAGGGAGAAAGAGCCTCTTGGGGACCCTCATCCTGTTCCAACCTATCTGAGCTGGCACACAAGCTGGAAACGTGCTGGCTGGAGGACAGGAAAGGAGTCTGACAGGCAGAGTGCAACCACACCAGCGTAATTTCCTCTGGAAAGCAGGCTTGTCAAAAAGTGTACAGGCCTTCTTTTTCTAGAGAGATTTCTTTCTGCAGCTGCTAGAAGCCTAAAGAAAAGCTTCATCCCACTTGGATGCTCTTACTTTACCACATGGGCTTATATGTGACTTATATTCAAGTCTTATTGTACACTGGCATAAGTCATGGGTTGAACTGGGACCTCGGGATACAAGCGTGGAATTGTGCTCTGCCAGGAGAGCAGCTGTGGAGGTGTCTCTGTGGAGCAATGGGCTTCCTCTTTATGGGTGCAGCAGCATGTAAGCACCCCAGGGTGGGGTCTATGCCCAGGGGCCAACCCACCATCCTGCTCATGGAGATACGAGAAATGCTCCTGCTCCAGCAGGAAACTGAGGGTGGTGCCTGTTATTACAAATGCCAGGGTTACAATTACAAAAGCCCCTGCCAGAGGAGACAGGGAGAAGGGACCATGTTGTACTTTTAGTTCAAAATTGTTTTTATTTGTACGTGTGCAAGAAAAAGACAGAAACTTGCTATTATTTTTAACCCAGATCTACTTTTAGCTGTACAGGGTGGGCACAGCACATGCAGCAAAAACCCACAAGCCATATAACATGTAGGTAATTAAGGCTATGGGACTGAATTAGAGGTGCAGAAAGGCAGTGCCACTGGAGAAGGGGTGAGTAGTGACCCTTGCTGGGCTCAGAGCCAAAGCTGCCTAAGGAGCTGCACAGATTTCACATCCAGCAGGGCTGGGGTGGGCACCCTGTCCATCCAGCTCTGCCAAACAACAGCCTTCAGAGCAACAGGTCCAGGGGGACTCTGCAGAGCTTCTCTCATTTTTTGCTTGCCCAGAAGGCCCATTCCGTTTTTGTGCCAACCACAGACAATAAGTGGAGTTTCAGCACAAGCTCTTTGGTGAAATGAAGCAAGCACCCTGAGTTCGTGGCATAGAGTATACTCTCCCTGCCAAAGTCGAATGCAGCTTTGGAAGGGCAGAACCTTATGATAAAACAAGCTATTGTTTTTTGTGTTTGAGTAAAAGCAGATTAATGATGAATCAGCTTTTTATAGATGCCCCTTTTCATCCCTTCTCTATCTCTCACCTGTGGCTTGCTTTCAAGACAGATGGTGTAACTTCCTTTGCAACTTCAGTTCCCATTGCTCACTTCTCATCTTGCCACTGGGGAGCACTTCCAGGTAGGGCAGCTCATAAATAAACTTTTCCTTACAATTGCTCAGTGACATGTGTAGCCTATAAACAATCCCACAATGTTGAATAAGGACCTAATTCAAGCTGATGACCCTTAAGCATGAACAGAATACATTGAATAAAGACAGCTGGGTTATAGGTTCTGTTAGTTTTGTAAAACATGTTTTATATTAAAATAAATACATTAAAGATGAACTTAGATATGATCCAAAACAAAACTGGTGCAAAGTACCAGTATGAATTGCCAGACACACAAAACTATCAGTCAGCTGCATAAATGGGTAAGTAAATCAATATGAAATTGTCATTTCAGGTTTAAAATGTGTAATGTAATGAAATTAGATGGATTACAGAAGATCCTGTTTCAGTCTTATTCTGTGCCAAATTCATTGTTCAGAAATAGTTCAGGGTTTCTTTATCTGAAAGTAAAGACTAGTGTAATTAGCAATATGTTTCTGAAATGGCATATGCAGTTCCTCAGGACTTGCATCATTAGGACTGTGTTAAAAAAGCCTGGATACTGCAGACTAAGGCCTTTTTTTTACAGTATGGAGCCCTATTAAAAGACAAACATTTCTTCCCCCCTAAGGTCATGGGAACAGTTTCCCATAGAGCTTTGCCCAGGAGTTTCTAGTTAAATGGCAGCCATTTTATTAAAATGTCTGTTTTCTGTCAAGAAAACTTAGCACATCTTTAACTGTCAGAAAAGGCTATACAAACATGTGCTGTAGTGAAACACAGAATCCATATACTCTTGCTAATAACATTCTCTGACTCCCCTGATAAAGACAAGTTTATCAAGCCCTGGACTTACCACTGTCACCATTAAGGAGCCTTGCACTTGACCAGAGCTGAAGACCAGGAAGTAATACCGCAGGAATAATGTTATCTCTGCCCTCACCATAGGGTTAAACTCTGGTAAATGACATTGTGTTTGTTACTAAAGTCTTATTTTGAATCGTGCCTGTTATGGTAGGAAGATAGAGGAGGTCCTTTTCTTAATTGCAAAAACCAGTCAAGCAAAGAGCCTGGAGTCAGACCTTGTGGGGTCCCTTCCCACATCAGTACGAAGTCACTTATTAATCCTGGCAAGCCACTCACCTACTCCATCCTTCCCACACTGAAACTTACACACTCCATCACCACATCTGAACTCCTTCCTGAGCTCCCCACTGGGGTTAGCTTCTCATATGCTTGGTCTCTTTTACTCTCTCTTCCAGTATATACAATTATTTGAATTTTCTAACAACACACACATGTTATTCTATATTTAAGAGAAGGTAACATCAAAGGAACAGAGTTTATACTGAGGGCAGAAGGTGATGAGGTATTTCCTGGGGAAGTTCATGCTACGGTCTTAGAGCTGTAAGATATTGTTGTTTTGAGGAGCTAAATCTTTGGTAACCTTAGTTTATGTAAGTTCATGTAATGTGCAATGTTCTTTAACCAGTGCTTAGTAAGCAGTATGAGTTATTTGGCTGGGATTTGTATGGCAACACAGTAACAGGAGAGCAGAACACAAACTGTAAATTTATGGTACACAGAAGTTTCTCAAGTTCCCACTTGAAAAGACAGAATTCTGCAGCACAGCACAGACACCCTTTGATACACCTGCCCTGAGGCACTGCTGCACCCACCTTCAACAGCTTTTGCTGTCAGGTCAAAGATTGCTTCCCTCTGAGTTTGCATAATAATTCAGTAATACCTGAGTACCAGTTAAAATACTCACACAGTGTAAATATTTACTGCTGTTACTGGGTTTGAAAGACAATTATTAAATTCACAGCTATGGATAGCTGGAACTGGAAGAAGAAGTTCTGTGACTGCTGAGAGACCCAAGAAGTGGCAGAAGAGACAGCAAGAAAGAACGGAGTGATCCTGAACCTCAGCAGAGGTCTAGAGAGCAGGGAGTCACTTGGTTTTTACAAACTGTCAAGAGCCAGGACCTGACCAAGAAGCATAGGATTGATGAACAGGTAGAGAAAGGGACGTCAGACTCAAAGCATGGAAAATACTGTGGAGAAAAGAGAAAGAGAAGCAGAAGTAGGTAGAAGCAAAACTGATGCAGTACTGAAGCAAAGAGCACTCAAGCATTGTCCTACAAAAGGACAGTTTCCAGGTACTTCCTTTATTACAGGATGAAGCCATTTGTGAGGAGGGGCATGCAGGGATGTACAGGCTGAGGTGGAGTGAGAGCATTTTAGCACCACAGCAGGTAGAGTTTTGTAATCCTGCAAGAAATTCCATAAAAAGGGCCATATAATACTCCCTTTCTTATTATTGCAAACAATAAGAGTGCTGTCCAGTACCTGTATGCTCCTACCAGGCACACTTTGAGGGACACACTAGGAAACCATGAAACAGAATAAGCACTAGAAGCAGCCAGATGGAGCTGCCTTGTTAGAGAGAAGAAAAAAAAAAAAGAAGGAACCCTAAGAATAACATATGGAAAAAGCAAAAGAAAGCAGAAAGCCAGGAGGAGTTGGATATCACATCACCCTGGGATGCAGAGGGCTTGAAGAGCAAGCCAAGCAGAGCACTGGTAGCTGCCATGTAGCCTAATGACTCATCACCAGTGTGTCTGGGATGTTTCCATGAAACTTATTTCTTCTGTGGGGGACTAAGGAAGTGATGGTCTGGATCATACTCACAGCCAGCACCTCCTCTGGAATGACAGCTGTGGACACAGAAGAAGGAACAGGAGGGAAGCTGACATTAGGGAAAAGATGTTGCAAGGAAAGGTTTCCCCAGGAATGAGGTGACATTCTGCCCTATGGCCTCAAAGTTTAGATCCGTTCCATTGTTTAACTCTAGAATGTAAGTGGTCATTACTTGTTTTCAAACCAATTCTTAATCCTCATATTTGAAAATATTTTTAATAGAGCATTCCCACTAATTCCAAAGTATAAAAACTACCAAGTGTACATATTGTTATTTCTTCTGTGTCAGGAATTCTCACTTTTCCCATGGTTTCTCATCTCAAAGTTGCATTGTTTTAGCTGAAGAAGAAGTTATTTCAGGATTAGCTGTAAGAAACATCTGAGATGATCCCTGACTGAGCCATAGCCCAGTCCTGTTTCCACAGAAGTTCCGGATGACCTTATATGTCATGCTTTCCTTTTATTATTTAAAATAATTTCTTTTCCTAGTAAGAAACATTCTTACATTTTATGCTGACACTAAATTTTCCTGGAGATACTTTGCTAATGCTCTGCATGGAGATTTTTGATTCTTCTAATTCTCTTGGAAGATTTTAATCTGTAGTTATTGTTTTTGTTTCATTTGGTATCTACATTTGGGAAAGAGCCAAGGGAGGAAGTGACAAATCCATCAGCTTAAGACGGGAAAGACTGATTTCAGGGCTGCGCATATCTCATTAGAAGTTCCTTTTCCCTTTGGCTATTTTATATTAATATCCTTTCATGGGATAGTTTCTCCATTCACATAATTAAAATGTACCATCACATTATTTATTCATCAAAAACTGACTGGAATAAGTCTAATCTTGCACATTATATACCTCATCATGTTTACACATCACCCAAGACAGCAGACCCTCATGGAACATGGGGGCATGACTGTGGGTTAAACATAACATAGAAAATACAGCTTTACAAAAAGAATGAACCATTTGTCTAATTGCTGTCCTGCTGATAAGCTATTTTGCCTGGAAGACACTAAGGCATTCACAGATACCACCTTCTCTGTATATGTTTCTAACATATTTCTGTAGGATCTTTCCTCCTTTGCCTGAGGCACAGTGGAAACTAGCAGCAGTCGCTCGCTCCAACTCCTTCCCCAAGAAAAAACCTGTGTATTTCAGCATTAGAGAAAGGGAAGTTTTCACTTTGCTTCCCTTAGTAGCAACTCTCAGGGTCTCAAGATGCTTATTACAGTAGGAAATCAAGTGAGAATAACGGCATTAAGTTATTAAGTTGTGCCTAGCAAAACAGAGACTCTCTGCCCTGAACAGAGACTCAGAATAGCAATAAAATTATTGCAAAACAATATAAATACCAGTGTGATTAAAAAGTCTCCCTCTAAAGCAAACAAGTCAGAGCACACAGAAGGAGTGTCACATCTAATAGCTGCCCTGAGTTGGGCAATATCTAACATCTCGTATTAGGAGCTCTCACCATCCCCCAGAAGAGCTTCCACCAAGCAAAAGGCATTTTAGTCCCTAGTTACTGGTCCCAAGAGGGCTTGATGCCTCCGTGTGCATCCTCTGAGTCTTCCTGCTGCGTTGCAACACTGACAGTGGAACCACAAGGCTGTGGGCAATCAGCAGCAAAGTCTGGAGCGAGGCTGTCAGAAGGAAAGGGAGATTAGGATGAGAGCTACATTGAACCAGAGCCAGCAGTCCAGCCATGGTACTTACCCAGTAAATAACCGTGATGACAACTTTGCCCACCTTTCAGCACTTGCCCCTTTTGAACAATTCTGTAATATCTTGTGCCCTTACTATTAACAACGTATCATTGTGGGTGTTGACATTTAACCTGTTTGTCAACAGATCCATTTACATCTCATTTCACTGGCAGCCTATGCAAGAGGCAGTAAGTGAAGAGCATTTTAGTACAAGTGATGAAAGATGTCATTGCTGGTGCCCTTTTGCGCTGCCTGCACTGCCATGAAGTATAGCAACCATTAGTAACAGGGATTTGAGTGTAATGTCTACTTTCACCCAGCAAGGTCAAAAATTTATAGTTCTGACCTTTTCTCTCTCCTCTGATATTGGAGTGGGCCTGGGTTATGTTCTCAAGAAATAACATAAAATCAAATGGAGTTGATGCAGGTTCAGTGTGAAGTGATGCAGAGAAAGGATTCCACCTTTCCCTGATAAAAATTACTTCAATACCTTTAATAATGAGGGCCATGAAGTTCTACAAACTTTACAGAAAAGATTGTAAGGTGGTTGAGTGTTTCAAAGGTGCACACAAGACAATGTAATTATTCCAAAGAGATCTGCATTTATTCTTATTCTATAGTTTATCAGATGTGTTGCTCAAACATATGTTTCAAGAAAAGCGAGTCCTGTTATGGCATAAAGATCTGTGTTAATTTAACCAGCCTAATTTCTAAGGGCTGTGCTCTTAGCAGGCTGTAAAGCACTTTGATTTTGTTTGGGTTGGTCACTTTGCACATGCAAGCCAGAGAGACACACAAGCCCTCACGCTGCATTCCCCTGATCTGAGAAAGCTGGCTGGGTCACACTGCTGTCTATGCTGACAAGCCTTGGAGGTTCAGTGTACTTCTCATAGTTTTCACTGATTCTTATTTTTAAGGCCAACCAGAGTTGAACTATTCAGTGGAGTTGCTTTTCAGCACTGGAGTCCTGTGATGGGCACAGCTGCTGTACAGTCTCCAGCATGCTGCTCTCACTCCATCACTAGCAGCTTGGCCTGAGGAGCAGGAGTGCTGCTCACACCAGTGATGGAGGGCAACTGCCCAGCCACGGGGACAAAGGGTATTTTAGGGGCTGTTGGCTCCTCTCTCACTAAGCATAACAGACAAGAGTCACAAAGTTCAGCCAAGATCAATCCTGCTAGTGCTTAGGGCTGGGGATTAGCTCAGCCCACTGCAGACACAGTGGCTCGGTGAGAAACCAGTTTCCAAATAACAAGTTGCTCTGCGGTCTTGTTATCTGGAATGGTTTTTTTTCTTTTTTCCCTCCCTGCTTTGGTGAGTTTTTTGATTGGAGGTTGTTTTTTTTTTTCCCTGCAAAGAAGGTCAATGCCAGTCCAGCTGCCTCAGACACATACATTGCAGCTATGCAGAGATTCAAACATATATTGTCTGTGAGGCTGTAGGACAGCTGGCATTTAATTTTGGTACAGCTCAGTTTACTTATAATTTATTTTCTAGCTGTTCTCAACAACACTGAGACTCCACTTCGACAAGGAAAGATTTAGAGCACTTCTGGACACTCATAAAACACGCTTATATTGAGAGAGCTACAGATTTCCTGCAAATTTTTTGTGCTGGTGGTTTTTTGGCTTTGTATCTGTAGATGCTCCCCCTGGCTGCAGCACCACAAGCTGAAGCAAAAGTAGCCTTCCTTGAAGATAATATTTCCCAAACTTTCTGCTAAGTATACATAACTTCACCAATTCCCCAAGTTTTAGATCTGAGTTTGGAACTTCTGCCAGAAAATATAATGTCTATTTGAGTACAACCTATCTATTTTAATGTGCATAAAAGCTGTCCTTGCTGTCAAAGACTCCAGCAAGCACTGTTGTTTAACAGTGTCTTTGGAAATATCAAGTCATACGTAAGCTATGAACTAGATTGTTATTGTTATATAAATATTTTAATGCATTTGATCACTAAGCAATTAATACAAACACATTTTTTTTTCCTTTTAGCTGAATCCCTTGGTATCCTGTGTTCCCTCTGCAGTTCCTGTAGTCTAGCAGGAGATACAATTTGTACTAGCCTGCCCAGGGCAAGGAAGGAAGAAATAAGTTAAATGTTGCATATCTTGCTGCTTTATTCTGCTACAGAGAACTTTCTCCCTGCTGTGCAATTTCATGTCCAAATTTCCTCCCCAATACCACAAGATGCTGCAAGTGCTAACTAAAAGAAATGGAGGGGTAAACACAAAGAGAGGAGATATATAGGGGTTAGCAAGCATAACAAGACAAATAGAAATAGCTGTTACAACAAGGGTTCTAACCTCAGCAAGATCACTAGGAAACAATATTATATCCAGTAATGTTCCTTGTCAAATCCAATGGATTATAAGCATCTCAGCTTTTCCTTATATAGATACTTTAAATTCACTTTGCAAAACCATGAGACAGATACACTAAACACCTACCACTGGCCATCTGATCGTCCTTGTTGCAGCTCATGACCTGCCTTGCATTCCGCTGTGATCCTCTATGTCCATACTCAGCCCTTCCCCTCTGGCCAGGAATGCAGAGGCTTGGAAACCCTCCTAACTATGGGGCACATGCAGCTTTGCAGGTTCTTCCCCAGGACCGGCTCAGCAGCATGTTGTTTTTGTTACTACAGGTGGCCAGCATTTTCCCAGGCCAGGTCTAACTCCTCGATGAAAACTGCATTTTTAGTGCCACTCAGTTTTCAGAGTATTGGCTTTATATGGAGCAAGTGGACTCCTAGAAACCATAAGAAACCAGAAGCTTTTAGGCTTTGCCATTCCTAAATTACCACTAGATTGAGCTCCATGCTTCTCTTCCTTGGGGTCTCCCCCAGCCTGCTGAGCCCCTTGGGCTTAGGGGACACCAATGTCTGGGGCACCGTGTGAGGCTTAGCCTGGCATGGGAGCTACACCCTGGAAGTGGAACAGGCCTGTGAGTCACTGCCGTGGAATATACTTACCCCAATGCCTGGTCTTCAGCAAAAGTAAGGATCAATTTTGGTTAGGGTTTTTTTTTGTGATTTTCTTTCCCATGTAAAAAAAATTGGTTTTTACATTATTATTTAGTTCTTTACCTGCTTGCTGGATATCAGCATTGCAAACCTCACCACAACAGGAGCTGTAGGGCATTACCACTCATATCAGAATGTGACATAATGCTCAGAAACACAATCTTTAAAGCATGGGTTACCATGAATATTTTGGTTTTTGTTTTTCTTTTTGCTTAGCAATTAGAAAGTGCCCTTTGTTTGTGTTTCAACAGAATTATTGTAGTAGGACATACTACCAAAAAAGGCAAGAAAACAGCTTACATGCCAGTCAAGAGTTCTCTTTTTAATTTTCTAGCAATGACAGTCACAAAATAGGACTATTTCAGAGACAGCAGTCTGGAGGTTGGTTAAGAAGGAATGAAACAAAATCTACAAGTGTTAACTTGTTTTTGTAACAAAGATTACCTCAGAGCCAGGAAACACTACTCAGTAAACTTCTCCTTGTTTGCTTTTCAGATCAGTTGCTAAAATATTGCTTCTCTGTACTTGAAAATAACCAGTGCATGCCTTCTTCTCCTGCTGTCCAACAACAGATCAGCTTCTCTGGCTTAGACCTGAGCTGCCATGCATGTTTGTTAGTGGTTTCTCCCCGTTTTTGTTCTTGCTCTGGAAAAGAAAGGTGGAAGAGCTAGGAGAAGCCAGCTCCATCCCACTCTCCCAGCCACCACCAGCAGAGGCCCCAGAGCAGACTATTTTCTTGTCATTGCATGACTAATATAACCACAGGGACTTGAAGTGCATGGGAATTTTTCCAGCCAGTGTTCAGAGCTACCTTTCTTCTGGGGAGGGTCTTATGACATATTTTCTCTTTTTTCCCTTTCAGTAAAGATGTTGCTGGCACTGTCGGTGCAGCATGATGGGCCCCATATCTGGCATCATTGGAAAATGACTCTTCTTGAATCCTTCATGCACCCTGAAATTCCCACCAAACAGGCTGCATTGGTAACAGTGATGGTCCATGCATTTCTGCATTTTCTCAGGCATGTCCTCTAGTTAAGCTTTGCCAAAAATGGCAGGACTGAGGCTCATCCTTTCATGGCTGCTGCACAAGAACTCACAAGACAGACAGAAGCCTTGCTAGGCTGTGCAATACATGCCACAGCACAGGACCAGCAGCATGTGGTGGCAGCTCACAAGGCTGGAAAGAGCCATTTTAACTCTTGCATGTGCTGACACTGCATTTTCAGGTTGTCCTCTGATTAGCCAGGAGCCTGCAAGTCCCTGACCAGGGTTAACCAGCTCCCTGCTGGGACCCTCATTAAGAACAGCTGAGGCATTGCTGTTTCTTCTGTGCCTTTTTTTACATCTGTTTCTATGTTTCTGAGAAACCTTGCCAAGAAGCCCCCAGTTTATTTAGTGCTCACTTCTGATTTGATTTGAAGCTTCTCAGCCCCTCACTCTTGGGTCTGGCCAGATCACTGGAGCAGAAGTCACAAGATTTCTTAAAAAGAAACAGCAGTAAAAAAGCTGATTAGACAAAACTGCTGAAAATCTTCAAGAATTAATTTACAGACTATATGTGATAGCTTCCCAGAATGGCATCCTTCCAGCTGCAGTGTCCCTATCACTCCAGTCAATGATGGGACAGATTAGGCACTGAATTCCTGACAGCTGATATACTGGTGCATTTTTATTTATGAGAAATGTTGCAATTTGGTGGGCTTTGAACATTCCTTTGAACTTTGGAAATTCATATTGCCTGGCAAGTTTGCACCTTGGTGAACAATCGGGTGCTGCTCAAGATCTACATGACCCCAGCAATAATACCTTTTATTTATAAATGTGACCCGTGTGTGCTTCAACTACATGAGCTTGACAAAAATCCTATCCCAACCACAAAAACTG
This sequence comes from Pomatostomus ruficeps, assembly GCA_013400735.1. Taxonomy (NCBI): domain Eukaryota; kingdom Metazoa; phylum Chordata; class Aves; order Passeriformes; family Timaliidae; genus Pomatostomus; species Pomatostomus ruficeps. The sequence continues at coordinate 18,296 of VYZT01004194.1, read as the reverse complement.
AACAGCGAATTAATTACTAACACTGTCTCAAATGAGTTCTAGATAAAGGACACTGTGGTTGTCTCCAAGGCTGATATTTTAGGTATGAAACTCAGTTTCATGTTGGAGATCCTCCACTCTGTGGGGCCAAACAGGCTGCTGGCACACAGCCTTGCCAACCCAGTGGGAATTCAATTCTGCAGAAACCTCTGAATGATGCTACTAGCTCCAACCCACAGCTGATGTCTGCGAGCATCACTGGCTAGTCCCTAAGATAAATATGTCAGTGAGCCTTACAGAAACACTGCAAAGTCTTCACCGGATAGAGTGACAGTGTATGGCTACAAACCCAGCTACTGGTGGGTAAAGACATAGGCAAAATCAGTCTATACTTTTGAAATAAGGGTAATTTGTATTTAAGCTTTGAGGCCTAATTCCTGCAGACTTACTTTCTAACTAGCTCCACAATGTGAAGTCTACATTAAGGAAAAAAAAGTATTCGATGATTAAAGAAAAATTTCTTGTGTCTGACTCTCCAAGTTTTGCAGAACAGTTTAGGAAAATTACAATCAGGAATTGCTCAGATTGTAAACTGAACCTTTGGTTCAGTTTGTAAGTGGATCCCTGGTATTAAAATACATATTTAGGACCAAACTTGCAATTGAAGAGATTGTTTTGTTTGACTTGTTTCCTACTGAGGTAAAAGACGGGCGGTTATTTTTTTACAAATCTAAGTACGTGTCGAGTGGTGGTTAAAATAGGAAAATACCCCAGGAGCTCTGACCTCTCTGCATAGGTGCAAATCTGTAATTCAGCTGAATTCATACCAGAGCTATATTAACGTGAGCGCAGGTCAGCAGGTGGCAGGCGGGACACGAGGGCAGAGCGGGGCAGGAGAAGAGACTCGTAAAACCCCGACCCTGGAACCGGATCTGTGCCCGCGGCTGTTCAAAGCCTGCGGAGCCGGGGGCAGGCGGCGCTCCGCGCTGGCACCGCCGCCCGCTAAATCGGGGCCTTGTGCATTGATTTATTTTAGAAAGTCCAGGGCACAGTTACTGGGCAGCCTAAATATAGCTTTCCCAAAATGGAAAAACAATCTGATTTCGGTCGAGCACAGTCAACAAAGGTCGTCGCACCTCGGAAGTCGGGACGTGGTGTACACCGTGCGAAACTCGGCTCTCGGTGCGCGCAGCCGAGCTAGGAGAGGCGGCGGACGGGGGACAGACCCCGAGCATGGGTCGAGTCTCCACAGAAGCAGGTACATGCAAAAGTCTGCAAAGCCAGCTGGCTTCTACCGGAGCAATGCCATAAAGACAAAAAAAAAAAAAAAAAGAAATCTGTAGAGAAAGCAAATGGTAATTACATGTTTCTAGAGCTCTCATTCTCCAAAAACTTACTCTGAAGCAAGATGTGGAGGAAATACGTTTTTTTCTTGTGTAAGCAGTTCTTAGCCAAACGTCTTCTCGTCCCTCCCCCTTCACTACTTGGCTACAAATCCCCTTCCTTACTCACACACAAAGAAGGCTGTTGCCATAGAAGTCTTGACTCGGCTAAAAAGCGATTCAAGAGGATCACCCGGTGGCTGAACGGGCTTATGCTGAGAGTCAGGCAGGAGAAAGCAGGCTCTCTGGTGGCTGGGGCTGGGGGAGAGCTCCGGCTCTCCCGTTACAGCTTGCCAATCTTGGTCTCTGCTTTTGCTCAGAAAGTGAAGCTGAACAGGAAATTATTGTGCTGTGTGACACAGAGAAGTACATTACGCAGTATTAGGAAGATTATGTTTATGAAATGTTAGTTTTCCACTTTAACAGTTAAAACCTTTGGACTTGTTTTCTTAACATAATTTTCATTTTCTGCAGTTATTTATGTTTTAATGCTCTCCTCCTCCAAAGGAGAGGATCCCCTGCTCTTGCACTAATGCATAACCTCCGTGTCTCCACAGCAGCCCTGGGGCTGAGGGAAGGGAAGGGAAGGCAAGTCCTGACACATGCCAAGCATGTGGGGGAACCATCCCCTTGTGCCTCTTCACTCCTGAACTGATGCCAGAGTGGAGAGCTGGGGGCCACACGAGAGGCTTTGTGGACTCTGTGCAAGGAGCAGGTGGGGAGGCTTGTAAAGCAAGGGGCTAAGTGAGCCCTTCCTCCAGTGGGTGCAAATGTACTCTTACCTCCTTCATCTTTCAGAAATGGTCTGTAGCAAAGTGCTGGTGTTAAAAGTGGCCCTGTGACACTGAGAGTGCAGTTTAAACCAGTTCATCCATTTCCAAGAGTAAGGCTAAAACGAAATACACCCTGTTCAGCACACTGTAAACATTAACAGCCTCCTTTGTAGGCTCTCTGATGAGCCTCCTTCAGCTAACCCTGTGCTGCAGCAGTGGTTTGGCATTGCCACTGCAGATACACACCCTTCCAAGAACATTCCCCAAGTTAAGGGTCACTCTTGCCTCAGAGAACTTTCACTTCTCACATGCTTCATAGAGACAGAAGCTGCCCAGCTCTCGAGGTGCCCCAGCAGTGAGCTTGCCCCACTGCCCTTTCCTGCTGCATGGCACTGGCCCAGTCATGTGCCACCAGAAGCCGTGTTCCTGCTGCAGGCACTGAGCAGCTGTGGGTTGCCCCATGGGCCCTCCGTGCTAGGCACATGCTCCCTCATGGGGTCCCAAATGTCCCTTTGCCAACAGAGTGGCAAGGGACAGGATTCAACTTCCTGCCTTTAGCTGGACATAAAGGACAGAGAAATCAGTGGGGTCTGCCCACAGGAAGAAGGGAAGGATGACACAGGAAGGAGTCAAGTCTGTTGGGGTAGATGGGATATCTGGAGAAGGTGGAAGACAGCCACATCCTCACCAGCTCTAGTGGGTGCTGGTACCTGGCTGCTGAGCTCCAGCTGTGGTGTCTGAGGTCTGACCCTAGGCTACAGGGCCCAAGGTCCTGGATTACCCTATGAGGAACAGGATGAAACTCACCTCTTGGTTAGCTGTTGGTTAATTAGGCTGCTGTACCCTGGATGAGACAGAGGTCCTATAGGAGATGGAGCATCTGGCTGTGGAGGATGTAACACAAGGCAGCACAGGAGCATTGCACAGGGGTGGATGCTGGCCTCTCCCAGCCCAGGGGCTTCATTTAGTAGTTTCAATATTTAGTTGACATATTTTTGTGTTATTTTAAAACACACCCTGAAGTTCAACACAAACCTCTGTCACAGGCCTGAAGCTGAAAGGCAAGACTGGGCTCATGGTGTATTCTGTGTGCATGTGGATCTAATTATCGAGGGGGCATTAACAAAATAATCTCTGCTGAGGCTTATAGAACTCCCAAGACATCATCTGAGAGGACTATCTGACATTTTTAGAGTGTTAAGGCTATGGATTTTTCATAATTTTTTTTAGAGCTAAACATGTGGAATGCATACAATACATTTTTCCATCCTAATTAGCATTTTCTTTGGCTAAACTGTGCCTGGCCCTAATAGTTCTAAGAGACACATTGATTCCACACACCAGGAGGGCCCCAAGGAAAACACATACACAAAGACAATGCAATTATGAAGGATTTTAAGCAGCTTCCACTTAACCAGTGAGTGGTGTAACACTAGTCTAAAAGCTTCAACCAGCCTTTGAAGTAAAATTGTACTGCTGAAAGAAAGAGACAGAGAGAAGAAGAGTGAGAAGAAAAAGCCTAGAACAGACTGTGCAGACTGGAGCTGCATGAAATCTGCTGATCAAACACTTTGATTAGTTTAGTGCCATGATTTGAGCTGAAGGAGAGCTGAACCTCAGTTTGAAAGTTGTTTCCTTTCCAGATGCAAACTCAAGAGATCACCTGTCTGCTTGGTATTTAATTTGCAACATTGATGTGCCAAGCTGCTCCCACACACAGTAAATCAAGGAGCAAGGAGCTGAAGATAACTGCCAGCCCATATGGACAGTGACCCGCTTCATTTATTACCCAAGGAAGTGTGTCCATTTTGCAAATAGAAATGGCATTTTCCTTGCTTGATGACACTAAGTATCTTATTACAGCAGGACTGTCAGGGTCAGAGACCCACTGACAGCTTGGGATAAAAGTGTCCAATGCTCCATGGTTCTAACTCAGTGAAAGCCAGACTCATGCAGACGTGGACACTCATATCTCTTTAAAGGACAGAATATACTGCAGTGATGCCAGAAATTCTTAAGTGCTATTTATCTGGGAAACGATGTGTCTGAAAGGGAAAAGAAAAGAATTTTGACATGCTGCCCATACCAAATGTGAAGTGCTTTGCTGCCTTCTGGAAGCAAACAGGGTAATCCTGAGGAGGTGCACCTTCCCAGGCCTGCTGGGATGCAGCTGGGTTGTCAAATCCAGCCTTTGTCTCTGTTAAGACAGGCCAGAAGCTCAAGAGATGAAAAGCAAGGGATACCTGTTCCATCACCCACAGCAGCACTTCTGCACTAGCAGCTTTCAAACAGCTAATCAAAATAAGCAAGCACAGACTGGTCTAACAGTTGAAACATGCTGTTGCTTTGTGTGTCACCGTCATCCATCCTCTCATGCTCCAATGCCTGCAATCTTGTTTTCATGTGAGGCACTGGAAAAACTATTGCCTGTGAAGCTGAGCAGGGTGTCATGTGATGAGGTAGCCCCATAGTGCAGCGCTGCCTTTCTCAGGTCAGAAGCATAGCACTGGATTTCAAAATACTCAGGACTGAGATTTTTGGGCTCTGCTCTGTCTGAACTCTTCTTGACCTGTTTGCAGTTCTCTTTTACTTTGTTTTGCTTAGTTTAGATGTGGCAGTAAGTTCTCTAAGTGACCGCATGTGCTAAGTTAGTTTGTTTTACTTTTGTACATCCTTGCATGCTACAGCCATAGTTTTACAGGGACTGTAGTTATTCTGGGCAGAATAAGCTATTTTTGATCAATATAATAATGCAGTGTAGGGATGGACAGGTCAGCTACAACATCCATGGAGAAGTGGACAGACAGGATGTAGCACAGAGGAACACAGGCATGGGATGGTAAGAGCTGTGGCCCAGGCTGGCACTGGTAATCCCACAGCTATAAATATCTCTCCCTTCAATAAAATTCAAGTAGAGTTAGTTCAATAACTTTAAATAAAAGTGGAGCTGGACAAAACTGTTTTTAGGGTAAAAGAAGAAAAAGAAACAGTACTAAACATATGTAAAATGCACTACATATACTAAATTCCAGAGGCATATGGAGCTGCAGACCAGTGCAGAAAGAGGAAGGTGTGAAAAAAGCAAGTTAGAAAACTTATAAAAACTACTCCAAGTGGATCCTAGATCAAGAAAGGAAACACCATCAACCTGAACATCATGATCATCCTTGCAAAACACTCTGGATGTCCCTGACTCACTGCCAGGCCCACCAGAATAAGACCACCCACCTCAGGGCATGGAGGAGTAGCCTGACACCAGGAAAAGGGGTAAAAATCAGGTGTGTGTGAAACAATTTTAATTGCACTGTTATTCTTTCTTTTTCTGTAACAACTAGATCTAGACTAGCAGTGATTCTTGATTTACTGTTCAGGTTTCCAACAGTATATGGTGAGCTTCTCCTTCACCTGCAAACAAGATTTTTAACATAAGAATTCCTGGAATTAATTAAATGTGGTAACATTAAAATGATAGCGAGGCCATGGATAGGAAAGAGTCTACTGATCTCTGATCTTTCCTGGGTTTGCTCTGGCTGTCACAATTCCCATGACTGAGATGTGGTATGGGGTGACTTCTGGAGGTCAGATGAGGCACGGCTGGGAGCTGCACAGCACAGCATGTTCCTGGGTGAGGGACAGCTATTTCAGCAGAGAGTGGCAAGCTTTCGTCCACCATGAAGAAATCTCTGCCTTTCCCAGGAAAGGGAACATGAATTTCCTCAGATCCCACCAAGGAAACAAAAATCCTGGGGTAGGTGAACGGCAAGACACATTATTAGTGTTAAAATACTAAAGATCAGACCAGAAAAATGCTATAACCACATTGATTTGGAAGAGCTAAGCTGGATTCATGAGAGGGAGGCTTGCAGAGGACAGTATGTGTACAATTTGTAACTTAACCCAGGCTGCAGTGATATGGAGACACCAGCTGTCATACCCTTCATGGATGCATAGAAAACATTTAACATGATTTAACAGGACTTTTTGAATCAAGTGATCTTGAAGTCTGTTTTTCACAAGACCTTTGCTGATAGTGTTTTCTTTATGGACCTTCCTCTGTCAAATTGTTGCCAAAACTCACCAGGACGCAATCTCTTCTTCATTTTCCCTGGGAAATGGAAATCACTGCGGTTCTGTGGGGCTAATCATACTAGCAGATATCAGGTCTTCAGCAGTCTTTTAACCAGTCCTTTTATTTTTCCCCTATAAATGAGGAAAGAGGTATTTGCAATTTCTGAGGTAAAGCACAGCAAGTCCAAAAACCCAGAGGCTTAGGAGATCTGGGGGCCAGTGTTTAATGCATTTGTCATGCAAAGTGCATCACACAGAGCACTGACTACAAGTTCTGTAATCACAGCTTTTATGAACTACAGGAACTGCAATGTGTTTTGAAAACCTAGTTTTTGGATGGACATATCTGCATGCCAGATCCAAGTCAGCCTAACCAGCTCAGTGGAATTAAACTTATGGACATAATCCAGCCTCAATAGAAGCACAAGACTGTGGCAACTCTTCAAATGGGCAAACCTTTCCAAAATTTTTCAATATCACTATTTTTTCTAATGCTCAGACCTATTCCACCTGCTTTACAGATACACAGAAACTCTGGTCTTTGCTCCAAAGACCTTATTCTCTGTACACATGGTTCTCATGCAGGCAAGTCTGATGCTAGAATTAATACTCTACTAACCATGTTAGCTTTTACTTTTCAACATATGTTGATGTCATATTTCTGCAGCCAAGTTCTCTATAATATGATGGATAACTTTGTCTGCTTCTAGTTTTCAAGTAATACTAGAAACATTTTCAATTTAATCAAAAGAACCTGACATTATTCTATGGTTTTGTCCTTGGCATTGCTTTTGTGGTTCAAAACCATTCCCAGTGCCCAGCTTTCAAACTCTTAATAGGGATTGGTTTGGGTATACCCAAAATTTCCAGTCTCCATCATTATGTATCGGCCTCACTCAAGGGATAGGCTGGTTTCCCTTTACTTGCTGCAGAGCCTGGACCTTCTGTGCTGCCAACCCAGCACCAGAGCTGCTCTCACAGTGTCCAACCTGGTGCCTTAGACAGGGGCTACTGGGGAGGAGGGAGGAAGAGGGAACATTCCTCCCTGAGTCTTTCTGGAAAGCAGTCTAACTGTAGAACCCACCGCACTGCCAAATTGCCACCCCAAAGCAGCTGTGTGGAGGAGGGCAGGCACAATGGCTTGCCTGTGCTGGCAGACAGAGGAGCTGGGAGGGTGCAGCATCCTGTGACACTGTCATGGTCCTTGCACGACCATGTGCTGTCAAAGGAAAGTGCTAGGAAATGTTTTGTGGTGGTACGTTCCCTTTCCCATCCTGGCAAGATAAGTCACAGAGCAGGGGGAGTTCATTATGTTCCATGTTTGTTGATCCAAGCAAGACAGAATGAACTAAGACTGATTTTATTTGGCTAGAAAGGGCTGAACAGCAGCTAATATTAAACACCACTCATGTGAAGCAGGGACATTGGTACTGAAAGAATTATAATGATTTAATGTGAACAGTAATAAAGTGTTCATGAATAATGCATTTTAAATTATTACCTAAATATTGGCTGGCTGGAACTCCAACCTTAGCCCATATTTCTCTGGCAGTATTTAACCTCGTCACTAATTTAGGGAATTAGAGGCACTCAAAATCCTAGCTGGAGGGGATGTATGGGTAGACTTCAAATACAATCCTTGTCCCATTCACTCACTGTTTCCCTTTTGCTTGTATAAAGGAGAGTAACAGATAAAATGATGTCTGTGATTGAAGTCCATAAAATTAAGTCTACACTGAGTCTATGGCCTCTCCAATCACTGAGATCGGTCTTCCACTAGCCCAGACCATGCTGTGCCCATAGGAGCTCATCAGAAGTGCAGGAGCTGTTTTCCTGTAATGCTGCAAGTACTGACAGCAGGTCCTCACTATTTTCAGATGCTGTTGACATGACCAATAACTGCATTGTGTCCAATGCAGCAGGCAGCAAATTCAGCCCATCTCCTTTTAATTGTGAGAGTTTAGATTGGGATTCATATAGAAAACATCCCATGAACCAGAATTTTCCAAGCAATGGACGGAGGAGGCAAATAACACTGTAACACACAGGCGTATAAAGGTACACATTTCGCTTTTCCCACTGACTGCACCAAGTAGCTGTATCCATTTCCAACATCCTCTGCACTTTGCAGGTACCTCCTGCATAGCTGCTTCTTGCAGTACTGCACTTCTAACAAGTGCTTTAGTAACACAGGGTACAGCTACAGCTATTTCTGAATGGAAGTGTGGATTTATGGTGTCAGTGTAGCTGCTAGTGGCAACTTCTTCCTCTTGCCTTGGAGCAAATTTCCCTTTATGGTTAGGGAACTTTGCACTTACCACAGGCTGTGAATGGGATCTTGCTGTGGAAAACATGATGTGATGTGCATGCATGTCCCCACAGTCACTTGTTTGTATAGCTGCACCTTTAGAAATAAGAGCTGCAACCAGAGTAGGGTTTGAAAAGAGTCCTGCTGCTGCCCAAACAATGCTTTCAAAGGACTTTCAAACACTGTGTCATGTGGGATTTGTAATTTGTTTTGCCATACAAACTGCTGCAGCACCCGTTTCAGCCTGGGTCTGACACAGAATTTATAGCTAAAAACACCATGCAGCTGTAATACAATAACAAAGCAGTTCCTCTGACTAAAACTGGCTGCAGTCCTAGGGTCTTTTCTCTTGCTTTCTCAGCCACACCCTTCCCTGAAATCTCCTTCTGGGTTATGCAGCTGACCCCAAGTCCATGGGGTTAGTCTATACTGGCAAAATGATTTTCCAGACCAGAAGGTTTACAGTTTGATATCTAGATAAAGAATGACTCATTTTTGACTCACAAGCAATGCCTGACCTTACTGATGTGCCCCCAGCTGGTTTTCAGAAACTGAGCTATCAGGGAAAATACTCATCCTCAAATTCCCAAGTGCCATAAATGTCATGTGGCTATCACCAGGAGGCCGAACGAGCACCCAGACATCTCTCTTCTGCTGTACCCCACACTGCTGTGGCCCTTCAGAAGCTGAAACCACTGCAGCCTTTCTCCCGAGCTTGGGTACACACACAGGTGACAGCTGTTACCTTCCTTCCAGCAGCTGTACACACAGTTCCTGCACGGCCACCCCTCCCCTGCCAAGGAGTGCTGAGCAGGACTGTGCATTAATTCAGGATTGGGGAAGGGCTAAGCAGAACAGACATTTTGTGCAGAATGTATTCTGTTTTCATCAGAATCTTTTGAAAGTATGGGAATGAATGAGAATACATATTTGCTGCAACCCAATAAATCCCCCCCCCCTTTTTTAATAAGAAAACCACAAAGTCTGCAGCTAAATATTCCCCAAATCTTTTGAAATTTTCCCCAAACTGAAACTCCTGTACAAGCCAGGCACTTTCACAGAAACAAAAGCAATAACAAAGTTGTTTCATTAACATTGTGCAGAAGCCCAGTGTCAGATGAAAGTGTTGGAAATATTCATACTTTCAATATCTTTTTCTTCCTTACCAGTAGGAATAAACCATGTAACTTAAGGAAAGAAGATAGTACAACATAGAAAAACTTCAGTAATTCTCAGTGCTCAAAGATCACTTTAGCAAACTTGCAGTCCACTTTGCAGTCCACAAGAGTGTCTATGTGCTGCAGTAGCTCAACTAGACCAGCATCCACTTCAAGTGATGAAAATCCACAGTAACAGGTGTCTCTAGGCCAAGCATTCCAGTAAGTGAAATTTATTGTTTTGATATTCCCTTCTCCCATTTCTCAACCAAGGGATCTTCCATCACTAAATCAACATGACCAAGACTGCTTCAGGAAGACAGAAAACAGGACAAGTGCAGACTTTCAAAAATTAAAATGGAGTCAAAGATGTCCTCTGCAATATTGAGTTTTATTACAGTACCAAGATGACTCAAGAGAGCTACTCTGTGAGGCCAACAGAAGAAGCAGGTAGCAAGAAAAGCCTGTTACTGCTGTCAATATGACAAGAATGGATGAAAATCATCCTGATATCTACAGTGAAGATAGAAATCTGAGGTCCTGCATAGAGCAAGACCTGAGGCAATCTGGTCCCTACATCCCAGTGCTTTTATCATCCCACTGGTCACAGATGAGAGCAGGAGGGCTTGAGGGGGAACATTTCCTTTGTGCTTTGCTGCTTTCTTTGTTCCCAAGGCCAGAAGGATAAGAGTATGACCTATCATGTGTCAGTCCACTGGCAATTTCTCACTGCTAAAGAGAAAAGTGTGCTCAGCAACACCCTGTCTTATGGATGGCCCAAGTGTACATCCCAAGGGAGAGCACAGAAATAGCACCTTCATCATTCCCATATCACCTTTCCATGTGGGAGCCACTAGATCTGCCCCTCCCTGTAAGTGGCCCATTCAACTCCTACAGGATACCTGGAAGTGCTTTATTCCTAGTAATGCTGAAGGAGAGTAGTGTCTCATGGTATGTAGTGCACAGAAAGAGGGTAAAAATATGATCCAGAGGGTATACAATCTAATTAAAGGGTTTAATTCTTTATATTCACTGTAAAACTGAAAATCCAGGCTAGGTGCATTTGAAAACAAAGCTAACCAGATAAATGTGAGCTGTTTCACACTAGGTTATGGGTATATTTATGGGTAAGACTGAAGAAATAAATTAGTGGTTTCTTTTCTTATAATGTAAATACTCCCAAGAACACTGGAGATCCCAAGGAAGTCATCTGGATGGGGATGTAATGTAGTGCAGATGGGAAAGTGCTTGAAGGGAAAGAGGGAGCATCCAAGCCTTTCCCAAAGCTCTCCTAACACCCTTATGACAGTGATCTGCCTCAGTGTTGTTGTTGGCATGGCTCACTCAGCAGCCGTCACATCCCAGCTTCATAATTGAAGCTACAGACCCAATTCATTAAAAGAAGATTTACTGGTGTTAGGAGGGTTTTGTCATAGATCTTGTTTTCATAAATGGGGCTCTGTAGTGCATGTGATTTACAGAGGAAAGAAAAAAATGAATTATGGGGAGAAGTGCATGTGAGCAAGGTTCTTGGAGTGGGAATAGTTTAGTGTGGAAATGTGACACAGATCTGGAGGAGAAGGAATTCAATCTCCCTCTTACCTGCTGACATCCCAGGAGATGTCTCAGCAAGATGAAACCACACTGGGCTTGTTGTGGAGCTCTGTACACCACTCTGCTTCTACTGTCCTGTGTGCTCCAGCAGCTCTAGGGGAGCTGGCAAGTAACAGGGCAGTCCCAGCTCCCACTGCTCACTGCCTCCTCAGCATAGCCCTCCTGTCTCAGAGAACCACACAGCTAAATGCTGAGGCTCTGTAGATTTCTCCTACACTTGGAGTTACTTTCCAGCCAGGCTTACAAGTAGAGCCCAGCAAGATTAGCAAGGGGAGCTGCAGCTCTAGTTCGAGTGGCTGTGGGAGCTACAGTGCAAGAGACATGTGGGACATCTGGGTATGGCTTAATAAATAAAAGCTTGGCAAGCAGAGACCTGGTCAGTGTGAGCAGTGGAGTCTTGAGCAGGTCTCATCCTAAATAGGTGTCTAAAAAAACAGGGTCTCCAATAACCCCCACTTTTCATTGCCCACAAAGGGAGCCAGGGTGCTGATTGGACCCAGCTGAGGTGGAGTTCTTCTGTGGGTCCTGATTTAAGCCTAATTGCAACTTTCAAGTCACAATTGTCCATGAGGCAGAATACAAAATGCATAGCTATGTACAAGCAACACACCGACTGGATCCAGATGGGGAAATCCTGATGACAGACCAAAACTCTTCTAGTCCCTTTCCCTTTTCCCTTTCCCCTAAAAACAGTTTATGCCTATTAGTTTTTATGTCAAGAGTGCAAAAAAAATGAATAAAACTTCCTGTCCTTTCACTGAACCCTTTATATTTGTTATTAAAAGACAAGTAAATTATTTTATCAAAAAAATGTGGAAGCTTCTAATTTTTTATGGGATTTGTCTCTCAAAATTCATAAAAGGCTATAATGTGATTCACAAAGTTAAAGAGTAATGTGCAGCTTAGTATCAGACATGTTGGAGCTGGTCAAAATCCACGGCAGCCAGGAGTTGACTGACTATAGCAGTGAACAAGGGAAACTCTTACTTGTTTTGATTATGATGTTATGTTACAAGTATTTTGTTCTTGCAGATCTGATACGCTGCAGTGACCTACAAGTGACACACAGCTTTTTTAGAGGGTGTCCTGTATTGCAATTTCCCTGGCCAGATCTTGTGTGTACAAATAATTTTGTGGAAACATTCTTTCACATCTTTACAAGTGATTCACTTAGGGATATCATATAGGCCAAAAAGTTTGTTGGGTTTTTAATAAAAAGGAAGTGTGAAGTGAAGCATTTACTGCCTTTAAGTTGTTCATACTTGTCCAGCAATCAGGAGCTGTGTTCCAGAGGCCCTGGAGGTGTCCAAGTGTACATTGAATTTGACAGCATCTATTTTTTGTGCCAAGCAGTAGATTTTTACAGAACATTTGGAAACATTCACAAAAAAGGGAAATTTTGGACTTGTGCAATGGGAGTGATCTTGCACAAAACCTGAAGCTAAATTTTACTTGCCCAGTGGGAGAACAAGGTGCAAAACCACCCTTATGAGTAATGAATTAAATCAACCTATTCAGTGTCTAAATAGTGCATATTAGTTTTAGGTTGCTCTTAAATTGCTTTTGACCAGGGAGTTATCCACTGAGTAATTCTGATTAAGCAAAAATGTTGTAAATAGTCCTAACTTGCTTGTAATCAATTCAAAAAGAAAAAAAAATTAAACAAAAAACTGTCTAAATATGATCTTATGTGATCATATTTATATATGATAAATACTTATCTATGATAAATATGATCAAAAAATTTATTCTGTACTAATCACGTGGCAACATTCAGGTATACCTAGTTAAACCCCACTGGCAAGTCATCAGCAATAGAACACCAGGAAAATCAGCCTTGATGCTTCAAATCTCTGTTTTTCATTTGCAAACCAAGAACCATGTAGTAGAGGGGAAGAACCTGAATTTCAAAAGCAAGCTGACTGACAACAAGCACTTGCCTTGGACAAACTCCACAGCAGTCATTCCAGGGATCCACAGATGATGACTGAAAACTATAGTTTTAGATCAATCATATTTCCTAATGCAGTTACAGGGCTGAGCCTTTTCCATGTTGGAACAGCAAAACCAGAAAGAGATTAAGAAGCCTGCCTAATAATTACCATTCCAGCCTGTCAGAGTCATATTATGGCACATAAAACTTGGATTAGATGAGCAATCCAAAGGTTGCCAAGATAAGGATTCAAAAGCTAGGTAATACCAGAAATAAGGTCATTATGCTCTGTTTCAGGACTTTGAATGACACAGCCATGTTATCCTTCTGAGGGAGTCATCACTATCCTCCACAGAAAACACAAGGTCTGTGTAATTAGCATTTCTATGAAGATCCCATCTGTACTGACCAATATAAATCATGACAGCCAGAAAATTGATTTTTCTGTTTGACGTGTGTCTTTCCTGATTTTTCAGGATTTTTGAGCTTGATACCTCATCTGCCCAAAGTACATCTACCACTGGCTTTCAGTAGTACCACTGAAAAGACTGCTTGACGTGCCCTGCATCATCTGGGACAGAGGGACAAGGACAGTCCATCTTTTCAGGGCAGTAATGTCCTTTCTATCCCTGTTCTTCCTGGCTGCAATATGTGCTTCCCTTCTGTTTGTGCTCAGAGAAGATGGACTCTGTGAGGTTCTAAAATCACAGTCTAAATGTACCTTGAAAACCACTCTAGTCTTTCAAACGCTGTTCTTTTTCTCCATGCTCTGCACTATAGTCAGTTCTTTTGTCATGTTGCTAGACCTTTCTGGAGAATGGAAGAACTGTCACTCATCCCACCCCTCATACAAGAAAGGGCACTCAAGAATTTCAGGCCATGTAAGAAAAAAGCATTTTTCATCCTTAACTTGAAAGTAGCTTAAGCTGGAAGTCATGGAAAATCTCCTGCTGAAACATTTTTAAAAGTTTGTCAAAATCACAAACAGGAAGACTGGGGATTCATAAAAGAGAAAACTGTTCAACCCAAATAATGAGTAGACTTGCTAGATTTCTCCAAAATAGCACTTTATGTAAGATCTAAAAGCATTTCTCCACATAGAGTTCAAAGCTAATAAGCTAAGGACTTGTGTTTTTCAAAGACCTAGAAGGACCGCAGAGAATCCTCCACATCTTCCTCTAGACATTTGCTGAGATTAGACTGACACCAAGAGTTGTACTGAACTAAATCCACAGCCAAAAAGTGATAGTGTCTCTTGCTTAATGTGAGTAGCAAGTCTCTTCAGATTGAATTTCTAGATTTCTGTTCCACACTAACAATCTATAGGACTAATTCACAGACTGTAACTGATCACTTACTAAATCAAGGTGACAACAAATACTCATATAAATTACCTTCTTTCTTCCTACAAATGGCTTCTTCAAAAATGTTACTGCTCGTTTATAGAAAGCCCTGTTTGGAAGAGAAAGGAAAAACGTTACTTTGACATTGTCTGTATGAGCATTCTCTCTCTTTACCTATTTTTCTGAGGGCTAAAATGTGGGAAGCGAAACAGGAATTCCAAGAAGGTTCTGATTTAGTTACCTAATGTAAGATATGCTTGAATATTTATCATCCCGAATTATGTTTCAGGTTTTTGGCTTTATGCTCATGTCTATTCTTTTGAATTTAGTTTTCACTGATGCATGTTTTCCCTAAAGTCTCTTGCACTGCAGGAAAGAAGAGCCTCCTAAATCTGATTTGTGTAGATTTTTAAAACTGGCTTACATGTTAAAAAATAGACACAGCTGCAGTAAAGGGCACTGAGCTTTTGATCTTAAAAAAGAAAAGAACCTGGGTTTAAAGAACATTCATTTTATGCAAATAAATCTGTGCAGAAAAACAGTGTAAGAAAAATCTGTGCTCTTTAGAGACCCTGGAAAGCAGCTGGCCTGGCTCTGCAGGAAGCCAGAGGGTGAGATTTGCAGCTGCTGGACTCAGACCTGGCCTTTACCACAGCGGCAGCAGGAAGACATGCCTGAGGAAGTGGTAATTGTCCCTGGAGAGGTTTCACCCCTTCCTGGCTCTGAGCAGAAGGGGGCTGCTTGGCTCTTTCCATCACATGCAGATATCTATCTATCAAAATAGAGATTTCTATCTATTTTGAATTTTGTGGGTTTTTTGTAAAAAAAAAGACTTAATTTGAGAAATATTTATTCAGAAGTTGTGGCTGGCAGACATTTCCTTCCAGGGCACCCCGTGCTCTAATTTTTGGTCAGTTCTGTAAAAAAAGTTAGATAAATGCTTCTGGAGACCTGCATAGGAGAGACTGATCTATTACTCATTTGAAACAAGAGTAGCATCTTTTTGCAGGACTTGTAACCTTTTCTGTTCCTTTTTTTTCCCCTGCAGTCATGACTGTGGATTTTCTCCCTCTCCAATATCTTTCATATGAATATCCTACCTTATCAAAGGCAGTATTAGAAGCTGAGGGGAGAAGGGAAGACAAAAGGACTGCAATTGCCATGTGTTTCTTACCGCCCAGGTAGATCTGGATTGCTTGGCCTTCATCTCCTTAGTCTGTAACTCCAAAGGGATCAGCGTAGGTAAAAAATGTTATGTCGTGCTGTGTGACTTGCTGTGTAAATTCCAAAGACTGTGCAACAAGCCAAGGCTGACACAGTACAGACAATGTGATGGCACTGCCTGCCTTTTGTGCCACTACAGAGAAGGAGGTGGAGCAAGGCATTTGCACGTCTCCCAGGAAAGAGAAGATGGGTAGACAGCTGGAAAAACAAACATTTTAAGAAAAACAGATGAGAAACAACAGAGAACACAGGCATAAATATGTAGTGCTAGTACAACATTTTCCTGCCTTCAGATCTCAAAATGCTTCACCACTTTATAAGATGGGAAGCACACCATGTTCACCAAATATGTTTACATCAGAATCAAGGGTGAAAAATTACCTCTATGCTACTGCACTCTTGAAACATTCCTTTTCCTTTCTCCCAGCTCATCTTGTGACATGTTTCAATATAAATTTCCCTATCCCCATAACTGAGGCTCACTGAGTTCAAAGGTTGAAGAAAATCTAAGGTAGACTTGGAATTAAGACGATTTCAGGAAAAAATGTCATTGATTTGGCAACAGCTCTTTCAAACTTTGAGAAAAAGTATGTAAGTGATGTGTGAGGTTAATGAGCAGCTGAATAATTAATTGTTCCATTCAGTGGGTGTTCCCAGTCATCCTGGAACCCAGCTGCCCATGAAAGAAATGCCAAGACACAGCTTTCCTCGTCCAGCATTAAGCTAAAATGCCTAATCCCTTCCCAGCTATTCTTTAGCCATCTCCACTCAATCAACAATGAAGAACAAAGCCAACCTCCATAGACGTTTTCCCCCTCAAGCTATTTTCCATACAAGTGAGAAATGTCAAATTTGCCTGTGCTGGGTCTGCAACCACAGGACTGGGATGGGACAATTCAGTTGGGGTATCAAAGTTAAATGGGATTATGAGTTACATGTTTGGGACTGGGATATAGGATGGTTGGCCTGAAAAGAGCTATGGAGCTCTGGCTGTTAGGGTTTGGCAAGGAAATGGGAAGAAACTGTGCTTAATGCAATTTTGAAAACAGTATCTTATTGCTCTGCTTCCATGAGAACCATCACTGGAATAAACCCCATGTCTTTTGAAATATTCATTAAAAATAAAAGATTCTCCCTTGCCAGAAGAGTCCAGTAGCCTGGAGTATCTAAGACCAACCTCATAATTTGGGTTTGTACCAGGCAGAGAAGAGCGTGGCTCCTATACATTGACTTTTATTTCTTTTTATTAAAATTTTGGGGAACATCTCCCTCTTTCCTTTTAAGAGAATCCTATTATGTGCTTGAAAAATTGGTATTCATTAAGACTAGGAGAAAGTGTGTCTCTTAGTTGGTGTAAACTGATGTCTGACTACTGGTATTCCAGTTTAGAAAGAGGGAAGAATTAAAAACACAGGGTTTTGGCCAGAGTGCAAGGTGTAAATGAGCTCAAGCCAGGCATGACACCAGGGGCAGAGAGGGATGACTATGGGAGGGATGGCAACTAGGGTGCTCTGAAAGGGTTTAGTGAAGAGTCAAATGTTGATGATGTTGTTTTGACCAAAGTGAGAGTAGAGGTGCTGTGTTCAGAACCAAGCATTCGTGTCATTGAAGTAGACACAGAAGTTTTCAAAGGTCAGTGGTAGTTGGTGAATATGGTGACACTGCTGTGTAATTTCATGCGTGTTTTGTGATCACTTCCTAATCCCGGGAAATCCTCTTACAGTATAATTGCAGGTCCCCCTGTCTTTGGGGAATCTGCTGAAGCAGAATCCACGTGTCTCAGGGATGCTGAAAGGATAAACTGGTTGATGGCAGTAGATGGATTGGCCACCCAGAAGCACCACACCAGGTGCTGTAATGGGTGCCTCTGCAGAGCTGATGAGAGCTGCTGAAGTCAGGTACATCATCCCAGGGAGGCCTATCCTACGGAGAGTTAAAATGGAAGTGGTTCAGGACAGACATAATTGGCACATGGTGTGGTTCTTGGGGTGGGCTTGTGCAAGGCCAGGAGATGGACTTCAATGATCTTTGTGAATCCCTTACAACCCAGGATATTCTATGATTCTGTGACACATCCCTCACAGGTAATCCAGGAAGTGTGAGCTCTATTGAAAGGTTTTCTGAATTTTTCTATCCAGGTCTGCCAAATGATGCTTCTAACAGAACGTCACAGCTAGACCAAAAAGCCAACACACCTTATATACCTGGCCTCCCTACCCTCACCTCCCAGCAGCTTTTTCTGCCCCTTGTCCAGGCTCCAGTTCAACGGGACTTGGGCCCAACAGCTCCTACCTATCCCACCTGCCTGCCACACCACCCTATCTCTGAATGCTCTCGCTAACTTGCCCTGCCACACCACCCTATCTCTGAATGCTCTCGCTAACTTGCCCTGCCACAGCCTGTTTCAGTGGCAGCTGTGGCAGCAGCCCGTGTCCCGCGGTGAGTGAGGGGTGTCCGGCCGGGCACGGCCGCTCCCTGAGGGCCGCGGGCAGCGCCCTCGCCGCCATATCCCGGC
>VYZT01004186.1:0-17112 GCA_013400735.1 Pomatostomus ruficeps | reverse complement strand
ACATCATTGGGATCCATGGAGTGGTGATATTTTCCTTATTCTGTCTCTGTCACCCTCTTTCTATCCCCCCCGCCCCCACCTATTTTCTGTTTCTTCCTCTTCTTTTGTCTCTCTTCTCTCTCTCTCTCTTTCTCTCTCTCTCTCTCTCTCTTACGTTTACTATCAAATAAAACCCATACTATTGTCACTGGCATATGGTTTCATTTGCACCTTAATTTGGGCAGAGGCATTTCTAAGAACTTTAATAACTGGATCATGACACCCTGGAAGGTTTGAAGACCAGGTTGAATTGGTCTTTTAGCAACCTGATCTAGTGGAAGGCATCCCTGCTTATGGCAGGGTGGTTGGAACTAGATAATATTTAAGGTCCCTTCCAACCCAAACCATTCTGTGATTGTGAGTTCCTATTATTAATTTCTTTTCTCTGAAAAATATTTTAAACTTT
The DNA here is from genome assembly GCA_013400735.1 of Pomatostomus ruficeps. Classification (NCBI taxonomy): domain Eukaryota; kingdom Metazoa; phylum Chordata; class Aves; order Passeriformes; family Timaliidae; genus Pomatostomus; species Pomatostomus ruficeps. Next base: position 16,667 of record VYZT01004186.1, on the reverse strand, counting down.
GACAGGACCTTCACTTGTTCCTATGCATATAATGCACACCAGATCCAAGAAAGCAGATTGGTTGGTCTTTTGTTTAAACTATATATAAGAAACTCAATACTCAACTCATCTGTTGGAGGTACAGCTGCTTAAAACATTAAAAGACAGGCTTTGATTTAAAACATCCTCAACTATATTTTTCATAAACAAATAATTCTATATTTATAATAACATGACAATGAGTCTATCACCCCATTTCCAGAAAATTTTCTGTTTATTCACAAAAGCAAAGAAATGTTTAACCTAAAGGAAAAGCTGTAACTGGTATAAAAAAAAAACATGGAAGGAGGAGTTTGAATAGGTGCATTTGCCATTTAATCATTTTTATCACAAAACCAAAAACAACAACAACAACAAACAAACAAACAAAAAACCCCCACCAGTAACCCAGTCTTTAAAATTTCTGGGTGGACAACAGGAACTAAACATATTTGGTGTTTAACTTTTCAGTATTTCAATCACATGTATGTAAATCACTGACACTCTGCTCATCCCACCTGAGACAGCAACTGAGAACCAAGAAAAATGAAACAGGGAGGATATGCGAGCACTACAGTTAACGAATGATGTGTTGCCCCTACAAGTACAGTTTCAAAGCACAACTGAATAATTTCAGATGTTATGTTATATAAGCACAACTAATAATTTCATTAATATTACCAAGCTATTTTTAAAATATGACATTCAAACTGAATGTGAAAATAATCAAAAAACAAAGCTCAACAGATGTTTAATTTAAATTTAACACACATCTGTATATTAAGGGAAAAGTCATCTTTGCCATACATTATCTTCTGAAGATGCATAGAGATGGTTTCAAGCAAACCCAAAGAATCTAATCGTAATTATGTTCCAACCTGTTTCAGAAGATGATTCAATTTTCTCTTCATGTGGTTGTGACAAAATCAAGCTATCTATTCCTTTTATTCTTCAAAAGAGAGATCTAGAGAAGGAGCCCAAATGGGATCAGTCTTGTCTTTAAGTAACTTGGCAAGTTACCAGGAATCAGCTGACATTATCCATTCAGTGGTAGTTTCAAGTACCAAATTCCACACTTAAGATTTGTAGATGGCAAAACTGAGTTTGTAGAGACAAGCCTGGGTAAAATCTGTGGAGTTTAATTCACACCATTTACTTTGCAAGCTACTGTAACTGCATCCTACAGATCTTAAAATTCCAGGATACTGCTGTTGAGGAAGCTCATTATAGTAAGTCTAACAAGCCAAATAAAGCAAGAGATAATTCCACTTAAAATAAAACCATCACAAATCATGACAGCAGAAGATATTCTTTGTTCGTAAACATTCTAGGCCTATATATGTGTGCCTATATGTACATGTATGTGTGTGTGTGCATATATACATACAACACATGAGGTGAGGTCTCTGACAAGTTATATTGCATTCTGCTAATATTGCAAGTTTGTGTAGTGCCTTAGGTTATTTTTTAATTTAATTCCTCTATTTATACATGAACAGTATTAAAGAAATCCTCGAGGAGTGCACTATTTGATACTTGATGATTTTGTTCAACGCCACGTCATTTTAATTTATATCAAAGGAGAACTTGGTAGAAGCAGGCTGCAGTTGCTTAAGCTTTAAATGTCAAGTAGGGCCAAGGAGGGGGGTAATGTTTAGTTAATGTAAAAGACAGTTTCCTAAGTAGAATTAAAGAGCATAATTTGTCAGTTAGACTATTTAAGTAAAATGGAGTGTCCTTTTCAGCTCACAGCCTATTAAAGGGGAAAAAGAACCCCTCCATTACCAATTGCATTTCTGGAGAGTACAGCAAGCTTCTAATATGTTCTGTAAGAGACTGAAAATTCTTATGTTCTGACCTGTATTGCTCCTCCATAGAGTAAAAAATATTGGAAACAAAAAGAATGGAAATTATTTGGAACAACATAAAGTAAGCAATGTATTATTGTTAATAAAGAGCTGAACAGTTGTTTAATTGATTTTGCTTTTCTGAAGGAGGATAGTTGATTGCAGTCTGAATGAAAATAATGCAATTTACAGTAAGGAAGTGACAAACTTGAAACATCACTGAAAAGGAATTCTTTGGAGTCACCCCAGTACAGCCTTTTCCTTACTTTTCTCTCAATTAGAATAACAAAATAATGAAGAAAGTTTAAATATGAACAACAATAATGATAATTATAAAGTCTCATTACAGAACCATTTTTAGCCCTAGGATGTTAAAATGCTGTAGAAAGAGATGTATTTCAATCCACTGTACAGTGTGGCTAAGACTAAAACCTGGCTTCCCAAGAATTCTTAGACTTTGCTTCCTCCTTCCTCTCCCTCTCATATTTCTTGTCAGGGGATGGAGAAAAAGGAATATATGACTGAAATATTTAGTCAAAAGCAGAAAGTAAAACAAATGCGGGACTTCACATCTATTTCAATACATCTGTGCAGAGGGCAAAATCTGAGTTCTCTCTTTTTTTTTTTTTGCAGGAAGTCAAAGATGGAAACCTGCCTACGATGTGCAGCATGTATTTGGTGAGTTTGATTTGTCCAAGGTGCAGCTCAGTCACTGCAAATAGCCTTTTTCTGTTGATCTCAGGCATAGATAAAAAGTTCCCTGAATGGCTTCAACGTACTTAGATATCCCAGGATATGTTCTCACAGTTTTTAAATTCTATCTATATAAGACTTCTCAGTGGGGAAAAAGAAAAAATGTAGATAAACATAGATATATGATAACTATGTGACATGCAGCCATTTTCACTTACAGAATTTAACAATCTTCCTGTGCATGACTATCATTACCAATCCTCAAAATCCACTTGACAGAACGTGGGGAGAAACTAGAATGCATATATTTAAGTCTTTATTTTGCTAGTCCATTCATTACTATTCTCCCAACCTCATATGTTCACAAAGCAAGCAAAATTTTTAACATCAGCATTACAAGGGTGGCTTAAACAAACCTCTAACTGCAAGTTTATCTAAATATTATTTAAAACTAACATTTGAAACAAAACTTACATTAAAACAGGAGAGAAACCACACATGTACCTTAATTTTATTAGGGTTAACACCCACAGGTCCAACACTTCCCAGGACGTACTGGGGTACTTCATGTAGCCCCCGGGTCCCCTCTACACCCAGTTCCAGGAACTTTATGCATTCCACCAACGTATCTCTTCCTTCAGGCTGTTTTACTCCCACTTGTACTGCTTTCAGAGAAGAAGAGAGAGAGGGAAAAAAGGGGCCTGGATGTTAAAACTTTTCTGCTTGGCTGCTCCATAGACGATTAGGGCAGCTGCCCTCTTTTATGTCTTTCTGCTAACCTTAAAGATGGATGCTGGATGCTCTCCTTCATCCACAGATTTCTGCAAGGAGTTCCCTCCTAAAACAGTATAAAATGTGACAGAAAACTACTTTTGAGTTTTCACAGAGTGGAAAGAATCACTGGCTGGAGTGTGTCATTATTTCTGATCTCAGAAACCCAGATGAATGCAACAAACTGTGTCTGTCTGCTCTCACCTACAAGAGTTGGGATTCTTTTAACTCATTGGCTTTAACAACAACATAACTTAGGAGAATAACTTTCCCACTAGTTTTATATTCAAATGCTCTCTGAAGCAAAATGCATACTTCTGTAGTCAATTTCTTTGATTTAAAAAGAAAGGCAAAATGTCTTATTTGTAACATTATTAGTTTGGAACATTATAGTCAGTAGGCTTATACTCCCTCTAAAATAAAGGGAAAAAAAGATCAGGGACACAGCTTATTTGCAAATTAGGTCTTTGAAGAGTGCAGTGTCCAATTGTCTGCTAATGAAGATTGACCCTGGCTGGATGCCAGATATCCACCAAGGCTGCTCTATCACTGCCCTTCTTAGCTGGACAGGGGAGAGAAAATAAAACAAAAGTCTTGTAAGACAACATGAGGACACAGAAATAACTCAGTAATTTCTCTCATTCTCCCCAACCAGATCTTAAAACACCTTCCCCAGTTCCATCCCTTCTTCCCAGGCTCAACTTCACTCCCAAATTCTCTAACTCCTCCTCACAACAGCACAGGGGGACAGGGAATGGGGGTTGTGGTCAGTTCATCACATGCGGTCTCTGCTGTTCCTTCCTCCTCATGGGGAGAACTCCTCACATTCTTGTCCTGCTTCAGCATGGGGTCTCTCCCACAGGGAACAGTCCTCCATGAACCTCTGCAATGTGAGTCCTACCCACAGCTGCAGATATTCATTAACTTCTCCAGCATGGGTCCTGTCCACAGGGTGCAGTCTTTCAGGAACAGACTGCCCTAACATGGGACCCCACAGGGTCACAAGTCCTTATAGCACACCTGCTCCAGTGTGGGCTCCTCTCTCCATGGGGCAACAGAGCCTGCTTCAGCACAGGCTTCCCACAGGGTCACAAAAGCCTTTGGACACTCCCCTGCTCCATTGTCCACAGGCTGCACATGGATCTCTGCCCCACAGTGGAACTCCATGGGCTGCAGGGGCACAGCTCCCTCACCATGGGCTGCACTACGGGCTGCAGGGGAATCTCAGCTCTGGGGCCTGAAGCACCTCCTGCCCCTCCTTCTGCACTGACCTTGGTGTCTGCAGAGCTGCTGCTCTCACACATTCTCACTCCTGTCTTCCCACTGCTGTTGTGCAGGAGTTATTTCTTGTTCTTAAACCTGTTATCCCAGAGGCACTACCACCATAACTGATGGGCTCAGTCTTGACCAGCAGCGGGTCAGTTCTGGAGCCAGTTGGAATTGGTTCTGTTGGACACGGGGAAAGCTTCTGGCAGCTTCTCACAGCAGCCATCCTTGTTGCTTCCCCACTATCAAAGCCTTGCCATGCAAAGCAAATTAAAATCTGTTAAAATTAGCGGTCTGTTAAAGAAACTTACTAAAAACAACGTACTCAACTTTAACAAAAATTCTCTATAAAGGCTGTCTACTAAAAGCATAGCATGGAATATTTTAGTGTAGCTAAAACTTTTGAAACTCTGCAGACCTTAATTTGGTATCACACTTGTCAAACAGCTCTGCTACTTGTATAGTGCAGGTATTCATATTCTCTTTCAAAGCTCAAGATATAAAACTTCTATTTTGATGGCTTTCTAGAAAATGCAGTCTTACAGTTCTGGTAATAAGGAATGCCTGCCAGCGAAATCCCTGTAATGATCATCACGAACACACTTTAAGAGAGTCCAACTACTTTGGTAATTCTTTCATCAATTTCAGTAAATGTTCACTTTAGAACATAATGTATTTTATAATTATGCAGTTAGAAATATGGGCATATTGATTTGTGTGGAGAATTGAAATGTTACCCTTCACAAATTTTTAGCTTCATCATTGCTTAAACTGCTCCTGATGTTCTTGTGTTTCTTACTGTTTGCACATATGTCAATTTTAAACCTTCTAGACATTTTAAATATTTTTGAAATATCAAGGGTTTAAAAAAAATTGTACTCAGATAATACTAATCTGAGTTTCAAAGTACAAGTTAATTTTTTTCTTCCATAGGTCATCAAGCTTCAGCTTGATCTTTTTACAGAGAAAGATTTCTCATCATTATAAAGCGTTTTCTTCCGTATGGTATTTGAGTAGTTGATTGGACTCTCTCCCAACCTCTTACCCCTGGAAAACTGAAATTTTACTGAGGTTGGAGGAACAAAAAAAAAATCAAAAAGGTTGTAAAAAAATCAAAAAATTTACTTTAGCTAGAAGTCAGAATTATTCCTCCAAGGGGATGTCTTAAGAAAGCTAATTAAAGGAGCTACAGCTCTTACCATATATTAAAAATATAGTTTTATTTAAAATGCTTACAGTATTAATCATTAAGCCTAAAAAATTAGTATTATAGATAGGTACTTGAAAAAAAACCCAAACCCCATAACAAATAGCCACACTGCTATCCTTCTAGCCACCTCAAATCTTTTAAAATCATATTTACTGCCAGAATTTAAAAGTCAAATGGTCCTCCATAATTTTACTACCCCTACTCACAAGGCCTCAGGATTATGAAACCGCAGTTTTAAAGTGCAAAAATGTAATAATTACATGAAAATGAAATTAACAAAGCTCAATCCATATAGGGAACTGAAATCTAGTGGCATCCCAGTTAATCACTGTCTGGCTTTGTGAACATCACTGAAGACTTATTCATCAACAGTACCAGCTCACTCGCAACAATGTGCATGAAATGAAATCACCTTGCTTAGAGCCAAAGGGGCATTTACAGCCGCTTTCTTTTTCTGTCTTCTCCTATCCAGTCAGATTCGTGCAAAATTTCATTCCAACCTTCAGCTACCAGGCCAGATTACACATTTTCAGCTCTATCTACACCTCAGATGCTGCACAGAAATCTTTTATGTCTTCTGCTTGTCAGCAATGTCACCCAGTTTAGGATTATGAGCTCTATGAATAGGAAGCCTAGAAAATATGCATGAAACCTGTCCAGAATTTTAGGTGTTCTACATGGAACATCCTCTTTCCTCCCATATGAGTAAAGAATTCCTTTATATAATCCCTGACACACTTTATTTTCCTGTATACTGTCTGGAGTAAAAAGTGAGTGGTTTCCTGGCAGTGTATTAAGTTTCCTGGTTTCAAACTCTAGACGCTATTTGCATAAACCCAGTCTCTGTGAGAATTTCCACTGCTTCCCTCACTCAGACCTGCTTTCAGGAGCATGAAGTTTAAAACTCAAGGAAACATGAACGAAAATCTGTTCTAGAGATGGATTAACTATGAGCAACCTGCACAGCCTGCTCAGTGGTGAGATGAGGCTGTCTACCATTTCCTGCCTTGATTCAGACTTCTCATGTAAATGTAAGCAATATTTTTCCCCCACGTGGGCAAAATTCCCATATCAAAGTCACATCAAGATGACAATTTTTTAATTATTATGATTATGACAGTTATTATGATGATAAGAGACACATAAAATCAGAGTTATCAGAGAAATAATTTAAAATTGCTTCTTATAGCCAAAAAAATACTAAATAAAATGTTTTCTGATGCTCACAACCATTGTCAACTTTTCCTCTCCTTTTACTTTTAACTCTCTCTTCCTTACCAGGGCAGAAACCTATCTCCTCTCTGAAACTTGTAGACCAGCTTTACCACATTGCTCACCAGTTCTATTCACTACTGCCTTTCCCCATTTGCAAATTTCCTCCATTGGATCACTAAAAAAAGGCTCTAGGAAAACAAAATCTTTATCTCACATCATTGATTTTACAGACCAGTCTCCCAACTGGTCACTGCTTCTCAGTAAAGCATAATGCAGAAGCACAATCTGAAGCTGTCTTTACTACCACAGACTGTGCTCAGTACTCTCATTATTTTTGGTTCTTTCAGCAGCTATCCTTAGTATAACATTATGCTTTCTATCATGTGTCTGAACCTATTTTTATTACTTTTTGCTTGCTTCCACTAGTTTAGCAAATTATATATTGTAGTATTTTTTGTATAATTATGTTTCAGTAATGACACTGAGTCTTATATTCACTAACTACTGTCACAATTACAAACTTTCAGTAAATTCCATTGAATATTTTCTTTTTTCAATTATAATGAAGTCTAATTTAAACTTTTTTTCTGTTTAGATCCTTGCAATCTGAGGGATTTTTCTTTTCTTACCATTTTGAGTTCTGAAAGTCAGTGGTATACATTGCAAAGTTCCATTCTTCCAGTATGTAACGTGAGATGTAGAGACAATTTTAGATAGAATATCCATCACTGATTTTGTACTCCTAACAGAACAATTCGAGAAACATATTTTTCTTCAGCACTACAACTGCACTACACTGAGGAACTGACAGATTTTTCACACAATAACTCCCAAACTTTTTCTGTTTCTTGGCCAGAAATCTGTGACACCTTCCTTTTTGTGCATACATTGATTTTTCATTTGCATTTTTGATTTATTATCATGTGCTCGTCAGTCGACCTACCATTTAAATCTCTCTGCATTCTTTCTAATTATATTACAGGTATAACAAAGAGTTATTTTCCTTGGGTCTTTTTCTTCTAAATTCTACTAGAGCATAATAAATTGTCTTCTTATTATAGAAATAAAAAGGTCTACATTATGTCCGTGCATTATTGGGGAAAAGAAAAGAGAGAGTAGGAAGCAATAAAGAGGTATAATCCAATTCGACATTCTGGAAAGAAAAGGTTCTAGTATCATTTATGGTGTCAGAAGCAATGTTTCTGGGAAGGCTAGGGATGGGTTATGATTGCCATCTATCATTCCCCCATAACAGTTAGTTCACAAAGTAGCTCTCAGTCCAAATTTTTTTCAAATTTGCATTGGAAGCCTGTCTCATCACACCACTTCACACCATACCATACCTTTTTACTAACTGTGCTTGTTTCAAATCTTGAGCACTTATTAAAGTATCTCCTTATTTATGATACACCTCATATTTTGCTTTGCTTATTAGAAAATACCAGGAAACTAATTTATAACAACAGATATCTATCTGACCTTACTATTTAAGGTGTAGTATTTCAAAGATACACACATTTTTTGTTTGCCAGACCCATGAAATCTGCCAAGCAAGTACTTTCTCATGCATCATATCAGAGAAAAAGATATCTTCTGGTACCTGGGGAAAGGTGTGGGTATTCTGCTTTCCTATGGGGAAAGTTCTAAGGATGAGGCTGCAGTCAAATCTCTGGTCATGAAAGAGATTCAAACATTTCCAGAAGGTTGAGGTAGCCATTACAGAAAAGTTCATTTCAGAGCTAGTGTGGGTAAAAAGATAACCTCAGTGGAGAAGAAAGAGCGACAACAAACTGATGCTGCAACAAAGAACATGTGATTTGGGGGCAATCTAATCTAATAATCATACTGATTAGAGTTAGGCAATGTAAAAGTATATGCAGGCACAAAGGAAGAAGAAACAGGTGATGTGGCAGACAAGAACTTCAAAATCTGAAAGATAAGGATCAACACTGTCTGGTGGACTTGCCAGCCCCTGACAGGAAAAGGAAATGGGAGACAGAGTTTAAGAGGTTCAAAGAGAGGAACAGCAAAAACAAAAAACAGGAGATGATACAGATATAGCAGCATCCAAAAAAGAAAAAATGCTCAAAGTCTTAAGAAATAATAGAAGGATCTAGACTCTGCAGCAATTAGAGAGACTTGACATGACTCAATTTTACTTACTAGTAGTCAGTGCTAAGTGAATGTAATGCATCCTATATTCTTTGCTAATAAAGTGGTACAAGGAATTACATAGTGCATTTCTGCTTTAGCATCTCCCAGTAAGAAAAACTAGCAATTGCATTTCATTGTGAGGATTCAGGCCCCTAAAGAGAATGTACAAGAGATCCAGAGAAGGTCTTTCAACCCTTTCACAGTTATTATGCCGTATAACTAAAAGGCATGTAGTTATAGGAGAAGGAGTGATGCCTTTAAACTGAAAATGGGTAGATTTAGATTAAATATTAGGAAGAGATTCTTCCCTGTGGGAGTGGTGAGGCACTGGAACAGGTTGCCACAGAGAAGCTGTGGATGCTACATCCCTCCAGGTGTTCAAGGCTGGTTTGAATGGGGCTTTAAGCAACGTTGTTGAACACCCTGCCAATGGCAGGTGGGTTGGAAGTAGATGGCTTTTTAAGTCACTTTCAACCCAAACTATTTTATGATCTTATGATGATTCCATCTCTCATCTGCTTCAGCTTGCATCTAGAGGGTGGACTGAAATGTGCCCTTAATCAGCAAGGCTAGTTGAACAAAATGTATTCCCTCAGTCAGCAGCCCAGGTTGTCGTAACACCAGCTATGTGTTTCCCATTCTGGATTATGAGAGCCTGCCATTCAAAAAGAGTTGCTCTTTTTCCCATTTACTCTTTGTAGCAAAATTTCAAAGAATTTATTTTGGATTTTAAAATTATGCTCAAAAATATAATAATGCAAAGTAATATATTTTAGATTATCTTTATGTAAGTTCTGGTGTCACTTGTTCAGAATTACGTGAAGGGCCTGATGTAGTTCTTACTGGATTGTTAATTGAAGCTGTATTAAACCCATATGAATCCCCTCTGCAAACTATGTTTATATCTCAAAACTAGACTAGGTTATGAGGAAAGAAAATTAAAAAATAAAAACTCATGCAGAAAAAGAATGTGTTTCCTTATGCAGGGATAGTATATTGTGCTTTACAAAGATGGTTACCACAAACAGCAGTAGTCCTGCATGAACTGTATGGAAATTAATTTTATTTCAGTACACTGCATTAGAGATCCAAAGTCCAACTTTGTCATTATAATTTTTCATACAATTATGCGTGGGTCCTATCTTACTAAAGATTCTATCTTTTACTGCCTCTGGCTGTCTTCTGGACGAAAGTTCTCGATCATAATGTAAAAGACTTTCCAAATCCAGAAGTTAATGGCCAGAGCAATAACTGCTATTTATGCATTCTACTCCCCAAAACCTCTGAAGCATCAGCAACATATGCAAATTCAGAAAGGCACATGTCAAAGCATGTGCTAACAGTAGCTTACTGGCAGCCACATGATGATGGATTTGGGACCATTTCACCTTAAGAATCAGTCTTTTCAAGATTTTTCAAGTGGTTTTATTTGGCTGACTTTACGATAGCTTACTTCAAAATAAATTTGGTGATTAGGTACCTATCCTAAAACAAGCATCTAAGTCACAGAACATTGTGACAACTTTGTATACTGTCTCCACTGAAAACCTAAAAGTGGTGTAAATAGAGGGACTGGCAGACACTCTCGTTCTAGTCTGGTTTGGAATAATTAGGGCAGGGTTGCAGCAAAACTAAACTAGATGTGAAAATATGGATTGTTCTGACTGCTCCATTTTCTGACGTCTCCCTTTCAACACACTCTTCTAAGAGACGAAACATTCCTATATGATGTGAGATCTTTCGACTTGAATGCATAATTTATCTATGCAATTCCTATTTCAGAATCTATTGTTTTGAAGAAGTCTCTGGTTGAAATATTTTTTAAAAAATCTTTCTCAAATTATCTGCTGCATTTCAGGGTTAACCCTCAAAGTACTCTGCCATTCATATTCCACACAGCAAATCAATGACTGCTGCTCATTTGTGATTCCTGCCAAATCACTACACTCTGCTCAGACTGAATAGCTCGAGACCCTAATATGGTGACAGCTGCTGGGAATGTTATTCTGTAAAATGAATAGCAGGATAGTATTCTATCAGCTAACAGTACACAATCTTCTGAAATCTTATTTGAATATAGGTGGTGATAGCACATTTCCTTGTAACCCATATGTACTTCATAATATAATGTACTGAGTTTGTTCCTATTGCAATAATTATAGCTGCTTGCATTTCTTTAGTTCACACAAATTCTTGCAGGATCAGGGTCTAACTTCAAAATTAAGCAGTCAAATGAAGGTGCAAGTTCTTTTTCTTTTTTAACTGGTTAACATCATCTAATGTAGCAAATGTTTTTTTCCATAATAAATAATGATATTTTAGGAAACTAAAATATGCCTACACCACAGTCAGTGAGTTAGAGGACTTTCTAATATAGGCAAGAAAACAATGTATATCATAATAGCCACAAAGTCATGCTTTTCATAAACCAATCAATCTTCAGATTAGAACTCGTTACATTTCCTACCTCCACTATTTTTGCTGGAATTCTCTTCCACACAGTACAAATTCCTTAGGCTCTATAGCACTTTATCCTTTTTTTTCCCTTTTTTTAAAGCTAAACAGCTCCTCTCATTCTCTGTTGTCAAAAACATGGAGTAATTACAAGGAAAATTCACTAGCTCCCAACTTCTACTCTACAATCTAAAGAAATCAATTTAGTCTCATGCTGTAAGATCGGTATTTCCTACTTCTGATATCTTTGTCCACTTCCTTTTAGAAAACATGTGATCAGGCCTCCATATACAAAGGTGCTTGCTCTACATACCTAGCATGAAATGATTATAGAACAGCCAAACCAGTATTTTGTCTTCAAACCTGCATTACTGGCTTGGCTCCCTTAAGAGAGAGAAATGTGGGTATTTTACAATACTTGATCAATGAGATCAGTGGTATGTATCAACGAGGACTGTCTGCATTGTCAAGTCTGGCCACAGGGAAACAGGAGTAAGGAAAGACTAGTGTAACTTTTACAATGTGTGCTAAACTTCAGAAAGTACAGAAAATTTGGGACATTCTGCCTCCTTTCTGAAACTGAGTTGCAAATTGTACTGCCACACGTGACCACGAAATGTAAACAAAACCACAGAAATGGCCCAGGCAGAAAGAAACCAAAACTAAACCATGCTCTCCCCACAGAGACTCCTGTCCCACACACTCAGCCCTGAAGGGTATGGGCAGTGACACAGGGAGCAGCCAGGAGCTGGAGAGGTAGTTATAAACTACAATAAGAGACAAAAGAATTGCAGCTAGCTTTTATTAATCCTCAGTATCTTTTGTGTTGCTGCAAGTATATTATTATTGATTTTCAGCTAGACTTTTAACAGTTGGGGAGGGGCAGTTGGTTTGGGCTTTTTTTAAACAAGGCAAGTTTTGAAAAAGGAGCATCAAACCTGAAGCTGAGAAACTGAGAGCAGTATCTCTTTAATCTGGTTAATTTGTGAGGGAAAGGGTTAGTTAGAAAGGCTTAAGCAGGTACACAGCACCCTGCAAAGAGCAGGTGAGAATGAACATTAGATAATTTCCTACAAATGTATTTTGTGGCAACAAAGGGAAACTTTCTGCAAAAGCATCATTTAAAGACCTAGAAGTAGAGTACTTGAAATACACTGGCTTTAGGCAAGTCCTTTCATGTACATTTAAATTATCTATGGACTCAAGTAGAGTCTCCAGAGGGGGCTTGCAGGTTTCTCAGTCAATGTTCAAGCCCTGTTTTAACATTGTGAACAAGAAGTAGAACAGGCCTGAATGTGGGGTTATCAAGCGTGTGTAATAAACAATGTCATTACTCCCCACAGCAAGCAGATAGGCTTCCTGCTGCATCCTGACTCCCTCTCTGTCCTTAAAAGAGCAATTTAGAGCAGGAAGCTAACCCAGGTGCCAGGAGCCAGCCTCAGGAGGAGACTTTTTCTCTCCACTCCTTTCTCTAACCTGCTGGTTTAGGCACCTATGACTATCCCAGAGTAAAACTCACCCATGCCCCACAGACGAGTCATTTGAGAATTTTCTCTGTACTCAAGTTCAAATTTATGTTGAGATTATTAATGAAAATTTTACGTTACATCAGTTGGAAGACTGATCTTGGAGGAATTTCATTAATATTTCCCCTTTAACAAAATCCGTTATCATCTCTGCTTTAGTTGATTCCTCACTTCCTAATAATTCCTGTACCAGTCTCTGTCTTCAGTAAACTACTAATTGCCGGGTAACACTGTGGTAGATTTATTTCTCTAAACTTATGCAAAGAAAATGGCTTAACCAGACTTACCAAACTTCTGGGGAACTGTGTGGTTCATTTGAACTGTTTCTATAAGTAGTTTCTAAGTGGTTCTTGTTTTCTGTTGTCCTGAAGTAGTTTCAGTTGTTCTTTTCCCAAGAAACTTCACAAACCTTGCAGTTTACTAATCTCAAATCAATAGTTCTGTAGTGATGTGACACATTTTTGCCCATTCTCTTAATTGAAATTTAAGTTCATTTAGGTTTTGAGTTTGAGGTTCAGTGTAATACAATATAGGAACCACAGAGAACATTATCCACTTTTTGAGCATATAGGTTGCATTTGCACAAATAACTAGGGTCAACCTAAAAGTTACCCTATGCTCTGTGTCAGTTAGGGGTCAAGGACCCAAATTTCTCAGGTTAATGGTCAGAAACACCGAGCAAGAAACATCCTGTAAGTATAGTCTAGTCACCCTGACAACTCAGTTTAAACTTGATAATTCTCTGTATCTATGTCTTTGTTCAGATAACAACATAAAAGTTCACGAACCATGTATGTTACTGTAAGAGAAAATATTAAGTGGAGGAGAGCTATATTTTGCCAACAGATTGCAGCATAAGAAGAACACTAAAAAAGGAAGTTATTTGCTGGGAGTGTGTCAGCGTAACAGTGAAGCATGTTGTCACACTCCCCACCTCCCTCGTAGTTTAGTGACCCATAAAACCTGAAGTCTTTTGCTCTGTCCTTGTTGCCATCCAGATTGCCCTGCCCTGCAATGCTGCCACAGGAGCAGAAATGGTGTCATTTACATTCTCCTCTCACCCTAACCCTGCTCCTTTCACTAGCACATATCTCAGCTTCACAGGGTACGGGGCAGTCAGCACAATCTCCACCACACATAAAAACTTTAAACTCCAGCCCTTTCTCAAACACTTTTTGCTACTGCATGAAGTACAGAGCAGCCTGAAAAGACTCTGCATTATAGAAAGGCTGCACTTTGTGTGTGGATAATACACTGTGGATAAAACAGGCATGAATGATAGGTAGGACACAGATGAAGAAGGAGGCTCAGGTAGCCTATAAGGGACTATGCCAGTGAAGACAGGCCTGCAATGGCAGCTTGCTCAGCAACAGGAAGATCTGTGAAAATGATTCCAGGACATGCTACTGCTTTACAAATAGCCTGCCAGTGCATCAGAAAAAAACCCAGAGGTGTTTAAATATGTCAAATTAATGTAACAAGAAATAGAATTTGCACATTTATCAAAAAAAGAGCTAATAACATAAACATCTAGGTAGGGACAACATTAGATGCAGATGGGAACCTAAACTGGCACCTCTTATCTTCTGAGTGCTTGACTTCACAACCTTAATATTACAGGTTTTGAATCAATAATGTCTTTTGTTTTAAGAACACTACAGCCACAGATAACACATCTGACACAAGGCTCAGCAGCAGGGAAAAAGTTGGGTTACCACTTCATTTTACATTTTCATAGAGATTATCTTCTTTTTCTTAAAGTATTTGATTATGTTTGAATGCTGAAAAATACCTCTAACATGAATCTACCAACAGTCTCCACTTTTTATTTACCATTTTTCAGGGAGGAATGGCTGTAAAGAGGCTTTTTCTGACTACTTGAAAACAGAATTTACATAGAGATTAATACACTTGAGAATTCCACAGGACACAAATCTGTTTAATTGGTTTGTCTTGACTGTAATCATTCTATCCAAGATATTTTTTTTCCACACTTGAAAAATTACAGACAAAAAATCCAGTTTGTAATCATCTTGCTGAACCATGCAAAAGTCCTCTATTAATTTTCTATTGATACATTCTTTGCTCATTGGCTGAAAGTGCAGCTTTCTCTGTGAAGTTATAATATGAGCAGAAAAGTAAGAATATCTCTACAAAGCAATGGCTGATATGAGCGGCTGGCTAGACGCTGTGCAAACCTCCATGCTGGCAATGCCACCAGCTGACTCAGAAGCTGTAGAAAGCTTCTAATCTGCCTCACTCTTGCCTCATTTGCTGGAGCATTTTTGCTTGATGGAATTTTGACAAGGCATCGCGGTGGATTTGTTTCAATTTAGTTTATATGCTGATCTAGCTATACCCACAGGTTTGGCAGCTACTAAAATATACTTCCTTCTCCCATATCCCCAGTAATTTTACAGTCTTATAATGTTCAGATCTTATCAACCACTGAATTTAATCTTTTCAGAAAAGTAAAACTTTCCTTTCCTTCCTGTTCTGTGACACAAAACATTCCTTTTTATCATGATTTTGAAGCCTTCATCTTTAGAGCATAGAGGTCAGTGAATTTGTCATCTTTACTTCTACAGAGATACTCCTGTGCATCCTAAAACAACTACCAAATAGTTCTCAGAGGACACAACACACTAAACTCCTGCTAAAGCTTTTCTTTGCAAGATTGCTATTCTGTGAAACTTCTTACATGACATTTACTCCATCATATTATTGACTTTTCTTATCCCATCCCCATAGAGAGTAAAATATTCAAGTAGTGTGATGAAGTGAAAAATAAGAGTTGGTTTATAAGGATCACACATTTTAAAAGAGTTGTTAATCTGTCAATAAAATCAATAAACATTTGTGGGTATTCCTTTCTGTGGAAAAGATAAATATTTTGTTGTAAATATAAAGAAGCCAGTTGCAAATTTTGCTTGTCACTGCAACAGCACAATGTATGATGTATTAACCTTTCAGCCCATAAGCATTTGCCTATGTATTGGCTCTAACTGACATCAGCAAACATCATAATTCTGTCAAGAAAATAAGGAATTTTTTGCTGAATGCAATAAATGATAAGACCAGTCAAAGGGAAATGAAGTTATAACCACATTTTTCTTAGCAGGCCTCTTAATTAAAATCAATTTAAAAAAAAACTTTGTAACTGAAATATTCATGAGATGAATAATAGTCTAACTAGAAAGTATTCATTGAAGATGCATTTTTGCATATTCAGTGATATTTGTACAGCTGCTTAAACCTGTAATTGACATCAGGCCTTCTTGCTGATTTTCCGAGAAAATCCAGCTCAGGTAAGAAAGATTTTTTTTCAGTCTTTCAAGACACAAAACTGCAGAAAAGTGTATTCAAGAGAGATGTTTGAAGTAGCATGCAGGAGCTAAAGCCTGTTAACAAACAAAGGTTTAAATCCCATAAATCTCACTCCGTTTCTCTTAATGTTTATAAACTGTTTACTGAATTAATAGTGTTTCTGTTTAGCAATGAATGCAGCAGTGA
>VYZT01004185.1:170554-188320 GCA_013400735.1 Pomatostomus ruficeps | reverse complement strand
AACAAACAAACAAAAACCCAAATTAACCAAACACCCAAACCCTGCAAACACACAGCGTTTTACAGTGCTGCACATACAGCCAGAATCTGAGATTCCGATTTTTTCCAGAATGTCCTTATTGTAGAAGAGTTTAGGCCACGTACTCTGCGGAGTGAACTGGGTAGTGGAGAGGAATCTCCTGGCAGCCCTTCAGTCACAGCCACTTCCCTCTGCACTCATGGAAATGTGGAACCAGGGTTTTAATGCTTACAAGCACATTCAAGAGAGCACTAAAGATCGTGAAGTGGTTTTTTACTGTTTATTTATATTTGTGCGTTATGTCAGACATATCACAGGAGCTTTTAATGCAGGAACTAAATTAAAAAGCTGGGACACTTTTCACATAGTTCTGTTGTGGATTGTGACATGAAATACCTTTCAGAACGGCTGGAAACATCCATCCTTCAGGTCAGCGACAGTTAAACTCCCAGCTGGCACTTTGTGAAGACACTTGTAATTTGCGGCTCTCTTTGTGACCTGCAAGAAGAGTGGAAATCATCAAAACGAATTTCCAGCACCAGGCTTCCTGTTTACATTGCTCGGGGTGGTTCCTGCTTGTTAACGCGGGCTTGCTGCTCCTGGCTAATGGTACAACTGACTCATCTCGGAGCAGTTCTCAGCCATTTAAAACTGTCGTAAAATCCCCCCAATAATGGGATGATCAAAGCAACGCAGCCGACTCCGCATGCGAGTGCGGCTGCGGCATTTGCAACCATTACCGTGCAGTGCTATAAATACATTCAGAGTGGTACAAAAGAGAGACTCGGGTTACAAAAACTGCAGTTCAGCCCAGGATAGCATCTTAAAATAAATATTCAGCTGCGCTCGAGGTCCTTGAATATTCCCCGGAACGCCTTTGGTGGGTGCTGTGATGTGCCCGATTCCCAGGGAGCAGCACCCAGCACTTGTTTGGGAATGAGGAGTCATTAAATGAAGCACACAGAGAGGGAGATACAAAGCGTGATTAGAAGCCTTTGCTGGGTTTTGTTGTTTTGGTCTTTTTTCTCCTTCCAGTTGGCTGCCTAACCCAGGTGATCTCGGATTTCTCTGTGAGAGCTGTGGTGCATCTGCTTTGCCGGCTCCGGATGGTCTCAGAAAGTGTTTTATTTTCCATGAAAACCTTTTAGTTGTCACTGCACAGAGTGTTGCATAAGTCAGTGATAAATCAAACTAATATATTTTAAAAACTAAGCATTAGGAGGTTTTATAGTTTGAAAGAAATCACAAAAAAGCACAAGGGCTGCCTTTTATCACCTCTCCTTGGAGACCCGGTTTATTTCATCACTGATGGGAAGCGTGTAGTACAAAACAAGATGACCTGTTTTCATCCCTGCTATCATTCCGCTGAAGCACAGCCTCATGCCAGGAATGAATTTGTCCCTATGTAAAAAAGGTCTTCACTGCTCCCCAGAGGAGCCCGGAACTGGGTTCTGCCTGTTTCCATCAGGGCTCTTTATCTCACATCAAGGGGAGCTGATTGAACACAAGGAATTCCTAATATGAGTCACTTGTCACTCAAGCTCTTCTGGCTGAGGATTCAGAATTTCCAGCTTTGTTTGGCACAGCCAAAACGACCTCGTTCAGCAGGCCCAGGCACTGAGTGTAACGCTGGCAAGTGACCCACACGGGCTCAGTTCCTGTGTGACAAACAGCGCTGAAGGGCTTTGAGATGGGAATAGAAATAAATCTTAATTATGGTGTTTTCTTCTAAATCTCTTGGGTGTATTGGGATGGATCTTCCACGTCTCACTCAGGAAACACTCCAACCTCGGCTGCAGCAGCATACCTGGAGTAAAACAATGATAGCACGGCTTTTAGATTTTAGTGAGCATTTAGATGAAGGGAGTTTTGATTGGTGTGTGCTCCAGAACAATATTGACTGCATAGATCTCTCAGCAAATAAATTACAGTTATTTTCTAGCCATCAAAGTGATGGGCACTGAAATGCTTCCTCAGTAGCTTTTATAGATATATAACAATAGATCTATATAACAATTTTATAGCTATTTTACATTGCAGGAGGGTTTGTTTCTCTAAATAAGTGGAGCTTTCTCTGGATCTTATCACAAAAATTCTCTGAATGTACCTTACAGGCAGACTTTTAGTTTAATTTGTAGCCATCAGTAGTGGAAAGGTTCAGTGGAGGCAGAGTGCCCTTTTTTAAAACGATCATACCAGAGAAGCAAGAGACGGGAACTCTGTAACATGATTGCAGTCATTTTCCTTGTCACTTTTCCATCGTTCTCATGTCTTGGTGTGGGGAGAACCCTTCCAAAAGCCTCCGAGAAAAGCTGCCAGACCGAGACACTGTCGGTGTCTGGAAGGGACGTTGCCCAAAGGTGGTGGGGAAGAAGAACCACCAAAATGTCCAGCACTGCGATTTATTTCCAGTTGAGTTCAGGAATTTAGAGGGAAAATAAGCGATCTGAATCAAGCTGGGGTGATAAATCCTGTGGGTTTGTAGTGAATACTTGTTACGTTTTCCACGAGAAGGTGCAGATGTGAGGTTCTCTATCTCCGTGACACCGCGAGGTCCGGGCGGTGCCAGGCGCTTTCTCACTCTCACACTCTCTGGGGAGGATCTCATTTGCTGCCGAGGTGGAACACCAAACAAACGCTTTTCATTAAGGAGCTGCGTGGAACGGGATCAGTCTAAGGAGAGGACTGGGCCTTTGAAATGTAAACAGAGCAGCTCCTCAAGGTAGCATCCCCTGCCCTTAATTGCCTCTGCCCTGGAAACTGCAGCTTCCCTGGCAGAGAAAAGAAACTTTCACTGGCACCCGGCTTCACCCTGCAGCTCCGGCCTGGCCAAATGTGCCAGCAGGGCAGCCTGGCAGGAAAGGAACGCTGCTTTCCACGTGCTGGGAAGCCTCGTGCTCTGTCCCAGCGCAGGGCTCAGCGGGCAGGGTGTGAGCAGGAGCGCTGGACCACGGCACCCGTGGGTCTGGGCACAGCGCCCGTGGGTCTGGGCACATCCATCACCCGTGGGTCTGTGCACATGAATCACCCGTGGGTCTGGGCACATCACCCGTGGGTCTGGGCACATCACCCGTGGGTCTGTGTGCACATCACCCATGGGTCTGTGCACATCCATCACCTGTGGGNTGTGCACATCACCCATGGGTCTGTGCACATCCATCACCCGTGGGTCTGTGCACATCACCCGTGGGTCTGGGCACATCCCTCACCTGTGGGTCTGTGCACACATCACCCGTGGGTCTGGGCACATCACCCGTGCCCTTTGCAGCACTCACAGCCAGGTGGGCACAGCCCGGGCCCTGCGGGGCATCCACGAGGACCGAGCCCAGCCCTCCGGGCACTGGCTTTGGGTGATTGTGCCCTCACAGCCCCTGCCTGTTCCTCCAGGCCAGCGAGGAGCCTCCGAAGTGCATTCAGTAAAACTGAAACCCGCACTGAGGTTATTTCAGGACTAAGATGTCTAAGTTTAGCCTCATCAGCTGAAGCTTTCTCTTTTGTGGGGGTTTTTATTCAGTGTGCAGCAAAGGCCCAAGCTCCCGGCCTTGGGGAAGGATGTGTTTTGACTTATTTTAGTTTGATGGGTGTCAGTTAAGAACACCCTGTGTGTCTCGGTGTCAGAAGCTGCTTCTCTGTGCTTTGTGGCCTCGTGGTTCCCAGCTTGTCAGGCCAGGGGTGGTTTTGTCTGTTTGAGCTGTGCCTGATGTTTATTGGGGATTTTACCCCTGGACCATGAAAGCTCCCTGACAAACGGGGGCTGATTTCAAGCACGACATCCTCAGAATTTCTGCTTGATTCTTCGGCTCCTGTCTCAGCAACAGAAGGGCACATGCCAGACCTGACAATGAATGCAAAAAACCATCTAGAACTAAACCCAAATCCCCTACAGGTAATGGGAAGGGATTTTTCCAGCATTTTCTCTCTGCTCACTGCCATGGTTTACATCCTATTATGGGTGTGAATGTGCTTTCCCTTCCTTTAACTCTGCAAAGTCTTGGTGCCAATTTTCTACTTTTTGGTGGCTTCACACTAAACCCAAGAGCTTTCCTGAACAGACTGGGAACACAGTTTAGGAAATGTGATTTTCAGCTGAAACTTAAACCGAGAGTGGAGCAGAATCCTGGCTGTGTACTTCTCATAGCTGTGTGCAAAGGGGTTCCTTGGATCCTTGCTGGTGTTCTGGGGGCATCTCTCTTTGGCTGGGAATTTAAACAGCGAAAGTCCACGGAAACCAGAGGGTTCTTAGAGGAAAGAAGGAGAGAAAATTGCTGAACATTCACAGCAGTATGGGCAGGACTGCCCAGGAGTCTCTGCCTCGCTGGGAGAGCACGGGCAGAGAGCAGCTGGGCTCTGTGTGAGAGCTGAGCTGTCTGTGAGGGGAAGCTGAGGCAGCTGCAGAGCCTCCCTGCCTGAGCAGCTCACGCTGACCTTGGGCTGGTCACCCGTGTCCCTCCCCACGCCCGCAGCGCACGCTGAGTGCCCTGCTCGGAGCAGGGAGGCACCCAGGATGGCTCATCCTGCTCCTGGGGGAGCTCTGCAGCCGCTGCCTGGTTCCTGGCACTGGTATTGGCACAGCCACCAGAATCACCCCGCAGCGAAGCTCAGATGTGGCATTTTGGTGTGAGGTTCCTGGAAGTGCCCGTGGAGCTCTGGTTCTGCACCAGAGCACCTCCCTGGAATGCTCTGTGCACGCACTGGGGGAAGGGGATGATCAAAGGAGATGATGATCAAGGATCTGATTTCTCTGCCTTATCCAGTTCTTGTTGCTACATAAATAATGCAAATGTAAGTGCAGTCACAGGGATCCCAGCCTTCCCTCAGCTATGAATATATTCTAATAGATTTAGCCAACTATAACAAAGATACAAAAATGACAGAAGTCTTTACTTACTACAGCAGAGCTTCTACAACCATTAAACAGCTCCAGTAAACGTAAATTCCCCTTTGAAAGGTTTATTGTGTGAGTACTGAGCTCTGTACCGTTCTGGGCCCGGAATTAAAACCATCCGCTGGGCAGTGGCGTTTCTGGGTAGGAACGGGAAGGTGGGCAGCTTGAAAAGAAAGAACAAAGTCCTGGTTCCAGTGGCTTTAATTTGTTAAAGATCTTGTTAGGGCTGTAAAACTTTACCAGGTACTGCAGTTGCTCAGTTTAAGGCGGGAGGTCTGTCCTGGCCCTTCGTACCAAGGGGCTGTTTCCATTCCCAGCCTGAGGTTTACGGGCTGTCAAGTACTGAGCCGGTCCTGGACCGCGAGTTTATGGAATCCTTGGAGAGTTTGAGGGTGTCTTTCCTCTCCTTTCTGCCTTAGCTTCTTGGTAACACTGGGACCTGAAACAGATCTGATCTGTGGCAGCGTTTTGTGTATTCTTTTGGAAGAGAGAAAAGGCTTTGTTTTCCTTTGCTCCCATGTAATCATTCAAAAGAACAAAGCAGGCAGGAAGCACAGCATTTTTCCCTTCTTCTAAGCACCATCTCCTTCTAATAACATGCTTAATATCTGCAGCATTCATCAAAGGATTATTTAAAAGAAACAGAGCCTGTAGGTGTGATACTAATTACACGTGTGAGGATGGATGTTGCGCCAGGGCTCAGTGTCTGGATTACTGGTGATGAATGGGAGAGGGTAAGGCAAAGCCAAGGCCACACCAGGAAAACTCCTCTTTTGCATCTCAGCATGCTCTTTGGCAGCTGCACTCCCGGAGCTCACAGACAGACATCTGTCACCCTCTGAAAGGACATTTGCAGGCTCGGAGCCGCGGGCAGCTCCAGGAAGTGAACAGACCATCACTTCAGCAGGCTCTGGTAACGCCAGAGGCACAATTCCCTGCACAGGCAGAACACCGAGGCAAACTTCCTGAGAATACAACATTTGCACAAGGACAGACCCAGAACAGCAGCCTGGCAGGGATAGCTCCCCAGCAATCGGCTCTTTTGGGGATGAATTTCCCTGTTCAATGTCTCGGAAAGAGCGTTCTCCCCGGAGCAGTGCCCACAGCTGTGGGGTCCGGCTGACGCAGGTCTCTGCTGGGCTCCTTGCAGCTCCACGGATCAGGGAACCTGCAGGGAGTGTGCAGAGCACAGCACGGGCACCTGGAATGAGCATCCTCGGCTTCCAGGAGTGCAAGAGCTTGCAAGGTGCTTCTCACTCCTGAGGAAAAAACCCAACAAACTTCTTGAGTTTTCCAGGAACTCTTCCAAGTTTCCTGAAATCAGTTCATGGCCAATTAGAGCAAATAGAAAGATAAATCGCAGAAAACTGATGGAAAAAAAAAATAGCAGCTTCAGAGAAGTCCATAGCTGGCCTTTGGAGTGCAGTGAGGGGATGAGTTTTCCTAAATTCCTGCCTTCTGCAGGAGAGTTTGCAGCCAAGGCAAGCTTGAGCCATTGTTTAGCACCTCTTGCACTGGCATCTCAGGCTGCCACTCTGGTTCCCTTATCGCCTGCGTGTAGGAATCCAACTGTCTGTACTCAAAGTATTATTAATAAGACTTTTAAATTACACTTGTGCTTGAATGAGCTGAATGCGTCCACATGACAAATTGATATGAATGGTTTTAATAAACAGAGAGTGAGCAGTAGGTTCATCTGTCCCTGGGGGCCTGGCTGGCTCCATTCATGCTGTTATTAACTCTTGTCTGCGTGGCCCTGGTGTTTGCAGTGATTGATTACCTGGCTCACCCATAAACCCGGGGTTCTCCTGTGCCACCGCTTCGCAGGGCAGGGAGATCCCAGGCTCGGGGTGTCTCACTAATAAAGAACATGAGCAGACACCCCACGGACCCAAACCTCCCCTGCTGCACCGAGCTGCTCCTCGAGGGAGAGCGGACAGCAGCAGGCGAGTCAGAACTCCTCCAGCTCGCAGGGAACTTTGTCAGTGTGAAATGCTCCCAGCCAATTCATCTGGCAAGAGATTAGAAGCTAAACACAATTAAGTCCACACTTCTTTTCTTTCCCTCTTAAAAAAACCCCAAACAACCCAAACACTGTAACATAATAGTAATAAAATCAAACTGAACTATAGAAACAAGAGCAAGAATTCCTCCTTCCCTTCCCCTGTTAGAGATAACCCCCAGTGCATAATAGCAGCTTTTGTTTGGAGCAAATGCTACAAAGTTTACGACCTGTGTCAGCAAGAATTCATGGTCAGAGTGGAGAAGGGATGTGCTATCCCCTGCTTTACCTTTGGCAGAGCACTTTATAAACATTTGTTCCAGAATTGAAGGAAGGATTCTGTGACAGAAAGATTCTGCAGGGATACCTGGGGCAGGTAGAAATGGGGAGGTGATGGTAACTCTGTTATTTCACTGCTTTCACATGGCAAAGTAAAATTGAAATTAAGTAACCGATCTGATGCTAAAACTGTATTTACTCCAATGACATAAACTATCATCTAATTAAATTCCAAGTTGAATTTTTAATAAACCCAAAGCCAAGGACAGTGAAAACATGAAAAGCAAATTCTGGAGTCCGTAACCGAACAGAATTAGGATTGCTGGAGCAACTTCCCACGTGTGCCATGGACTTTGAATGCCTGCTTTTTAACATATTCTGGTTTAGGGACAGAATATAAGAGGGACCCTATTTCTCATGGTGAAATTCTCCCCTATGCATCACTGGCATCACTTACAGAGCCCAGGGGATGCCCAGGGCTCGTTCAGGCCCTGGCAGGGAGATGAGGTGAATTCCCAGCAGAGGAGTTGTGCCTGTGTTGTCTTGAGTTTTGCAGTTTGTCAGTGTTTCTCTTTGCTGTGATACTTTCTCACACATTTTGTGTAAACATGGCTATGGTTTTTGCTAACTATCTATGTTTTGTTAACTGTCTTTGTTGTTTTCATTCCATTCTCCTAGGCGGAGAAAAATGATGGACTTTTCTTTAACCAATGTAATTGAGAGGTGGTAATTTCTACCTCCAATCCACGGTGATTTCTAAGAACATATAAATAAAGGTCAGAAGGTTCTGCCCTCTCTCTTTTTTCTCTCTCTTTTTGCCCTCTCTTTTTAGGCTCTCATTTGGCTCTCCTTTCTAGCTCCTCGGCCTGGTCGGCTACATGTGTTTGTGTCCATATAGCACAAAGAACATCCACAGTGCCTGAACAATTTTAGACATTATTTTAGATAACAAATTGCAGGACTTGGGCTCTCCTGTCCCATCCGGGTGGAGGCACATCTGTGTCACTGCATCAGGGGGTGACCCTCCCACCCTGCTGAACGAACCAGCGCTGCTGGCAAAGGAGGAAAATACACCATCATGGCCTCGGATATTGATCTGAACATCGATCAGATTAATGACCTGTGACTGATGTAACTGTGGGAACTATTTACATTCCTTGAATCTTATCCTGAGATTAAGACAGAGACACCACTTTTCCTACAGGCCATCAGGGATCGCCACCTATCCTGAGCCAAGCACCACAGCCAGAGATGCTTGTTTGTGCTCAGAGACTCAGCTGTAGCCTGCAAGGGCGGCTGCTGCCCTGCTCTGTTGGATCTGTCCCTGGATCTGTGGTGTCACCGAGGCTCCAAAGCTGCATTTGAACGTGGCCTCTCCAGCTGCACAGCGCTGGCTCTGTAAGGCAGCGGAGTGCTGATGGTGACGTCCACGGCAGCAGATTTGGCCTTTTTTGTCTGAAAGGCATCCTGGTTCCTCAGCAGGCTCCGCTTGTGGAGGGTCTGGGTCACCTTCCCTTGGGTCTGCTCCTTCAGTGTGCTTGGACAAAGAAGCAGCGAATGCTCTGAAATCAGAAATTCAGTATTTTACACTCGTAACATCCTCGCTGTATGTGGGAACACTTAATGAAGCAAGAGGCAGCAAGCAGCAGCATCAGGCAAGCAAGGAGCTTGAAATCCGGATCGTTAGGAGTGTGTACTTTGATATTTGGGTGGTACTTGGCCGAGCAGCGCAGGGAATGTCACAATGGGAAGGATGACAACATCGAGATTGTTGTGACAATGCTGATTGTTATTTGTGTGTAATTTAGGGAGTAACCCGATCTCCTGTGCTAACACACATCAAAGAAACAGGGAATCGGTATTGCCAAAGAGGGCAGTTTTATAATCTCCAGCCCGTCCTTCTCGCAGTACAATTTTTGTACAAACCATCATTAAATCTGTGTATAAAGTACATCTTCAATACAGCTCGTTTGCTTCTCTTCCCGACTCTTCCCCACCAACCCCTTTATATCCGTTATTGCCGTTCTTGATCTGTGCATCACCAGCAGCTGAAGGATTCGTGTGACACAATTTATTGAACCCAGGTACGGAGATGTCCTTCAGGTAATGCTTGGGGAGATAAATGAATCTGCACTTTCGCAGTTATGGCTGTGCAAAGGAGTGACCAGCTATTTTCAAAACACTGTCCTGCCCTTTTTAAATTCTATTTACCAGTTTAAAGCTGCAAACCACTTTAATAAGCACGACATAATCAATCCCAGGCTCGCAAGAACTTCAAGTATCTACAAGTAGTTCCCCCTTCCCAAAGCCCCTGCAGGCATTTCGGCGCTGACACATGTGCACATAGGTATTTATTTATAAAACACACATGGCTCTGCATATGTTGCAGGCATCTCCATTAGCGTGTTTAGGTAAACAGTTAATCCAGTTAGCCGTGCTGCTATTGATGTGTAAATAAACCCGCAGCCCAGCGCCGGCCTTCCGTGGACAGAGGCTGAGCAGTTCACTCGTGGAGTTAGAAAGGAGTGGAGGGGACGAGCCCTGGGGTTTCAGGGATGTCTTGTGCGTGTGTGTGCACAGAGTCCGAGCAGCCACACTCCCGGCGGTCAGAGTTCCACGGCTCCCGGGGCAGCTGGAGCCCGTGGCTGTGCTGGGTTCGGCGCTGGCGGTGGTTTTGGGGTGGCTCTGGAGCCCAGCAGGACCCCGTGGCTGTGCTGGGGGTGGTTTTGGGGTGGCTCCGGAGCAGCTGGAGCCCGTGGCTGTGCTGGGTTCGGTGCTGGGTTCGGTGCTGGGGGTGGTTTTGGGGTGGCTCCGGAGGAGCTGGAGCCCGTGGCTGTGCTGGGGGTGGTTTTGGGGTGGCTCCGGAGCCCAGCAGGAGCCCGTGGCTGTGCTGGGTTCGGTGCTGGGGGTGGCTTTGGGGTGGCTCCGGAGCAGCTGGAGCCCGTGGCTGTGCTGGGGGTGGCTTTGGGGTGGCTCCGGAGCCCAGCAGGAGCCCGGAGGGGCTGCGGGAGCGATCCCAGCGCAGCCCGGGCGCGGAGCGAGGCAGGGACGGGTTCGGGCTGGGGACACAGGGACTCCCCGAGCGCAGCCCCGCAGATGCACGGAGGCTCCGGCAGAACATTCCCTTCGGGGCTGGCGAGGGAATTCTGAGAGCGCCTCGCACACCCACCAGGAACAAAGCCGGGACAGGCAGCGGCAGCTGCCGCGGGCCATTGCAGGAGAATAAAAGATGGAAAGGTGTGCTGCGGCATGATTCACAGACCTGGGGCTCAGCCCAGGTGCTCTGCAATTAACTGCATTAACCTGCAGCTGGAGAGAGTTCAGAGCCAAGGTTAGCTGTTCTCAGTTCCAATGGTTTGAAATCTGTACCGGGGATTATATTCAGTTATTTGTACGGCTGGGGAGGGGGGGTTGTTTGTTTTTTTGGCTTCTTTTTCTGTCTGGTTCTGCTGAGAGGATAAAAATGGGAGTGCTGTCTGTATGTTGAGGTCCAATAATATTTAATGCAGAGTATACAGCAATTCTCCTTCTAAAGTTAGAGGGAGGAACCACAGAATGACATTTAAAGTTAGGATGACATTTATTTGGAATATCCACCGACTTGGGGTAGGTGGAGGGAGAGGGATGCCTTTGAAAAGCAGAATGCTTACAGGGATAACCCTTTTTGAGTTTTACAGAACATGGCAGGGCTTAAAAAATGTGCCTGCCTTAGCACATGGACAGACTACATGATCTCTTTTGAAATCTGCACAGGATCTTTTTACCCGCTGGGTTTAATTTCAGAATCCAGTGCAGTCATTTAAGAAAATAAAATTATGTTTGTTCTTTCATCTGAAGCACAGAGCAGTATCAATTTTTCATTCCCTCCTCCTTTGCATTCCCACTTTCAAAAAAAAAAAAAAGATGTATAGATGGAGGAATTCACCCTATAGCTCCCCCAAAATTTCTGGCCTTCAACAGCTGCTTTGAATTGGTTCTGTATACACGGCTGCCTGATGTGTGCAGCACGGAACACTGTTCCTGTGCCCTCGACCAGGAGCCTGCCAAGCTCAGATCGGTGTGTGCGGAACCTGCAGTGCATCCGGAGAGCTCTGGCAGGATCTCCCCAGAGGTCTGAGCTCCCTGGGCGCTCTCCCGTGCAGGAACGGTGCACTCCAACTCTGCTGTGTCCCAGCACCTCCCCTTCACCTCCATCCAGCAGAATATTCCTCATTTACAGGCAGGGAAACACGGAGCCAGACACGGGGCTGCAGGACACAGAAACATTTCCCAGCCTTGTCTCTCGTTGTATTTACTGTGCTGTTTCTGTGTGTTCCCCGTGCAGACACGAGTGCTCCACGCTGAGCAGGTCTGTCCTCCCACCGTGTTTTAATCACTTCCATGTAATAATAATTTAAATAGGAAAAAACCCCTCTGAACATCTCAGGGTGATCTAAATGTAACCCTTCCTCCCCGTATTTCATCAAAACCCCTCTGAACATCCCAGAGTGATCTAAATGTAACCCTTCCTCCCCGTATTTCCCCCTGGTGTAACTCCCAGTGCAGGAAGGGGTTCTGTGCCTCCCTCTGTACCCGCAGTCTGTGGGGTTGGGCCGGTGGGATTCCCAGGGAAAGCTTTAACATTTCTGTCAGGCCCTGCTTTGGCCCGGGCAGTGCAGCCTCGCTGTGTTCTGTGTAGCGAGGACAAGGAAGAGGTTGGGTTGGGTGACTTTAGGAGGGGTGGTGCTTTTGGTTGTGGGTCACTTGGGGCTCAAATGGCCCAGCCGCAGCCTGAGCGGGTCTCTCATCCTGCAGCCTCACTTTAGAGATCAGAGCTTCTGCACCAGCTACAATTGGCTTTGAGTGCCATCAGGTGAGGGAAAACTGGACTAGAAACACATCAGCCACGACTTTTGGACAGAATCAAGTCCTGTGTGTGCCGTTTGTGCTGACGGTGAAATGTGCCGTGCCTGCCCGCACCCCTGGCTCGGTCTCTCCTGTGCCTCTCGCAGGCAGCACACACAGCATCTCTTCTCTGTGATCTGGAAACCATAAATAGCATTCCAAACACGGGCATTTCAATTTCTCACTTTTCATGCTTCCTTCAGAGAACGTGCGATTGCCATCACACTCCTGAAACTCAAATGCCAGATGGAGCACGTCCCAGGGTGATTTACAGCGGGGATTAAACCTGTATCGTCCATCCCTGCTACCCAAGGATGTAAAATGGATCAGCAGGTCGGGCCAGCAGCCCATCCAGCAGGATGTCCTGTCTCTGCCAGTGCCCTCAGCACAGGGGTGGAACACAAAGCTCTGCTGGAATTGGCACCTCCTCAATAGATCCCAGTGAAGGCTGGGGACAGCATATTCCTGTGGGGAGCATCACGCACCTGTGGGAATCCCTGAACTGCTAAATTTTAGTTCAGATCTGGACGGTGACAAGGATTGTTTAAGGTTAAAGTTGATACTGTTATTAATCCACGAAAATAAAAATTTCCTCAAGACGGCACTGCCAGTTAGAGTGAGTGAGCAGAGGTGAGGGTTCATGCAGACAGGTCTGGAATTTTGGCTTGTGTCCCAAATCACCTTAAACCCACTGGCTGGGCTTGATGAGCTGAGGGGCCTTTACTGACCTTACCCATCCATGACTCTGTGATTGAACATTTTACCAACACAGGATCACCCGTGTGCCAGCTGTCCCTGCTCGACCCTTCAGAGCCACTGATAAAACGGGAATTGTTCTCTTCTTCCAGCACGGGACAAACACACAGACATTGCAGAGTGAGGCCCTGTAAAGTATAAATATTCTTCTGGAGTGACAGAGTCATGGAAATAGCAGCAAAGTGGCTTTGGAGGGATAGCGAGACCTGGCTCTTGTCCTGCATCCCGGGGACAGAGGGTGCCAGTCTCAGGTGCCACAGGAGTGTCACAGCCCCACAGGACAGCGGGAGCTGCTGAGGGAGCCAAGCCCAGAGCCCTGAGACCCCGAGAGCTCGCTGGGCTCTGCCTGCCCTGGCTGCTGGTGGCCGCTTGGATTTGTGTTTGTGGAGAGGCACAGGGCCAGACCCGACTGACAGAAGGTTTTAAAGATCGGTTTCACCTCGAAAAGTAGAAGTTATGGGTGGAAATAAGGGAGGAAATGACAACAAGAGAACTAATTAATCCTCACTTTCAGCTGCAGTTTTCACTGTTTACGCCTCACAAGCCCAGATTTGGCTGTGGGATACGCAAACAGTGCATGCAAAAACACTGGGGAATGGAGGTTATCACATGGTGTTAAGAGGAAAGGAAAATCTGTGTGCATTTTCTTTTTTTACTGGGCCTGCCTGTAGAACTTTCTGCTGTGACCTGTGCTTTAAAATTACAATATTCCTGTAGTATTAGAGTATAAGAGAAAAGGATATTCGCCTGCCTTTGTGTAATTTTAGCATTATCGGGTTTATTTCTGACCAGGAATCTTCTCTTTTTTTTCCGCTTTGGCTTTAGTTTTGTTTGTTGTTTTTGTTCCTACGAGCAGAAAAATACTGTATCTTTAAATTAGGAGTAGCTGAATAATGAATCTCGGGCAGTGAAAAGGCTAATGTGCTGTGGAGGAGAAGGAGTTTAATCTAATTTAGTTGGAGGGTGTCTGTCTGTGGTGTTGTTTTCTGGACTGTGGGAATAGAGGAGGGAAGCTGCCCCAGTGAATGGTTCCTCCTGAGCCAGGAGCAGTGGGGAGTCCCTTAGATGCCACTGATCCGAAGCCAGGCCATGAAAAGGGGATTAAAGAAATGTTCTGATTTGCAATTCACACTAATGCACCCCGTCGAACCTTTGGTAATATTTCAAACCACATTTCAAGGGAAGTGCCCTTAAAATAGCCAGCTAAATTGTATTAGAGCAATACTATACAACCCACTCAGCCATTTATGATTTGTTTTTGTTTTTAATGCTTTTAACTCTTGGAGGTGGTGGCTTTCTAAGGCAATTAAAACTTTTGTGCATTGTGGAGATTCGCGCTTGCATGGGAATATTTCTCATGTGCTGTCCTGGGAGGCAGACAATGTTTACTCACATTTGGGAGGAAAACTGCTACAAAGGTTCTGCCGCTCGGAAAAAATAAATCCATTTGGTTTAGAAAATAAACGCTTCTCTGCATGCCATTTAATTTTATTAATATCGAGTGGAAATCCAGTAGGAAATACAGGCTTACGACGTTGCCAGAACAGCTATCAGCTTTCTTTTTGTGTGCATGATCCTTTTCTTTCACAGCTGTTATCTGTGTGGCTAACATTTCTTTTAATATATATGTTTTAATATCTATGTTTTTGATATATAATAGAGTTTGTTACTGGAATGAAACGTGTGAGTTAAAAAGCGTCTGAATGAATGCGTAAAAATAGAGATGAGAATAGGATTATTGAATGGGATTAACATTAAAGTGATCTCCAGTTTTTGTGTAATAAATGGCTGGCCAGAAATATTAAACCTGAAAATCAGTTACAGCTGCAGACTTCTTAAATACAGGATTGTCAGCATCAGCTCCCGTTCTGCCCTGACACACCACTGCTCCTCACAAGTAATTTCTATTTTACTAAAATCTTTAATGGACTAATTAACTCTTCCGCTCCCCGAGCCGATGGTTTCGTTTCTCTTTGCTGCTGCAGTGTCAGAACATTTTCTCTCCAATGGATTATTTGGGCCCTCTTTAATCCCGTTGCAGGCAGCCCTGCCTGGCACTGTCATTCCCAGTGGCTCGACACGGATGGAACGGCTGCAACTTTGATTTTCCCCAGCAGCCCCAGCCAAGGGTTGATTATTGCAGTGCCATGGAGCCGATTATGCAGCACAAACTTTGCCTTTGCAGGGGCTGCTGCTGCTTTTCCCCTGGCTTGTTTGTGCCTTGCTTTACCTACACAATATTGAGTTCTGGTTTGAATTATCGCATCCCTTGTTAAATATTCGAGTTTTTAAATCTTTGCCTTACAGGGCAGAAGAAGAGCTGGACTTTAAGACAGAGATTATTTTGGGGAGGTGGGGAGATGGGTAGCTGGAGGGAGAAACGCATCCTTCCTGTGAGTGGGCGCATTATTTGAAATCATGTTTAATTATAAAGTTTCATTAAAAATCTTTTGCTTAAAATTTTAGAAGCCTAATAAGATTTCCATTAATTTAAACATATCACTATTCCCACAACGGCCCAAATGCTTTCTTTTTCCTCTTTCATCCATGGTTAAATATGTAAATAAAATGTCTAAAGTCATTCTTCAAAGAAGACAAAAGAAAAAAGAGCTGAGGGAAAAGACAGCCATAAAATTCCTCCCAATTCTCCATAACATTTGCCAGAGGGGGGCCAACTCCTAGCCAGGGCCTAGCAGCAGGGGTGCCTGGCTGCTCCATAGAATCGCACATCTCAAATCCCACACACAGGAGAAAAAAAATAAAATAAAATATCTTTTCAGCTGGAGCCATCAAAAGGCTCTTTTCATTTATTAGTTACAGAGGTATCTTCCAGTTGCTGATTTCTCAGCGCTCTCATTTCTCTGCAGTGATGTTCTATTTGTTGCTCAGGCTGCCTGAATGGCTGATACTCGTAGATAGCTCTTTAAAAATACAGAAAGTGAAAGAAATGATCTAAAGCAGGATGCAGTGGCTAAAATAATGGCTAGGAAAACAAGGCTGATTTAAATTGGCACATGAAAGATCAATTAAGAGAGACACAACTACAAAGGTTGGAGGTTCCCCCCCTTTTTTTTTTTCTCACTTTCATTTGTGTTTCTTTTTTGCCTCTTAGGAGGAAAAGGCTTTGCTATCAGTGTTACAGAGGAAAAAGGCCGTGTTTTATTTCATGTATTTTTTCTAGATTACTTTAATGTCAATGGTGATAGAATTATTCTTTACAAAAATACTTGTTGGGGAAAAAAAGAAAGAAAAACAAGCTCCCAAACAATCAAGTTGGATAAAACAAACATTGACTATGTTCCTGTTATGCATTATTTAAAATCTACTTTTTTGTTATTATTTAAATTCTACTTTTGAAAGTAGAATTTGCTTGTCCCTTGAAAAAGCTTTCCCCACACTTGGCTGCTACCCCCAGCTGAGCTCTCCAGAAGAGGAATCAGGATGAATACAAACACTGAGAAAACAGGCTCAGATTAATGAAGAATGGAAATGCCCCAGCACACTCTCTCTCACACACAGACACACTAAAATAAATACAGCGCTTTTTTTTCCCTTTTTTTTGCACATAACACTGCCTGCTTTTGAAACATTCCCTGAGGAATCCGAGAGTGTCCAAGGAAAGGTCAGTCCCCGCGACCAGGACTTTATAAATCTAATCTCCTCGATCCACTGGGGAGCCACAAAGGGACTCGCTTTCCGAGCCCGTTTCTATTTTACGGTGGCTTTTACTCCTTGGCGAGCGCTGGCCACTCCTCAGGGAGCCAAACGCCAGCCCTGGGTCGCTGTCCCCGCTGGGACCGTGTCACCCTTATCAGCCAAGAGCTCGTCCGGAGCCCCGCGGGTTCGGGGTTCCAGGAGGATCCGAGCTCTGCCCGATAGGGAGCAGGCGGAGAGCAGCCCGCTCCGTGTGGGTGAGCGTGAATGAGAGGAAGGAGAGATTTTCCCTCGTCTTTAACGTGTTCGCTAAAACTGAGCTCCGAGGGGGCGGGGAAGGGGAAGGGGGAGCTGGGCAGAGCGAATCTTTGACTCCTGCTCGCTGCGCTCCTCCGCCGCCGCTGGAACTGCGAGCCGGGACTGAACTGCCTCCTCCTCCGGCTCTGAGAGACCAACAGCAAAATCAAACTCAAAGCTTAATTGAAAAGTGAACACGACTCACTTCAGAACGACTCGCGTCTCCCAAATCTGCGAGCGTCTTTGCTATGGTGGATGGAGTAACTTCCCCAAGGGGGTGTCTCTGGTGCCCTAAGCACTTCTTATTTAAGGAAGGGGGGGAGGAAAGCAAGCTGCTTCTCGAGTGATGCCATACTGTGATTAAAACCATAATCAGGTACTTTTTCAGCAATCCTGCCTGTCCTGTTCGTTTAGGAATTCGAGACAAAGCACCACATTTGAAAAAGGCTGAGACTCCAGGCTGAAAGCAGCGGCTTTTATGACCCTGGCAGCGAAGAGTTTATAGCACTTGCCATAAAATGCATCCTCCTCCCCACACCCTCCCTGCTCGGGCTCTGCCCCCCTCCAGGGAAGGCAGGCGAGGAGGCACCACCTTCAGCGCTGTTAGCAGGAGACACGAAGTCTGAAGGCTCCGCTCTCCCCGGCGTCCTACCTGAGCAGGGAGGGCAGCGAGCGCCTCTGCAGAGCAGAGCTCGTTAAACTTTCGGGGGAGGGCGAGCAGAGAGGGAGGAAGGAGAGAAGCAGAGAGAAACAAATGGGGCTCTTTCTAATCTGCGCCGATCAAGGAGAACCTGTAGGGGTCCTTAAGGAGGTTTCAAGGCGTTCCGAGTGATTGGAAAGTAATCACCGTGTCAGCTTCACCTTTCTCATGCAAAGTGGATGTCGTATGCGAGGCGGATCCTGCACAGGTTTTTTTTCTTCGTCTTGGGTTTAGCTTTTTTTTTTTTTTTTTTTTTTTTTTTTTTTTTTTTTTGTTTGGTTTTCGCCCCCC